>QTSX02004448.1:0-166886 GCA_014839935.2 Entomophthora muscae
AAGATGGCGTATTTTGGGATAGCGTTTTTGAAATGGTGTGTCCTACCACAAAAACAATTCAAATTTAAACAAACACAACTCAGATGTAAAAGAAATTGACTCAGATGCAAGAAAAGTCAAAAAACAATTAATTTATATTGATTAACAATAGATTTGGGCTCACTTCTGTTTTGTTCTGAGATACATTGATTTTGCTTGCATCTGAGTTGGTTTTGTTTACAGATGAGTTTTTTCTTGGCCATAGCTTTGAAAATTACTGTACTGGCTTTGAAAAATTAAATTTTCTTTATGCAATATTTTACCAGTGAAATCAAATCCTGAATTTTCTAGGTATTTAAATTACCCGAATCGTATTTTCAATATATTAGTCTATTATAAAAATTTAAAGAAGGATTAAATGAATATCTGGCCAAGTGGTTTATTTAAATGGCTAGCTTCAGTTATTAATCTACCTGTAGTATTTGCTTAAATCTCGAGTGCAAAAGGATCCTCTGCCACCGGACAAATTCTTTGAATAAGAAATACTTGATTCATTGCTTTTTGACACGAAGTCAAGGCAAAGAACAAGGCATGTGAAATGGTTTGATCAGCAGAGTTGCATAGCTTTAAACATTGCTCCATTCTGATGCCTTGAGATATGTTAGCTGGTAGGGGTGTATTTCTGGTCTTGGTCGTCGCCGGTTCGGATTTAGGTTCTCCCTGGAGTAAGCTACACGTAGATGAGAGCACTGAGGGGCCCATTGCCATGGACCGCAATATCCAGTTGGATCCGGGGCTTTCGTGGATGGATAACTTCGATTTGCCTTTACGCAGCGCCATCCAGTTGGCCGCGTACACGAGCGCCACTGATATCCCCAGAAAGTGCTGGTACTACAACTCCATCCGCCAGTGCATCCAAATCAAAGAGTGGTACCTTCGCATCCTCCCCGCCACTCTCATATCTAACCTCATCTACTGCAAGACAATCTGTACCGTGCAAACGGAAGACTTCACGCTGCCGTGGACGATTCAATCGAATGCAATGCAGGACAAGGAGCAGTGGATATTCCCTCTACGACACTTTTTCAAAGTGAAGGCCCTCCTTCCACTCGCTGGCAAGAAGACTTCCTCCTTCAATGTGACGTTTGGTCCCTGCACCTCCAAGTACATGTGGCTAAAGCCCATCATCATGTATGCCTGGGGCATGTACAACAGCACCCACAGCAGGGAAAATTATGGCTTCCACCTGAATATCCCCCTGGTCGACAAGAAGGGCAACCTAAATGGCATTGTTGGCAGGGGTGATATCTGCCTTGGGGATGATGCCCTTTTGCCCTTCCATACCAAACCCAATTCAAAGGAGAAGATCAAAGATATGAAAGAGTTTTCCTGCCAATAAACAACATTTATTACATCACTCCATTTTAATTGGCCAATCAAATCTTGGCACGTGTTAAAAACTGCCACACAAAATACATTGTACTTTGAATAAAATAGACTTTTGCCCCAGCAAAGCCAGATAAAGAGGCCTTCCAATGCTGGGTTATTCTGGTTGATGACACTGTCCCAATCTCTAATTTTAAGATAGAAAGCTACACTGTTAAATCCTTAACTTTCAATCCCCAAGATCAAATCTACATTCAGAATTTAAGTCACAGTTCATGCTATGATCTGGGGTTATCAGCTATAGCATTAACCATAATTCAACAGAGTTCTTTGGTTACATTTCAATAGTCAGATTATTGATGTGCACTTGGTTTCTGAGAGATTAATTGTAAAGCCAGAAAAAGATAGATATGGAAACCAGATTGAAAAATACTATTCTAAACCCCTGACATCTGATGTCAATGTGAGATATTGGTTTCAAACATCATAAAGCATCATTTTAAAGCTTTCTTAATTCAAACTAATCAAGCACTCCTATACCACAGCTTCATAATTTAATGACCTTAACCTTTTGTTGCAACTCAAGATTCACTCCTTGCCTGCTAATGTATCTCACAATACACAGGGGGTGCTCAATGAGTTGCTCCATGACATATCTAATAGCATGGATTAATCTGATGGCAATGTTAAATTGCAGGCACTATCTCCTAATTAGGAGTGCTGCCAATTTGACACACTGATCCCCATACAAGTTATTCCACAGCCCCAAACCTTACATGGAACCTGCCACCATGTCACCCCCTTGTGGCTTTGTGGCTTTCCCCATTAATATACTATAAAAGTGAGTCTGTCTGTCTGTAATGTCGCCTTGAGTGGGCTCAAGCCTTAAGGGATTTGACTGAATTGATTTTTACTTAAATCTGATTTTAAAAGTTGATCTGTTAAGCCACAAGCTCAATTTGGCTCATCCTTACATCCAATCCCTTACATGCATCTTTGAGAGTACACAGATTGAATTCAGTGGAGTGTGGTCTAAATCATGTTGAACTGAAATATAAGCCACTCAAACTTTAATAAAGTTGTATTTAATAACTTGAATTTTAAATTGGTGGCTAACCCCATTCAACCATATCAAAGTAGCTTATCTGTATAGATTACCCAACTTTAGAATGGGTGGATTAAAATTAGAAGAAGAAGCAGCAATTGTTTTAGATCCTTTTATATGATTGGATGGTTATACTCTGTGCTGAGGATTGAATTGACAACGAAAAGAGAGCTTGGTCAATTTAAAGCAATACAGTTTGAATTATAAATATAAATATCAGTTTAAAGAAGGAGATGGTTGGCTTGGACATTTCGAAATTCTTATTCTTCAAGTGAGATAGTAGAACATTCCAATTCGATGCCACCTGATCCAAGTGGCTCCATATTGTTTCAGAGTAAACCTTGCTTGCCACAGCTTCATCCCAAAAGAACATCAGTGGAGTAAAAATGCTATAATAAAATCATGATTCAATATAATGATTTTCATGAAATTCAGAGGAAGTAGATCAATTTTTCAGATGATTCCAATCAAAATGGTACCAAACATGATAGCTCTAACTGCTCTAGATGCTGAGATATATAGTTAAGTGCTGGAATCGGGTTCACGTCATAATCAAAGGCTCGGACTCGATTTGAAATTGTCTAAATTTACTTTTAATGCACAGCTACAAAAACTAAAATCAATGTATCTCAGTGAATACTAAGCCGATTTTGATGTCCAATAGCTTATTTAAAAGCTGCAGATCAGCTCTACATTTTGAAGGGTTAAAAAATCAAATACTAAAATTTAAAATAATTAGTTTAGCCTGTACTAATCTTAATAGTGATACTACACTTATTTAGATTTAGTTTTTATTTATACTTGAAATATACAATTTTAATTTTAAATTTAAATAAATATAATTAAAACTACATTTTAATAAAGCAATTAAATAAAATTTTAATTAAACATGCATGATAAGTACTCCAAGCCTAAAAACACAATAAAATATATTTAATTAATTTATTAAATTCAACTTTAATTCTGTCCTTGGACGGGGTAACCACCTAGTATAGTATATTAGTCACAATAACAACAAATAAGCTACATCTTACTCTATTCATTCTAGTCCTTTCTATTAGACTGTTGTCTTCCCCAAATCAAATACTGAACTCTCATTGGTTCAGTTGCAACAATAAACAGGAAAACCTCAAAGTCCAGATCAATTCTGGTGCACAATTCATGCTATGCTGCAGTCTTTGAGGGCCTGAGTGCAGAACCTATATTGTATGGACACAAATTGGCAAGATGCATATCAGCGTGGTTGGTGGGATATGACCAGCAGTTATGCCTGGGGCAACAATTTCCTTGGCAGCCCATTCACACTGCTCCATCTCCGCACTCAGTACAGCTGTTTGCACGGCTTGTTGGCTAGCACACTCCTCCAGCATGTCTTTGAGCTCTGTCTGGTAGGTATATCTATCTGTGGTGTTTTGGATATTGCCAGAGTAATGATTGACACTCAATGGGGAAACTGCCAACAAAATCCTGACAAATTGATATTGGATTAGACCATGCTTGTAGACGTCAGATTGGATGCGCTTTTCTCCAAAGTCTTAAATACTTGCAAAAATCTTGGAGTATGACAGGAAGATTACATCATTGCGCGTCCTCATTGCCCTCTTCTTTAACAAAATTAATGATAGTTGAATTTGTAGGGGTTGGTATTGATCAAATTAGGACCACTGAGAACCTGATTGGACAAAATTCTAGCAGCAACCACAACACCATGCATCCAAAAATTGACTGTTCTCTTATTTTTGAAAATGCTGTGGAGTCCCAGTTGGAGACAAACCTGGACCAGAACATCCACAGGTCACATTTCATGATGGCCATCAAAAGAGGATGGGCTTTTTCACCATTATTTGAAGTACAGACACCAGTTAGGGTCTTCTTGGAGAGAGTCACAGTTGGCGTAGGCTTGCAGGGTTGCTGCCATAGTGGACTTTGCAAACCCCATTGTGGCCACAATTTCTCCAAGGGACATAAGTGTTCCTTGCTTTTCAACTATTTTGAGAACAATTTCTGGGATGATTAGCTTTCTTCTGTGTCTTGAAAGATGATTGGCTGAAGTTGGGATGGGTCTTTCTTGGAAACCAGACAGTATCATCTGATTAGCTGTTTCTGGATTCCAGCTTCCCTGGGTGACCCCTTGGCTTAATTGGCTGATTCTGGATGCTAGTGTTGATACAAGATTTGGGTTAGCAGCTGCCTGTGTGTGATGGGCAAAATAGGGCCATGCTTGAGGATGTGAGAGAAAGAACACACTCCTTTATAGTGTTTATGGAGGAGCCTGAAGGTTGGGAGTGACCATGGACAGATGCTTCACTATTGAAAGACCCAGTGTAGCCCTGGATGATCTTGTATAGGCCAGGGAAAAGCTTGTTTATTTAGTTGCTATTAAAAGAAGGCATAATAAATTTTTATTAAAAATTTAAACTAAAAAAGAGAAGTGTATATTTTAATCAATTATATTTTTAAGTATGTTAAGTTGGTGAATAGTAGAATCTAAATTTTAGCCGTCCTAAAATAGAATAGGGTGATTTTTTGAGAATACCTATGATTCCTAAAAGAATTAGCACAAATCCACTCTAGATCCTTTGACATCCTTTTTGAGATGCCCATAAATTATATTTATTTCAAATTCACCTCATTTTTGATTTGAAATCTGGTTCTTGAATTTGACAATCCCAGCAATTTCAGATTGTTAAGTTTTACATGATGTCTATGATTTGTTTGAAATAAAGGAAATCTCAAATCATACATTAGAATCCCGCATTTCTGATTCATGTATCCCACATTTGTTTGCTGAGTTTTGTCTTTTGTTAGTTAAGTTATCTGCTCAAGGGATGCAAAATTTGCCAATTTAAATAAATCAAAAAAAGTCAAATTAAAACATTTGATTTTATTAAATATTTTGGTTTTCACTCAGCTGAGTTGCCGCAAAAGTGATTCAAAATCTGGATCAAGGATTTGACAATCCTGCATTTCTACCATTAGTTTTGATTTACAGGAGTGTTAATAAATCAAATAAAAATTTATCAAGTAGTAAAATAAAGTACATATGCGGCTTATTTGGCTTGGATGGGAAACGGTTTCTAGATTTTAACCACCAGCAATAAATTCTTAACTTTAACTGGCGTTGCTTCACGAGTCATGAGTTGAAATCAAGAGGGTTGAGTGAGAATGTTGAATTTTTGGAGTGGCGTGGAACAGGATATCCGTGTCCGGTATAAGGATTGGCGTGGGGATCTTGTCAGAATAATTGGGTGGATTGTATACTCATACACTCAGTGACAGACCATTGGTTAAATAATGATTCAGAATGTAATGTTACATAATAATTTAAGGCTCCGTGTCTTATCAAATATGGTATTATCAAGCAAAAAAGCTAGATCGTATTTACTTTCCAAACTATTGAATAATAAATATATATTTTATCTTTTTTGGCGTCATAATAGATGGGCAAATGTAAATAATAAAGAGCAGAAATAGTAGTTTATAAAGTGTATATAGGACTTGTGGAGTAGTTGATCTGCAAAAAATAAACAGTTCGGTCATGTTTCAGTTGGAGTACTTAGAGAGTGTTCGAAGCTTAAGACGATGTAGTTTTAAAATGATACTCTGGCTAATGGGGTTTGTAGGGGCGGTTGTGGTTGATTTTAATACCACTTACCTAATTGATCGCGGCGAGAGTGTGCAACTGGGCGCTATGGATTTCTGGTCTGATGGGTATGCGCCCTTTGAGAGAAGCTACGAAAACCTCTCATCGAATGTTTTAGTGAATGATTTCAAAGAAAAATGCTGGAAAACGGATTCTAAAGAAGAGTGCCTCGTTATCCATGACGCATATCTTCGTGTAGAGCCAGCCACACTTCTCTCTAACCTGAGTGAATGCTCTTTAGAGACTTGTATTCTGTATTCTGAGGATTACCTGGTTCTAGACTGGCATGTGTTTTTTTCCATGTTCAAGTACAAGGAGCAGATAGTACATATCCTAGAGCACTTTGCAACTCCTGCTGTCCTTCTCGCCAGTAATGGATTCAAACCCCCAAGAATTGCCATTATAATTGATGGCGGTGATGTTAGGTACATTTGGTTCCGGCCGGTCATTCTCGAATTATATGGCCGTTACAACACCACACAAAGTTCCCACTTCCTACACGTCAAAATACCATTGATTGATAGTCGAGGTGAATTGATTGGTGTTGCAGGCCAGCGGGACTTTTGCGTAGAAGACGGCCAAAACAAATCTTTCTTCCATATCCAGTATGAGTCTGATGTGCACCAGCTACGATATTTGTTTTGTAAAGCTACCAAGAACTCAACTACACTCAAATAGAAATAATAAATGTCCAAATTTGAATTGTATATTAATATTAACATATAGACAAAGCAACCACTTAATTTATGTTCCATCCAACAGAGAAAAATCTTTAGGGATTAGTAAAGGACTGTACGGTGGAGCTTTGAGATCCATAATATTCAAAGGATTTAGTTTTAGGCTTACTCAACTAGAAGAGGCTTTGAAGTGAATACCAAAAGAATGAACATATACGAATTTAATTAAGCTTTGGATTGAGAGCTGCTTTTGGTATGCATAGAGAAACCAGTGCAAACCCAACTAATCTGCATAGCAGCTTTTTAATACTTGCACTTTATCCCCAGAGCTTAAGAGGAGAAAATTAATTTGAGATTAAAAATATTTCTTCTGTAAGGGAGTAACTAAAAAGGGGGTTTTGTACCCTCCACAGTGAGATTAATTTCAAATGCTGGCGTAGGTTGCTGTTCCACCAATATTTTTGTTTGATTTCAGGCCTTTTTAATCCAAATAAGTTTGTGAGAGAATTTTTTGGCTTTTAATAAAGAACTTAAAAACAAAAAATATCTTTTTTATAATACACAGGTCTTTTAATTTCTATTTTTTAGTGGATGTAAAGATTTTTGGTCTTGGGAGAATTGTTTTTGATGCTGGGCAAATTGTTAGAGGATGAGTTCTTGGAGGTTTAATCATCTTTACAAAAACAAATATTTCTATCACATAAAATTATATCATTATAGTTTTTTATTAAAGTTAGTTGCCTTATCCAATGGAGATCATTACAAGTAGTCTGTGGGTCAAGTGACAAGATCAGGCTGATGTATTAAAAGCTGTTCACCAAGATTAATGAACTTTAAAATACAAACCTAATACTTAAAGGGAGTTTCAAAGCAGGTGATGAAGTAAAAGATATATATGGTATCCAAACCAGTCAATATATAATTTAATGCCTTATACTGTTGCACCCAATTTCTTTTAATGTACTACCAACCTCCTTTATCAAGTTAACAAAAGGGTTTTAAAGCCTTTCTGATCAGACATCTGCCACAAAGACTTCCATTTTCAACCCCCTAAGTTATGTTTCTATAAAATGTGTTGTATTTGGCTCTTGGGGAAGGCATCCTAGAGGTCTTGGTGGTTAAGACTTTATTAAAAAAGGTTTATATTCAAATCTAGCCTTGAGTTAGCCTTCAGGGCAAAATAAAGGAGATTTTCCTTTTAGTGAAAAGGAAATGAGCACTTAAAAAATATAAAATCCAACACAAGTGTGGAAAAGCTTTTTTTATTTAGAGTGAGAATTCTACTTATATATTAGAATGGGAGAAGGGATTGTTCACTGGATAAAAAAATAGGCTGTTTGAGTTTGAAGTTGTACCTTGATCACAATACTAAGGTAATACAATCCAGAATGTATGGATATCCCAGTCAACCCATTCAAGGAAAGGGGTAACTGTTGAAGTAAAAAGAAAACCCAACCAGGTCTTTGAAAGTATTGCAATTTAAGGACTTATTGAAAAAGCAGTGATAGTGAATTATAACATTATCATACTGTATATTCAGAACCTGAACGTAAAAATGCAGGATTGTCAAATCCTTGGTCCAAATTTCAAATCACTCTTGTGTTGACCTTATTTTAATTAAATTGAATTCTTTTATTCGTATTTGAATTTTTAAAAATGAGGGAACTCATAGACACTTTACAAAGTTCAAGTCAAACTCATATTTCTAATGGATAAAATGAATTACCGGAATCAGATTTGAATGTTCAAATCCATCAATCATTTTCATTAAGTTTACTATGTTTTTTGGAACTGCGGGATTGTCAAATCAAGAACCAAATTTCAAATCACTTTTGAATGCCACTAGTAAACTCAAATAATAATTGAAGGAACTGGAATCCAAATTGAATTTACAGTAAGAAACTAGGAAAAATCAACCCAAATCAAGAACTCCACTCTGGATAAAATAAAATGAAAATTCCAATCTCAACAACTGTGTTTAGACATGAAATTAAGTGAAATGTAAAATTGTCTAAACTGGAAATGATGCAATATTCTGCACTCTAAATCACTAATATAGCAACCATAAAACCATATAATGATATATGAGCTACCCTCCTGATGACGCAGAATTTTTTTAAAAGTTTATTGGCCCCCGGCGTAGCCAGGGGCCAAACAAACTTTGTTTTGAGGAAGGAAGGAGGGGAAAGATAAACTATCAGTTTACTACAAAAGTGTTAATGTATTGCTATTAAGGATACTTAATTACAGTAGATTTTAAAAAATACTAATAATAAAATAGAATTATATATTACAATCTATCTTATCATGTTGTCTTTCCTTGATGTGTTGATAGTTCATTTGCTGTTGATAATGTGCTTGCATTTAATTGGATAGTTTCACCTCCAGTTGCTTTGGCAATAGGAAATCAAGTTGCCTCTGCAAACACAGCTGGTCTCAGGGAGGTGACTTGATTTACTATTGCCAAGGCAACTGGAGGTGAAACTATCCAATTAAACGCAAGCACATTATCAACAGCAAATGAACTATCAACACATCAAGGAAAAGACAATGTGATAAGATAGATTGCAATATTTTAGTCAATTTATTGTTAAATATGTTAATTTTGTGATTAGTAGGATATAAAATTTAGCCGTCCTAAACTGGATATAGGGTGATTTTTGAGAATACCTATGATGCCTAAAAATTAGCACAAATACACTCTAGATCATTTGACATCTTATTTGAGATGCCTATAAATTATATTTATTTCAAATTAGCCTTCATTTTCAATTTGAAATTTGGTTCTTGAATTTGACAATCCCGCAAATTCAGATTCATTAATTTTATATGATGTCTATGATTTGTTTGAAATACAGGAAATCCCAAATTGTGCATTAGAATCTCATATTTCTGCTTCATTTATTCTGCATTTGCTTGTTGTGTTTTTTCTTTAGCTTGTTGAGTTATCTGCTCAAGAGATTTGGAATTTGCTGATTTAAATAAATCAAAAAAGTCAAATTAAATGGTTGATTTTATTAAATATTTTAATTTTCACTCAGCTGAGTTGCCCGCAAAAGTGATTTGAAATTTGGACCAAGGCTTTGACAATCCCGCATTTTTACATTCAGGTTCTGAATTTACAGTACAACACAATTCCCTATATTATATTATTGTTGGAAAATCAAACTAATACCAGTTGTGAGAGGGTATCCCACTGTCTTCCAGGCTGCAGGCCCAGCCAAATTTTTTGAATATTATACGGCTGGTGACAAGAAAAAAATTTAAAAAAATAAACCAAAAAATTTAAACAAGATAAAAGATTGGACTTTCTTTAACTGTTTGCTTGTCCAACTAAACATTATTTTTCAAATGCTATTGTATACACCAAAGTTATAGGTCCTTTTGTACTTTTATAATGTTAGAATACTCAGGATTTCCCTCAGCAGGTGTTATAACTCCTTGGTCCACATTTTACAGATACATATCATATGCTTCTGATTATCATTATTTATAAACCTATTCTTCAATAATGAAATTATATGGGTATTGTTTCCTAAATTACAAATTAATAAATTGCATTTTTTGCTCTGAAATTTCAAAAAACCTATAACTAAAACAAATTTTGAAGTCTGAAAAAATCTTGGTTTTGGAACTTTGAAAATATTGGATTTATTATTTGTTATTGTATTTTGCAGGGAAACATTACCATCGATATATAACCCTTGATATTAGTTGGCTTTAAGTTTGTTGATTTTCATCCAACTCACTACTATATGAATTCCAGTATTTCTATAAAAAATTATCTGCTTATTTTGTTCAATTTTAAACAGGTCATTGAAGTTACAAAAACAAAAAGGGGTTTGGTTTATCAGGGAAGCAAAAATTAGAGGAAGCAATATAATTTTAAGTTCAATTTATTTAAAATGATTCAAATCTATTTTTGGTACTGTAGATTCAGAACCTGCTGGGAAAAATGCAGGATTTTCAAAATTTTTTGCAGGAAATCACCAACTTAATGAAGTAATTTTTTATCCCAGAACAACTTACTTTTTTATATAAAAGGATGAAAAATATTCCAGTAAGTTGGTGAGTTTACACAAAAGAATATGATAATACCGCATTTTTCCCAACAGGTTCTGAATCTACAGTATTTGAAAAAAATTCCTTTCAGAAACTACAGTGATTTTCAAACCTGCTGGGATAAACAAAAAATCTCTGTATAAAAACAAAAACAACTCAGTCTAAAAGTGAAATCAAAGTGGATCCAAATCTATTGTAATTTAATATAAATTCCTTGATTTTAAATTTCATTTTTAGACTGAGATTTTTGGTTTATCTCGGCAGGTTTGAAAACTACTGTACAATATTAATATACAATGCGATAAAATTTAAAACTTTGCGTTTGTTTGAATCTTTTGGCTTTCATCATGGATTGAACAGGTAAAGCTGGTTTCTGAGCATGATAAGATTATGATATGATTTCTTTAATTTTAAATTAATTTCAATTCACATATTGAGATTTTAAAATAAATCTAAAATTTTAACCTTATTTGAAACCTATTTTCAGAGCTTACCAATAATCTGTATTAAATCGAACAAAAATTCATTTTTCTTGGGCTTCTTTTTATTTTATCAAATGACGGTCACTCTTTGTTTTGACAATTTAAAAATATATCGGGAGGGCTTAAACTGAGTGTTTGTGGCTTTTTTGTTATAAACTTAGAATATTCTGGATAGGATCAGCAAAGACGTTGACTCACCCGAAACAAATACCGGTGTACATTGTAAATTTCCTTAGTACTCCTTCATTTAACCTTTTCTGTAGTAAAATAGCGAGCAATATATACATTCTTTTATTTTTATTTAAAGGCTGATAGGGTCAATTTTATTTTATTGTATGGTTTCTCTGATCTTGATACCTTGAAAGAAGGACAAGGCTCTAACATATCAGATTTAGGATAATTATTATTGTATAACAATTTAAGTGGTTAGAATCACTTTATTATTTGTTTTTCTACTTTCAGACATGTTATTGATTATACTGATCTACATTAAATAACTTATTCTAATAAAACATATGCTTTAAATTTGAGAATCATGGTCTTTAGTAGTACTGATGAGATTTTGGTTGCTATTGGAAGTTGCAAGAGCAAAGACAGTTGGCTTTAATTCAACTCAAATCATTGAGCCTGGCGAGAGTGTGGAGCTGGAACCTGGAGCATTTTGGACTGATGGAATTGAGCTTTCTAATCGAAATTACAATAGTCTTGTGTCAAGTGCTTTATTGCTTGAGTCTAAGGAAGAGTGCTGGAGGATCTTCTCCCGCATTGAGTGTCTCATTATTCATGACATTTATCTGAAAGTTGAGCCCGATGTTATCATTTCAGAACTAAATGCCTGCACAAAAAAGACATGTAACATTTCTTCTAAATACCACTTTTCTCTAAACTGGGCTATTTTCTCTTTTCCTGAGCACTATAGCAATATTTTAAATGCCTTAAAACACTTCATCAATTCAAACATCTTTTCCAATTCTGGAATTTTGCACGCTCCTAAAATCAACTTGGAAATTTATAGCGGCGATGTTAAGTACATTTGGTACAGACCTGTCATGTTAGTGATACATGGCTCCTTCAACAATACACTCAGACCCTATTATTACCCCTTCCTTGCCAAAATCCCTTTGGTTGACAGTGAAAATATGCTTCTTGGTGTTGCAGGCCAGAGGGACTTTTGTAAAGAAGACAACGAGAAAACTTGTTTTTATCATATTCAGTTTGAGTCTGATGTGAAGAAAATGCAATCTGCCCTATGTCTGCCTGATTTGGTTTATAAAAAATCCAATTGAAAAATTTTAAATCCACCGTTTATTGTTTTCTATTTTTCAATTATTATCATGTATATTACTGTAAATTCATAACCTGAACGTAAAAATGCGGGATTGTCAAAGCCTTGGTCCAAATTTCAAATCACTTTTTGCGGGCAACTCAGCTGAGTGAAAATTAAAATATTTAATAAAATTAACCATTTATTTTGATTTTTTTTGGTTTATTTAAATTGGCAAATTCCAAGTCCCTTGAGCAGATAACTCAACAAGCTAAAGAAAAAACACAACAAGCAAATGCAGAATAAATGAAGCAGAAATATGGGATTCTAATGCACAATTTGGTATTTCCTGTATTTCAAACAAATCATAGGCATCATGTAAAATTTAACAAATCTGGAATTGTGGGATTGTCAAATCCAAGAACCAAGTTTCAAATCATAATTGCAAGGAATTTAAAATAAATATAATTCATGGGCATCTCAAATAGGATGTCAAAGGATCTAGAGTGGATTTGTGCTAATTCTTTTAGGAAGCATAGGCATTCTCAAAAATCACCTTATTTCATTTTAAAGCAGCTAAAATTTATATTTTAATGACCACCAACTTATCATATATAACAATAAAATTGACTAAAATATACATTCCTCTTATTGAGTTTAAAATTATAATAAAATTTTGATTATGTCTTCTTTCAACAACAACCAAGTCAACGAGCTGTTCCCTGGCCTTGACACATTTATGCAGGGCTACGCTGGGTCTCTAAACAGTGACGCCTCTGGTCTATGGCCACTCCCAACCCGCAGCCCTCCCACAAGCACCACCCAGGAGTGTGTTCTTTCTCCTTATATCCTTAAGCATGGCCCTGTTTTGCCCATCACGCACAGGCAGCCTCTAACTCAAAATCATACAGCAATACTGGCATCTAGAGCCATTGCCATTTGATCCATAGGGTCACCCAGAGAAGCCCCGAATCCCAGAAATAGCCAATCAGATGGCACTTTCTGGTTCCCAAGATGGACATATCCCACCCCCAGCCAATCAGCCTGCAAGGCGCAGAAGAAAGCTAATAACCCAGGAGATTGTTCTCAAAATGGTCAAAAAATGAAGGATGCTTATGTCCCTTGGGGAAATTGCAGCCACCATGGGTTTTGCAAAGTCTACTGTGGCTGCAACCCTGTGAGCCCACGCCAACTGTGGCCCCCCTACAAAAAACCCCAACTGGTGCCCGTACTTCAACCAAAGGAGATACAGTCCATCCCTTTATGATGGCCATCATGGAGCGTGACCCACAGATGCCCCTGGTCCAGGTCTGTCTCCAGCTGGGACTTCACAGCATCTTCACCAACAAAAGAACAGTGAATTTTTGGATGCACAGAGTTGTGGTTGCTGTTAGAATCTTATCCAATCAGTTTCTCAGTGGCCCCATTTTGGTGAACACTGACCCCTATTATTGTACTGTTGTCAATTTCATCAAAGGAAGGGCAATGAGGGCCCATAATGACATCATCTTTCTATCATATACTATAGATCTCAGCCAGTATCTAAGACTTTGGAGAGAAGCGTATCCAGTCTGACATGTACAAGTGACAGCCCAATCTTGTATTGTTTTATTGGGGTTTTATTGGAAGTTTCCTCATTGGGCGTCAATCACTAATCCACACTATTGAACACTGCAGATGGGTAAGCCTACCAGACAGAGCTCAAGGCCATGCTGGGGGAGTGGGCCATACAAAACAGCTGTGCACACAGTTGTACTGAGTGCGGAGATGGAGCAGCAGGAATGAGGAACCCAAGAAATCAGGGCTGCAGGGCATACCTGTTGGTCCTACTCCATCAACCACACTGACATACATCTTTTAGATGTATGTCTCTACAACTTTGGTTCCGCCCTCAGGTGCTTAAAGCCTGCCACCTACAACAAACTGTGCACCCAAATTGATAAGGGTTATGAACTTTTACCTTCCATGTCTGTCCAGGACTTATTTGATCTCATCATCTTCTATGAAAGTGATAGTGATAAGTCCAGAAAGGACTCCTGTCTCCCCCTACGCCAATCCATCCATTTTGTCAAGCCTGCATATGTGACTAGAAGAAGAATTTGAGCAATTGAAGCAAACCGCTCTTGTCGCCCCTTCCCAGTCAGCAAACCCTGCCTCCCTAACCCCCTATCAAGCCACCTGCGTTCCAACCCTGAGTCCCAAGCCACTACCATTCCCCCCCACTATCTCTGATGCCGTCCCTTTCACAGGCGCAATGAAGGAAATAATTATTCTGCCCATTCCCTTCCCTTCCCATCCTTTGATCAGTAAATAAGTCTTTTCTTTGTGACAACTTATTAAAATTAATATCTCTCTTTAAATTCATAATTAATAATAGTTTTGTTTTACATTATCAACATTTCCCATAATTAATACAATTTTGTACAGTTTACAAATGACTTGAAATTATTAGCATACATATTTTTCATCATTATTAATAAATTAAAGACCATAAATGTAAATATTGTATTAGAATATAGCAATTAGACATCAACTTTTGATATTTAGAAACTATGGGCATAACTCAATGCATTTTGATTAATAAAATTCATTTTAAACTTGGCCTTTTTCATTGTAAATTATTAAAACAGATTGTGTTTATAATAGAGAGTCATTAACACTTAGTACAGATATTGATACATAGTGCATTTTATAGCCTGTATATTTACCTATTGGTAATAATTCTGTAAACTTTACATTCAGATTTTGCAAGATAATGATAATGTAATGGATTAATAAATTACTGTTTATTATCATTAATTGGCTGATTTTTCTTTGCTGAGGCAATAGTGCATTTTCTGATATTTATGCACTAGTTTCAATTGGATGGTTTCAAATTCAATTGCACAGACAATAGGAAATCAAGCCGCCACCCCAGACCACATCTGGTCTTGGGGTGACAGCTTGATTTCCTATTGCCTGTGCAATTTGATATGAAACCAACCAATTGGATACTAGTGCATAAATATCAGAAAATGCACAATTGCCACAGCAAAGAAAATCAGCCAATTAATAACACTAAACAGTAATTTATTAATCCATTACATTATTATTACCTTGCAAAATCCAAATAAAAAGTTTATAGAATTATTACCAATAGGTAAATATACAGGCTGTAAAATGCACTAAATATCAATATTTGTACTAAGTGTTAATGGGTCTCTAATATAAACACAGTCCATTTCATTAAATTATAATGGAAAAGGCCAAGTTTACAATGTATTTTATTAAACAATATACATTGAGTTATCCACATAATATCAAAATATCAAGAGTTGACGTCTAATTGCAATATTCTAATGCAATATTTACATTTATGGTCTTTAATTCATTAATAATGATGAAAAATATTCACATGTTGAAGGTAGTACTATAAAAACAAGTTTTTTGATGTAATTCAAAAAAATGTCAAATATCTATAACTTGATAAACAAATTAGAAGCACACCTGCAAAAGGTTGTTGAAATAGAAAAAATATCAGGGAAATAGCAGCAGGAAAGCTGGATGATAAGGACCAGCCACTAATCCAGTCAAAAAAAGATGCTCTGAATAAACTAGAAAATGTAATAGACAAAAAGAAAAAAGAAGCATTGCTCAATCTACAGGGAACAATCATATCAAGTCTGAAGTTCAATGATGTGGCCTACAATTTGTGGGAGTTCTGGCAGGGGGCCAAAGAAAACAATAAGAAGATCAAACTGATTGAAGGAACTGAAATACTATAGAGAAAAAACACCTAAAAAGAGGGAAATAATCAAATGGAAACAGATGAAAACAAAACACAGTCAAGAAGTAGGAGCGCCTCAAAAAACAAAGAAAATTCAACTAATGAAAATCAAGAGGAAACATAAGTAACACAGAAAATAAGGAAAATCAAACCCAGAAAAACAAATGAAGAGCAGCAAAAACTCATGAAGTTTGCTGAAGAGGCGCCTGTGGCTGAAGGGGCCACAGGGGAAACAATCCGTAAGTCTTTTTATGTTTTATTTGTATTTACTTTAGCTATAACTAGGGATGGGGACAAGGTTGCGGAAGTGGCGGCTTTTACGCCGAGTTGGTTCTATGAGGGTTACCAATCACTGGTAGCCCCTGTAAAACAAATAAATAAAAATCAAGTAAATAAAATAGTACAATATAACATCAATCAATATGCAACAAAATATGCAATGAATAGGGAATTCAAAGCGCCAGAAAGAAGCTCAACCTGGGTCAAAGACTCCTATGAAGTAGACACAAGTATCAACTTCAAATGAATGATGGATATCCAAATAAATGTCAGCATGAATTTTGACAAATATGTATTTGAATGTCTTGAACGTTTTCCATTTTCAACTATAAACACATGAAATAACCCTAAAAAAAAGTCAATTTCACGTCCCAAAGAAAACATCAAAGCCACAATATTCAATAATTTAATAAAATCAATATCAAATCAAACAGGCAATGCATTTTTAGTCAATAATATGAAACCTTTATTCATATTGTTTGCAGAGGCGTGGGTTGTGGATGCCTCTAAAATGGCCAACTCTCATATAATCATTTTTTCAAACATGGTCTATATAAATTTATTAGTTATAATCTACAAGAAATTCTGCTTATTGGCGGAAATCTATTCCTCACAGTGACTGCATCTTGCTGTTTACCTTGGGGTAGTACTACACTGCATTATGAAGGCCAACATGAAGAAGCTGGAGGACGTCCCCCTTCAAATGAACATCTGCTGGCTGACACTGGTTAAAATGAAGACAGTGCGGGGCTATCAAACCGTAGAGCATGTCCTATACAGCTGGGTCATTATTTTTATTGTTATGCCTAAGTGCTGGACTGATTATTTTATAACTTAATTACATTATTCATATTCAAATTATTCAGAAAGATTAAAATACAATCAATGTCAAATCTTTAATTGATCTTGGGCTTAGATATTTTTTAAAAAAAATAATTTATCAATTTTAGAATTGAAAATTGCACCTTATAATATTGCTGGAAATATCTTAAGTGCTACTACATACTACAAGCTAAAAATATTTATGATGAGTTGCATGGGAGAGTAATAGCAGCCCCAAAGCTATAAATGCTATTACCCTATCTTTGGCTCATCATAAATATTCTTAGTTTGTTTCAAAAAAGGTTGTTGCTTTTGAAAGACTGATAACTCTATTTAAAATACACCCTCTAGTAAGCTGCCCTACTTCATGAACTTGCCCTAATGCACCACTAGCATCTTCTGATATTTTTGTTTCTCTGGTATCATCACGTGATTTCAAATGAAAAGCTATCTCAGAATATTCTGAGAAACTTTCAAATGTTAAAGGTGAAGTATACAACTTCCCATTTTTCATCAAATATGAAAGATTAATGTGCAGATTTTTAACTTTGAGCTCTCTCCTTATAGGCCTAACTTTTCTCTCATAAATATAAAAGAATGACTTTTGAGAAATATTTGAGCCTGATAGCACTGATTTATATAATTCTTTTCTTTTTTCTTCTTGCTCAAAAATATTTTTAATATCATTTATATTCTTAATATAATACTGATTTTCTTTCTCTTTTAATTTTTTTGATATTACACCAAAGTGATCATCAACAATACTTTTCCCACAAAATTCTACAAATCTATTGTATTTAATAGACCCTTTAATGTATTGTGGTGCCTCTTTAAATAGATAATATAAGAATTCATAGGATCTAAAATGGTTTCCATTATCAGTTCACACTTTGATATTATTTGTTTTTTTAAACTTATCTGATTTAAGAAGACTTATTAGACATTCACCTGAAAACAAAGAATCATGAGACAATATTTGAGATAAAAAATTATGGTATTCATATTTAACTTTATTGTTTTCTTTAAATACCAATGCAAACCCCAATAAAGAAATAGGTCTTTTGGAATAAAAACAGTTATTGGTTTCAATTGGACCACCACCAACTTTTAAATTCTCCTTGAAATCTATGACTATAATACATGATTCATTATCTAATTCATTGATATCTTTCTTATATTCCCTATTTTGATGAGCATAAAAGTCTTGGTGCTGATTAATAGCTTTTAAGTCACTTTTTATAGATTCTGGCAATAATAAGCTTTTACTTTCACATTCTTCTTTTCTTTTTTCTAAGGATGATTTTAAGTTACAAATATTACACATGTCAGTTTGTTTTTTACTCTTTATTATATTTTTGGTATTAATTTATAATAAGTTGAAAGCAATATTGAAATTTCATTTTTTATTTTCATATTTTCATATATTTCTTTTTTGTTTTTAATAGAGAATATTTTATTTCAGTTGAATATTCCTTCATTTCTTTTTCAATGTCTTTATAAATTTTTTCTGGTGCTTTTTTTGTAAACTGGCTTGTTTCAAAAGAATTTTCCAGTAGTTTTTAATTATTTTTTTGATTATTTCTTTTTTAATGAATAGTTATTATCTTTTTGGCTATTTTTGTTTAAGCTTACATTTTTATTTTTATTTATTTTTCTTGAGTATTCAAACTCACTTTTGGTTATATTAAATCCCATATCAGTAAGCTCTTTTAAAGAGTAACTGGAAGTAACCAGAGATCTCAAGGCTGGGAGATGCTTTTGAGGAGCAGATTTCAGAAGATCCTTTAAGTTGTCAATTATCCCATTTATTTTCTGATTTTGAATTAAAGGAATGAACTCTGTTTTTCCAAACTCAGTGTGAGTGAGGAAGTGATTGATGAAGGAATTAAGATTGCCTCCAGAAACAAAGAGGAATGCTTTCTTTAACATAGCAATTCTTTCTCTTTTTGTTGATGCTCCCAATGAGGAAAATGGCTTCATGGCAGAAGTAAAGTTAACAGATTCCATAATATTGGATTTGTGATTGCTGATAAAGAGATGCTTTGTAGAGATGCCTTGCAAAAGAGTGCTGGTTGCAGGAATTATATCTTTTTGTGAAGATGGTTTGAAGTAAACCTTAGGTGGTGCTTTAGCTCTTATATACCAAGCCTTATGACACCATTCTGAAAGAAATGATGTGACAGCTTTATTTACAATTTCAACTTGAATTTATATTTCTAGAATAAATGAAATCCCCAGTTTTCATGTACAAGTGATATATGTGTATCAGCTAAGCATCAAATTACATCATATCCTCTTTGTAATCTATGCAAATCAATTAAAACAATGTATTAACTTAATTATAACTGTTCTGCATGTTTTTAAAATGATAAAATATTAAAGAATTGTATTTAAAAAATGCTTAATTTGAGGTTTGCAGTTCACTTGAACCTCAAAATTCATCTAAACAGCAAATAAATTAACGTCCTAACTTTAAAATACCATAAAATCCTAAATAATTAAGCTTTTTAAATAAAATAAAATGCGGAAATGATGCTCTTGATCTTATCTTTAATTTCGTTAAATAAAAAGCATATATTAATTAATGAAAATTTGACTTTTTTAAGCTTTAAGCAATTTATTTTATTTCATTATCAAAATAATATAATAAAATCTGACATATGCTCTTTTAAATTGCTTTTGCTTTAATATTCAATATAATATATATATTAATATTTTAACACCAATGAAAAGATAAGGTTCATAGCTTCATTTTGATAGTTTACAGTATGAAAAAATATTAACTTTTTGTTGAGTTATTACTGTTTTAAATATAAACATTTGTAATTTGATTTTTTTAAAATTGAACTGTGTTATGCTGCGACTTGGGCAGCATGTGTATTAGAAAATGGCCTAATCCCTAAAATAATGACCCAACTGTTTTACGTTAGCTTTGTTGTACAGGTACACAATACCTCCAGAGAACCAACTCCTCATAACTTTGCTTTCAATATTGCCTTTTATAAGACGCTCAGCCACCACCGGGGTGTTGAGCATCACCCCTCTAGCAATTGGCGCCAGAGTCTGCCACCCTGTACAGAAGAGTATGTGGTCCCAATTGGATGCATTAGCAGAAAATATAATTTTGGGGAATAATACCCCAGAATAATTGCATCCCCCTAATAAATCATCTTCCCTTGCAACTTAAATTTTATTTTATTTTTTTAAATTTTTTTATTTTAATTATTAAAATTTTGATATTGAAATATGTAATATTATAATTTTAATAGTAAAATTTAAATATTAAATATTTTAATATCTAAATTTTAATATTCCATATTTTAATTACTAAAATTTTAATATTAAATATTTCAATATTAAATAATTCACAATTAAATAAAAATATTTAAACTTTAATATATAAATTTTTATATTTAAAAAATATTTAAATTTTAACATTTAAACTTTAATAGATAAATTTTAAGATTTATAATTATAATTTTACTCTTAATATTTTAAGATTGCTTTGAATTTTAATAAGTAAATTATAATAGTAATATATCTAAATATATTACAAGACATGAGTTATAGTTTCAACTACTTCAAATAATAAAACTAAGTTAAAAATGTTTTTATTTACTAGCTTTTCAAGTATGGGTTCATTTATTACATAACACAAACAATGATAATTGAATTTATCCGCATCATGCAGCCCGCTCCACTATTGTTATAAACAAGTGATTGTTTAGAACTTGAATTACCTTTCCCTTGTAATATGATATGATAAATATATTCAATATGCTTGACCCGCGTCCTAAGTACTAATTAGTAAGCAATACATGAAAATCATTGGTTTTTGTGTCGTGTGGCTATAGTGGCACTGAAATAATAAGGACAGATGATGACCTGCAAGGTCTGATTTGTGGCTTAAAAAAGCTAAATTACCAACAAGGATTCACATTTATTTAAATAAAAGTAATCTATTTATATCTTTTTTAATCTATTTATTTGTTAGTGCAACAGTCAATATAATATTCAGTGAATTATAATAAAAATATATTCCTCTTACCTAGTATAATTAATTTTAATTACCTTTTCTACATATTCTTATATGTCTATAATACAATCAAATGTCACGTCATTATATAAATAATAAATTTTAGTCCTAATAAAAACTAAAATAAATAAAAATAAAATAAATGAAACCTGGAGTGCCCATTTATCTGATTGTCTCAGAGGCCAGGGCTTTGGGGAGGAAGGATTCTAAGTGCTTGTAAAAAGCTGCCACCACATCAAGTGGCATCTCAAATTGACTGACCTCAAGGATGTTGAAGAGATCCTTGGTGTCCTGAGGGAGGCCTTTCTTCACCTTATTCTTGATCCACCCAAAAACCTCCTCAATTGGATTCAGGAATGGGAAATATGGCAGGAGGAAGAGAAGTCTCATTGGACAATCAGTAAGCCAGTGGCTGGAGGTGTGGCTGTTTTTGTCAATGGGGGAACTTGGACATAACCAGATCCACTTTGTGGAGCCCAACATTATCCAACACAACAATATTGGTTGTACTGCGGTAATTGATTTGGAGATACTCCTTGACAGTTTGAAGAAAATCAAGAAATGTCCTGCTGTTATGGGAGCCTTTAATCATCTGGTATTGATATAAACTGTGAGGACCCAGAAGAGCAACCATCAAATATGTCTGGAAACAGACAGCTGCAAAATGGGCTATGCCGTCCTAGGACCCCTTCTAAACCCACCCATGCCTAGACCTGAGTGAGGAGGAAAACAACAATTTGTCAATGTAGAAGAACTGGAAATTCCCAGTCTCCTTTAGGGCCAGATATGTCTTGGCATAAATGTGTCAATCCTTGATGGTCTTTTCATTGTTTCTGTTGTACAGAGAAACTCTGGGCACCTTCCACAAGAAGCCCAATTTGACCATTGCTTCATATATGAGAGTTTTGAAACAGAAATCCCAAACTCTATGGAAAGAATTGATTGGACAGCAAGTATTCCAGGTGGCAATCCTTGGTAACCCACTGCTTGATTACATTGATATGAACAGGCTGAGGTAGGCTGGGCCGCCACTTAGCCTTGGCAGATTTTGCAATTTGCCTGGTGTTGCCATACTTGGTGTTGATGTCGGCAATGTATCTGACTGTGACACCAAATCAGGATGCAATATCCTAAACCACCATTCCCCAATTAAAGCAGTTGAGGAGAGCTTCAGGCTCACTATCTGTCAACCAACGCTGGCCCTTGGCAGGTACTGCGGCATCCTGGCTAGCAGGCGCAACACAGGGGATGGGGATCTTTGTGTAGAAGGTGGGATCACACTTGGTTGCACTGGCGCCATCAATGGTGGCATACAATACAGGCACAGATGTCTCTTTGGTGATGGTCAATGGCTCATATGATGTATCAAAGACACAGGGGCAGGAAGTAGCAACTCTTTGATCAAGAGTGCGGGGCTGGGTGACAACTGGGTACACGGTGGATATGTATGTAACCTTATTATTCCTGATGACCTTTGTATAGGAGACTTTTGTGGCAGGCCTTGAGAGCAGCTTCTGTCTTAGATTCAGGCTACTGTTCCTGGCTTGAGATGCAGGAGGTAGTTGGCTGGCACTGACACCTTGGGAGGCCTGTGTGTTGGTATTACTCCCCTCAAGTTGGGCTCTAGGTCTGTTCTTGGACCCTCTGGGACACCCCTTGTAGACAAGCTGCCCCGCAGGCTGGTGTAGAAGCAGGTTAAAAATGCAATTGTCTGTCCATAAAAATAAAATAAAAAATATATTTTATATTAAATATGTATTTATTTGAATTTATTGGTTTAGTTGTGAGTAGTTGTTTTCTCTTGATTTAGCCTTTAATAGTAACAGAATTTTTATATTTGTAGTTTGAAGTGTATAATATTGTATCCTTTCCAGTTTTGGATGATTTTAAAGTTTAATCACTTTTTATGTCTAAACATGGTTGTTGAGATTGAATTTTTAGTTTGATTTTAGTCATGGTGGAGCTTCTTGATTTGGGTTGGTATTTCCTAGTGTGCTTACTGTACATTAAATTTGGATTCCTGTTCCTGAAATTAATATTTGAGTTTACTAGTGGCATTCAAAAGTAATTTGAAATTTGGTTCTTGGATTTGACAATCCTGCAATTTCAAAAAACATAGTAAACTTAATGAAAATGGTTGATGAATTTGAATGCTTTAAAATTGATTCCAGTTAATTCATTTTGTCCATTGGAAATATGCAGTTTGACTTGAACTTTTCAAAGTGTCTATGAGTTCCCGCATTTTCAAATATTCAAATAAATACCCAAAAAAATCAATTTAATTAAAAAAAGGCCATCCTGCAAAAGTGATTCAAAATTTGGACCAAGGATTTGACAATCCTGCATTTTTATATTTAGGTTCTGAATTTACAGTAAAGCTCAAATAAAATTATATATCAATAAACTTCTGAAGCTCTATTTAACCTACACAATGGATTATTCAAATTAATACAGTATATTTTAAATGTGTCCTTTATTATCAATACATTAAATTTTGTATAAATCAAATATATTTAAATAAATTTTTTCAGAAATCTGCAGGCTGAGATAGTTTATCATCTACCAAGATGGTAACCTAAGTAATCCCACATTATAATAGTGAAGAAACCGCAGGCTTGACCCGCCTGCAAGGTTCCAACCAAGCAGGTTTGTGACCCGCAATCCAATTATCCAGTCACTCAAAGCCAGACTAGGAAGTCAACTTGAATTAACAAATACAACAACATGAACAGATGATGATCCTTTATGGTGGATACCTTGTTTTGGCGCTTGACTCATTATCAGGATCAAGCCATCCCCTTCTTCCATCCAGCTGTGAGATCACCAATCATGTTACTGTTATCCTTGATTCACGTGAACTATACAATCACTATCTCACAATAAAGATTATTATCTATCTTCTAAATATTTTTCCCCATGTAACTCTACTAAAACAGCACAGTTATAACATTGGTAGCACAGGTAGGTTCTCCATCCTACCTTATCTTGAAAATTTTTGCCTGTTGCCCGCACACGCCGCGGCCAACAAATCCTCGGCAGAATTATGTCTGGCCTCCCGCCTGACTGGACCCTGTACACCCCTGGTACCGCCATACCTGATGGCTTTGTCCTGTACCAGAACACGGTAGTCCCGCAACCCGCCTTCAATGTCATGTCTGCACAAGGTTTCTTTCAGGCTCTCTCCTCAATGCTGCAACCTGCTGACAAAACCACCATGCCCGCCTAAGTAGCTCAAAGACTATGGAGCGCCGCCTTGGAACCTTTTGCCTGGGCCAATGACAATAACACTGCTGCATGAATTTAGTCCAACCAGAGCAAGCTGGCTCAGATGGAATGCCCACACTGGTTTTGAATTGCAGAAATTTCCATTTGTCTGACCCATGACGCTGGCACCTGGTGCAACAAGTGGCATGAAGAACACACCAACAAAAACTGGGATACCTTTAATCAAGACTTTCTGGCAAGATTTGTGCTTAAGGATACAGCGCTCATGATCATACGCCAAGTAAAGAACCTAACCCAGACAGGCACCGTGAAGGAACTCACCCGCGCCTACAAGGAACTCTGACTTTGTGCACCATCTGACATGGCCTTTGACACCCCAGCCACACACCTCATGTACTATGACGCTCTTAAGTTACAAGTGAGGAGACATGTAAACCTGGATCAGGTGACCAACCTGCAAATCCTGTACTGTGAAGCAGAGAAAGCGGAGCAAACATCCAACACACTGCATAAAGCACAAACTGGGAAATGAAAAAGATCCAAGGATTCCCATCCAGGCGGGCGCTCCTCTTGACCACCTCCTGGAGGCAATGGGAACCACATCAACCACAAATCCACAGGTTCAAATGGACAAGGAAATGGAAACAATGGCCAGTCAAACTGGACCCATTTCCGTGTCACCACTACGCAAGGTAACCAAGATGAGGGAAAAGCCTGGGGAGAGCGCTAAGCAAGCCAAGCTCTCCCCACGCAACTCCTGACTTGCCCAATGATGAGTACTGACCTGAGGACGTGGACCAATGCCCAATGATCCAAGTACCCTCAGAGGACCTGGTACTGTAGACCATTTCCAGACATCCCAATAAATTGATGTCCTATCCTTTCTGCTTTTGCAGTTACACAGGCTCAGCACTCCTGGATTCAGGTGCAGATTGAACCCTGGTCAACAGTAGCTTTGTGGATAAGTTCAAGCTGGCCACTAATCCTTTGTGGATTAAAAATGTGGTCCTGGCTGACAAACACCACATTGCCATGACAAAGGAAACTGCCCCCTTCTCTGTCATGCTTGAGAACCTCCACTCCACCATTCAAGGTCCTGTCATTGTTTTTCCCAAGTTTGACATTGTACTGGGACTAGACTGGCTACGGAAAAACAATCCCCACATAGACTGGGCAACCTCAGTGTTGACTATCAAGCGTGAAGGTGTCAACCACTAGATCTACCCTGACTCTGTGGACCAACTTCTACGTAACCACGTCTTTGTACGTATCACAGAGACCCAGGACAAGAAGAAAAACCTGAAGGCAATTGACTGGGACTCCTGCCAATACAAGATCATAAACTTCAAAGATCACCAGGACACCTCCACGCTTCAGGACCGTGAAATTGTAGCCCGCCATTTGGAAATCTTTAAGGAAGAGCTACCCAGGCTGCCCCCTGAAAAGCATATTCAGCATTCCATTCAACTCAAGGGGGCTGTACCCAAGGCGCACCCTATCTACAGGCTGACCCCAAACAAAGACGGCGCCTTATGCGCTTACCTCAAGGAGGCATTGGAAAAAGGACTTATATGCCCCTCACAGTCTCCCTTTAGGGCTGCCGTATTCTTTGTGGCTAAGAAAGACGGTACCCTACGCCTGGTCACAGACTACTGCGCCCTAAACAAAGTAACTATTAAGAATTGTTATCCACTGCCACTGATTGATGACCTCTTCAATGCCTTGGGAGGAGCCACAGTCTTCTCCAATATTGATCTAACTGCAGGCTACAATCAGATTTGTATTAAAGAGGAAGACATCCCCAAAACAGCCTTCTGCACTAAATACAGCTCCTAAAAATGTGTGGTGCTCAACTTTGGCATGACCAATGCCCCGTCCACCTTTGTAACTTTCATGAAAAAGTGTTTGCGCCCCATATAGGCAAGCACGCCCTAGTGTACCTGGACAACATTATTGTCTACAGCCCCTCAGTGGAACAACACCACAAAGACCTTGAGGCAGTCTTTGCCACCTTGACACAACACAAACTGTTGGCCAAACCCTCCAAGTGCCAGTTCTTCCGTGAGCAACTACCCTTCTTGGGACACATAGTCTCAAAGAACAACATCAAACCTGACAGTCAAAAGATACATGCCGTCTGCAAGATGCCACCACCCAAGGATAAGTCTGAACTCTGCACCTTCTTGGGGATGGTGGCCTATGTACGCTGCTTTATACCTGACTGTGGCGTTTTGACTGCCCCGCTATCCGCCATAACTGGCACCAAGTCCAAGTTTGTGTGGACCCCCCCAACATGACCTCTGTTTTAGACGCCTCAAGGAGAAACTCATTACAGCTCCCATCCTATAATACCCCAAAAACAACAGGGAATACCAAATGGAAACCAAAGCCTCAGATGCATCCATTGGGGGAGTACTACAAATCAAAAATACTGACAGTGACTTCCTTCCCGTAGCTTATGAATTGCGGAAATTGACAGATGGCAAGTGTCAATACCCTATCCATGACAAGGAACTGTTGGCTATTCTGCACTGCCTAGTCAAATGCCGCTGTTACCTGGAACGCCAGGAAGAATTCACAGCACTAACCAATCACAAGTCACTCATCTATTTCAAAACTCAAGCAAATCTGTTGCACCACCAAGCCTGGTGGATGGAGCTATTGGAGAGATCAACATGCTCATCCAGTACAAACCTGGGGCCAAACTTGCCATGGCAGACACCCTTTCCCACCTGTATGTCTGTGCTTCAAGAGGAAAAAAAGGGCTCAACCCAGACTGGCCCCTTTTGGTACTACAAACAAAGGACAAAGGTTCCCCCCCTGGCACAACTGACATAACAAAGGAAACAGTCATCAAAAATAAACATCTCTTTGCTGATGTATATGGGACCCTACACAGAAAAATGTCAGATGGCACAGCCATTCCCTATATCCTCACACATCAGCAAGTCAACACCATCCTACAATATCACAGAGACCTTGGACATGCCAAGAGCCAAAATATATATGAGTTCCTTAAACTTAAGGCCTGGTGGACAACCTTATACCACAATGTCCAAGAAGTTCTGGACCAATGTGAGGTATGCAAAAAGTTTTCCAAAAGCAAAACCCCGCCAAAGTCAGTACTTTCCATCTGCACACCACTACCTTTCAAGGTATGGGCTCTTGAAATTGTTGGCCCCATGCCAGGAAAACACAACAACAAGAAATACATAATCACCACCATTGACTTTGCTACAAGATGACCAGTAGCCCAAGCAGTAAGGGCACACACTGGTAATGCCGTACAACATTTTATTGGCAAAGAGATGATCAGCAAGTTTGGAAAGCCAGAACTCCTGATAACCAACAGAGGCAATGAATTGAACTCTGAAGATACCAATGTATACCTCACCAAGAATAGGGTCAAGCACACCATGACAACACTATACCACCCACAGGCCAATGGACGCATAGAGCGGCTTAATGGTAGCCTTGTGCAAGCCTTAGCCAAACTCACTACTAGGAGACCTGAAGACTGGTATAAGCAGCTACCAACTGCACTACTTGTGTGTCAAGCCCAAGTGAACAGATCCCCCAGGAAAATTCTGTTTGAACTGGTATACAGCACATAGCCAAATATCATTCAAGAATTAACAGGACCTAAACTGGAAATTCCAAGTGAAGTCTCTCCACACTCAGACCCTCAAGTGATAGAGGCTAACAGCAAGCAAACAGCAAAGGAGAATGAAAGTCTGCAAAAGACATTTGTCCCCATCTGCAATAGACATGAAGTTGGGGATAAAGTTTGGGTCATGAATGTTGACAAGAGCAAACTACAACCCAAGAAAGTAGGGCCAGCAATCTGTAAATTCACTGCCACCCCTGGCATTAGATTGTAAAATCTTCCCCCGCCACACCAAGAAATGCCCAAAAATACCAGCCAAACCTCTTCATTATTTAGAGGATTTAGCACACACAGTTGATGAGAGGTTTGTGCTAGCCTACCCCGCGGATCCCTTGCCCTTGGTTGCTCCCTCCTGGGAAGAAACATTGGTCAATTTAGACTACTTACTAGCCTGGTGTTGCCCATTTTTAAAAACTATCAGAGCTAGCCAATCAAAGGTTGCCACATTGACACTTGACAACTCAGTTGAACCCCAAATGCCTGGTACCTCTTCTAGCCAATCAGGTCAGACCGCAGAAATTAGAGTGAAACTCTCCAGTCTCTCTGAGCCTATCCAGCAAAGTTTTTCTCCTAGCTAATCAGATCCAGGCCCAACTGTCATGTGATCACTCTCCTTGCAATCCATTCCTTTTAACACAGCAAGGGGACTTTCAGTCCCCTGCTTGTCTATTTTCCAATTAGATTAAAGGTTTGGTTTTCAGTTAAAATTTTAAAGTTTACAGTGGTGGAGCCCCAGTTTGGAGTCTCCCTAGTTTTAAATTTTAAAGTGTTAATAGTGCTTATTAAACTTACCTTGTGGCAGCCCAGTTTGAACCTGTCTTCTCCTCTGGCTCTCTCTGAAGAAGCTTGAGCATATAGTTCCCTTCTGTTTTTGCTTTCACTTACAAAAATAAGACTTGAACTTAAATTTCATTAAAAATTCAATATAATATCTATTATAACTTTGAGTTTTTTTATTGAGTTCCTTGTTTTGAACCTGCTTTCTGTTTTTTCTTTTGCTCAAGACACCTGCAACCACGTCCAAGGCTTCCAGACCTGTTCTGCTGTTGCCTTTCACCTCCAGTTTATGGTTACCCCTACTGGGGTTAATTATGTTGTTTTATATCCCAAAAACTATACCATTCTTCTCCAAATTCCAAGTAGAACACAACTATGATACTCCCAGCTATTAAATTTGTTGTATTTTCTTTGGGCCCCTTTTTGCGCCTCCTGTGGTTGACTTCTCCAGACCTGTGGTCAAGAATCTCCTCTTTTTGCGCAGCTCATGAGTGAAGATCCTCCCAGCCTCTTGAGTCTTCCCGGCAATCTCTTTTTATTCTGGAGAGGCTGTGGTGAAGAGCTTGATGTGTGATTATCTGGATTTGGGTGACATCAACTATGTCACTCTTGCTCCTGTGGGTGAGGAGGCATCAGTGCCCTCCTTCCCCAACCTGGAGAAGAGTAGCTTGGTGCTCTTACGCGCCCCTGTGATGCCTCCTCCCGTCCCCACCTGCACGCCCTGGTTGCTCACCGGTTTGGCGCTGATGGCACTGAATGCATATTTGACTCAGATATCCTCTGTGTCCTCCCTGTGGTACCCCCTTTGAGCGGCCATTCCAGTTCTCCACTGGGCGGCATCCTGGTGGTTTGTTTTGCCTGGATGGGAGCCAAACTTAGTTAGTTTAGCCCCCCCTCTCTCACACAATCATTCTGAAGGTAAACAACAATAACACTTACCTTGTGCAAGGGCTTGTAAAACGTAAGCAAGACAAGACCCTACACCATGATTGCCTACAACCCTGCCAAGCAAGACAGAAATAATGAGAAACTGCCCTGTCTGGCACAGAACAGCAACTAGTTAAATACGGCGCCCAGGCTCCTGACAACCTCCTTGACAACCTGCCCCCAGAGGAGGCTGACCTTCAGTTGGGGGGTGTCAAAACCACAGGCTCAACCCGCCAGCAAGGTTCCAACCAAGCAGATTTGTGACCTGCAATCCAATTATCTGGTCACTCAAAGCCAGACTAGGAAGTCAACTCAAATTACCAAATACAACAACATGAACAGATGATGATCCTTTATGGTGAATACCTCATTTTGGCGCTTGACTCATTATCATGATCAAGCCACCCCCTTCTCCCATCCAGCTGTGTGATAACCAATCATGCTCCTGTTATCCTTAATTCACATGAACTATATAATCACTATCTCATAATAAAGATTATTATCTATCTTCTAAATATTTTTCCCTGTGTAACTCTGCTAAAAAAGCACAGTTACAACAATAGTACAGGCAAACATATGAATTTGGAGTAATATGTAGCCTTTTATAAGGTGTTGTCATCAAAAGCAAGAAGTCTGACTATGCCTGCATCCCAGAGAAATTAGGATGTTCTTCTCACTTCTGTATAAAGACCTATAAATGTGTCTATATTATACTATAGGAAATAATACTGTATTACAACAAAATTGTTCTTTTCTCTTAACTAATAAGGTTGGTGATTGAAAAAGGAATAAGGTAAAAGGCTACACTTTATTGTTAAGCCCAAAGTGGAAAAAAATAATAAACATTAATCCTGTATTCACATATACTGATATTGAGGCTGACCCATCTGCCTGTGTTTTTTCCAAATTTAGCTGAAAACATTAAATATAATATGAAGTGGTATTAGGGCAACACCTCAGGGGGCCTAAACTTGAGGGAGTAGGTCTTGGAAGGTAGCTTGTTTGGCAACTTCCATAGAATCTATGTTTTCTTGGCACACTATAAAGCTGAGTCACTTAATCAAGCAGAGGCAGCTGTCTACATGGGCCACTAACAAGGGCTAGCTAGCCAGAAGATAGATATTGGTTAGTGGAGATAATTTTTTCAATAAAATTAGAGCTCTTTACATAATAGGCTTTTGGACTTTTATCTTAGAATATTGGACAGGCATTTAATTCCATAGGGAACCCTTCTAGGTGTTATTCAGGAAAAATCAATATAGTGGCCCTCTTATTCTAGGATATAATTAAATTTTAGAGTATTAATTATTTTGAAATGCATTTATGAGAGAATTTCTATATAAACTAATTAATTTTACAATAGAGTAATTTTCAAACCTTTCAAGACAAACAAAAACAACTCAGTCTAAAAGCAAAATCAAAGTGGATCCAAATCTATTATAATATAATATAAATCCATAATTTTTATTTTGTTTTTAGACTGAGTTCTTTTTATTTTTAGACTGAATTTTTTTTATCTCAATAGGTTTGAAAATTACTGTATCTGCATGTTTCATTAATTAACTAGGAGCAGTGATTTTTTATACAAGTATGCAATTTGATCATTGATCTATCTATATTGTGGCCTGATTGCCTGTGTTTTCAAATCAAATTCATCCATAAGGCTATATATTTTCACACTGCTGTTATAGTAGCTTCTAAATATATGGCAATAAGAAAAATAACCCATATAAAAAAGCCAACTGTCAGAAAATTGTGGACCATGGTATTTTATCATCCGCCAGATGATATCCTAAGTCTTCTAACATTAGGAAAGTACAGAGAACCTGTGACTTTGGCGTAGCCATTGGCCCAGAATATTTTATTGCCATCAGAAGTAACAAGTCTGACAGGGCCCAAGGCCCAAAGGACTTGGGGCAGATCTTCCTACTTCTGGATATAGGTTCATAATTTGTTGTCTCTATATTTTACTATAGGTTTTAATACTGTATGGCAACAGTATGATCTTTTGCTCTCCACTTAAAGTCTAAGAGAGGATAATGTTAAGGAAATAGGACTTGGATCAATCATCAAGTCATTATGGAATCATCAGTCTTTTATTCTAATGGACTGGCTTTAAGGCAGCCTGCCTGCACACATGCTATCTGAGTTAGATTACAACACTAGAAGAGACTGAAGTAGCATAGGGCAACACGGCAGGAGGCCCAGCCTTTTTGGGGTGGTTTTAACAGAAGGCTAGCTTGACATCTTCCACAGATTGATATACTATCTGTCTACATGGGCCACTTCCAGGGCTAGCTAGCCAGTGGTTGGCTACTAGTTCACAGAGATGATTGCTTTACTTAATCAGAGCTACTTTAATACAATAGGCTCAAGCCTTTTTATCTTAGAGTGTTTGGCCTGACAGCCCAGTCCATTTTAAACTCTTCTAGATGTAATGCAGATGACAGTTCTTATGACGGCCCTCTTGTTCTAGGATTCCATTAGAGTTTAGAATAGTGATTATTATAAGAAGCATGTTTGAGGTGGTTGTTGAGGTGAACTAATTAATGAGCAGTAATTGTATGTTCTATTAATTAATTGCAATGTATGAATTGTTAATGCCAGGACATGATTTGGTTGTTGGATCATTGATTCCACCAACCTGCAACCCACATTATTTGGTTGAAACCATTCCTAAGAGTAATTAACCACTGGCCCGCGTTACTTAGAGTAATTAAATGTTGGCCCATGTTATTTTGTTGAATCTGTTAATTAGTCAATATCCAGAAATCCTGACACCAACCTATATAGAAAAAATCAACTCAGATTCAAACATAGCAGAGGCAAAGATAAATCTACTGCTATCAATACAAATTTATTGGCTTTTAACTATTTTGCATCTGAGCTAATTTTTTACATATGGGTTGCTTTTGATTGGATCTGAGTTTTTTTTATTACAGATGAGTTTTTTGCTTAGCACTGTATCTTTGAAAAATACTGTGCTGTTCAAATCTGTTAATTAGCCGACATCCTAAAATTCCGTCACAAAATCTTTAAACAAGACATCCGGAAAAGATTTCGTCTTTTTTAAGCTTGGTTTTCTTGTTTGACCCCCTTTAAAAGTTTAGACCATCTATAAGATTTAATATTTATTTTTAAATTATTTTTAAAATTACAGATGTTTTTTTTAAAAAATTCAGCTTGGTGTATTTAAATTAAGCGCAAAAACTTGCAATAGAAATTTTTATTGTTTCTAGTCAAAGCACAATTGAGTGTATTATATTTGGATTGCCTAGCTTCAATAAAGTGAATGTTTTTATTTATAAAAAACCGCTAAAAAAGTTGCATGTTAATATATAGGCCTAAAGGCCATTAAGAGTAATGATTTTTTTACTATATCTAGAATTCAGAAAGCCCAGAATATATTTCAATGATTTCAACTAAGAATACCAAAATTTTGCTTACGTGGATAAGTTTTCCTTGTTGAAAGATATTACTATAAATAAGACCTAAGAGAACTCTTATCTAGGCTCTTTCAATAGTTTGATTTGAAATATGAAATAAAAATATTTTTGAGTTTCCTAGATTGATTGATCACATTTATTATCATCCATTTTAAAGGGATAAGCAAAAATCAGTCATTATCCATGTTTAAACATTCTATACATTTTAAATCAATCCTTTTACAGTAGTAACTAAAGCTCTGACACTAAGCAAAAAAAACTCATCTGTTAGCGAAATCAATTGAGAATTAAGTGAAATCAACTCAGATGTAAGAAAAATTAAAATCAATTAATTTAATTTGATTATAAATAGATTTTGGTTCGCTTCTATTTTTTCCTTCTAAGTTGATTTCATTAAAATCTCAGTTTTTTTTCTAACAGATGAGTTTTTTACTCAGCGCCAGAGCTTTGAAAACTACTGTACACAATTTAATTTTACTTTAATCAGAAACAAGCTCATAGAATTCATCATACACTTAGAATATTGGGAAAATAAATAAAAGTTGTTTTAAATTGCTGTAGACACCTTCACCTTTTTAAGATATATTTCTATTATGGGATTTAAATACTATTTTTAAAATTTGAATTCTTTCTGGACAAAATTTAAAAGATAAACATTAGTTTGCTTTTTTATATTTCATGCTTGTGTTGAAACAGCAGGCTTAACCCACTTGCAAGGTTCCAAGTAAACGGGTTTGTGACCCTTGATCCAATTATCCAGTCACTTGAAGCCAAACTAGGAAGTCAACTCAAATTTCCAGATCCAACAACATGAACAAATGATGATCCCTTACAGTGGATACCTCATTTTGGCACTTGACTCATTACCAGGATCAAGCCACCCCTTTCACCATCTCACCATGTGATCAACACTATAATGTTCCTCTTATCCTTGATTCACAATAGCTATATAATCACTATCTCTCAATAAAAATTATTACCTAGCTTCTAAACATTATCCCTTGTAACTCTGCTATAACAGCACAGTTACAACACTTGTGAAACAGACTTGTTTTTGTAAGGGTGAAGTTAGTCGAAATTCTTTGTAATAAAGTAAATGTGAAAAAGAATACAAACTACAGTAGTTTTAAACCTGTTTATATAACAAAAATTGATCAGTTCAGAAAAAATCTGTTCAGTAACACAATATATTTTAACTTTTTGATAGAAATACAAGGTAGTTTCACAGAAAATGTGCTCTCATTGGCAATAATATCCAGACACACAATGAATGATACAAACAGAGAAAGAATTATTATGATTCAAAACAACTGTACCACTCACTAGAACACATGAGTTTCAGTCAGGCAAGTGCCTAAAGTCAAAGTGTGGAGATCAAAATCTCTAAATCAATGGATTTTTTGATCTCTGCACCTTTTCAATAAATTTTTTTCCCAAAAAATTTAATATTTTTCTTAAATTTGACTTTTTTGAAAATATTTTTACTAGAAGCTAAAATCAAAAAACCAAGTTCAAAGTGCCCAAATTGATGCAATTTAAAACACACCTTAATTTAATTTAGCTTTTAAAATATAATTTATTTACCCCTTTGAATAGAGGGGACAAAATCAAAAGTGCAAAAATTGAAGTGCAAAATATCTTCAATTTAATATTTGATACATCAATATTAAAAAAAGTTTAAAATTAAAAAAATCTATATGTAAAAAAGAAATCAAGAGCTAAAAAACTTTAACTTAAGGCAAAATTTTTAATTTTTTTGTTCAAATATTAATATAAAATACTATTTTAAGCTCTTTATTTTTTAAAAATAAAAAAATTATCATAAAAATTTATTTTGAAATTTACATATAGATTCTTAATGGGTGCAGAAATCAAAAAGTAGTCAAATTAAAATCCAAAAATGTACCAAAAATTTAGGTCCACTTAATATTAAATTTTTGCAAAAAAATTGTATTTTATTCTTTATGATTATTAAGTTCCTCAAATCAGAAGTGAGGAAATCAAAAATTGACTATTTAGATTTAGTCACAATTTTTATAAGCTTATAAAATTTTAAATAGTTAATAAAAAATTTGAAATTCCTCATGTAGATTCTTTAAGACCTGATATTTAAATATATAAACAAGAAATAGAGTTTTTTTGGTAGGTTTTTATTTTATTGCAATATTAATAAATTGGTGTGTTTTGGAGGCAGTTTCAAAAATTATTAAATTAATATAATATTGTATTATTTTTCCCTATGTTATTTCAGGGGACAAAATCAAAGTGCCCAAATCAAAGTGCAGAAATCAAAGTGCAATAAGCTCTTGGTTTTTTTGAAGATTTCTCTTTTGAATTTTCTCCTTTCCCACCTCTCATTCCTCCTCAAAACTTTTTAAAAGTTTTTTGGCCCCTTGGCTGCACTGGGGGCCTAAAAACTTTTAAAAAATTCTGCGTTGTCATGAGGGTGGATCATATACAATCTGATACCAAATAGAAAACTTTTTTCTTTCTTTCTTCTCCTTTTCTCTTCTCTTCTCTTTTTCTTTTCTTTTCTTCTTTTCTTCTTTTCTTTCTTTCTTTCTTTTCTATCTCCTTTCTTATCCTCAATTATCTTCTTCTCTTCTCCTTTCTTAACCTTGATTATCTTCTATTATCCTCTCTCCATTACTATCCTTGATTTTCTTCTATTATATCTTCTTACTATATGTATTAGAGTAGAATAAAATGTATAAAATGTTTCTTTTTGATATACAACTGTGAACTATAAATATCATTTTTAGTGGAAGTACAATGTTTTTAACATAAAAATATTCAAGTCTTCATTTTATGATATGTACGTGGCAGATTATTGATATCTTTTAATATTGTGACTTATAAATAAGATATAAGACTGTTGAGGGTCTGGATGTAAGAGTATTCTGGCTATTGCCATCACACCTAACATCCAGTCATTGCCCAATTTGGTGCCTTTCCAATATACTATTCAATATACCAGAAATGGCAACAAACCAATATCACATGACTGTCCAGGTATCCAGCAACTTGAATCCATCCAGCACATGACCAACCCCTGGGTTTGATACAACTAAAATCTTACCACAGCTAGATCTATATAAGTCTAAAGTATTATTCAATAAAATATACTTCTTCTCTTCCTACTTTTATATTCAAAGCTTCCCCCAAAAAGCGCTCCTTATCACTGGTAGCACTACGGTTTTTGACCACACCCATGAGAGAGAAAATGACTGACCAAAACCTGCCCACCTTTGCCCACGTACTCAACCAGGCCACATCCCAGGATACCTGGAAGATGTACTTCTGCGCCCACAACATCAATGAAGACATTCCTAGTGGATGCACCATATTTGAAGGTCTGGTCATGCCCAAAGCATGCGCCAAGATTATTCAATACAGTTGCTCTCTACAACCACCTATCACAGGTGAAGTTACCAACACCAAGTACATTGGTATTGACAAGTTCTTTGGTAAAAACAAAGAAAATGTCATCAACTGGCTAGACCACATAGCCGCAAAACTCTGCGCCAGCCACATCCCCCACAAAAAATGGGTCCAGGAAGCCAGCAAGCGCCTATATGAGGCTGCAGCTAACTGGTTTGCCACCTGGGTTGGCTCACAAACCAACAACCAGCTTGACAACTGGGAAGAGTTCAAAGCCAACATCACCCACAATTTATGCGTCACAGAATCTCTCCAAGACATTGCAATACAGCTCAGTGATTTTCCTCAGAAGACCACTATTTCAGCTTACGCCAACAAATTTGAGGAAATACATTGCAAGATCCAAAACCCAGCACAAGCTGACAATGTACACACCAGAGCATCATTCATCAACAGAATGAAACCCTCTTTTGCTGCCCTCATCCGCCCAGAAGCAAATACCTTCATGCCTGCGCTCATTGCTAAAGCCAAGCACGCTGAAAAACGTGTCAACATGGAATATACTGCATGCAACAGCAACTGCTCCTCAAACAGCAATGGCAGAGAAAACGCCAATGGCAATAAAAACCAAAATACCAACCATAACAGCGGCAACTCCAATTGTAACAATGGCAATCATAGTCAAAGCGCAAACTGCTCCCGTCCCAAGAAAGAGGACACCGCCAAAGTTAACAACGCTGAAGTAGCAACCCGCTACAAATCTGACCCCAAATTCTCTGACCTCAAAGGTCTCAAAACAGAGGAACAGGGAAAAGAATAGGGGAACAGGCTTAAGTGCCCCTGTCTCCCCCCAACTTGACAAGAAAAAGTACCAAGGCATAAACTTTGCTGCTTGCATCCCACGTGTCCCGCAATCCTCCATTTTTATGAACATAAAATTAAAGATTGCTCACAACTTTTTGTCTATCCATGTACTTACAAATCTCATACACATAAAATTCTATTTGACTCTGGTGCACAACACACTATGGTTAGCAAACCTTTTGTAACCAAGTACAAAATACCAGTTGTCAAATCCAGCTTCAAATACGCCAGAATGGCAGACAAATCAAAAGTTCTACTCAAAGGCAAAACAACTACCTTCATAATTGACCTCCAAGGCATACAAACATTCATCAAAGGACTTGTCATGAACAACTAAAATACGACATTGTAGCAGGCATGGACTGGTTCACCCAAGTGAATCCCAGCGTATGTTGGAAAACAAAAACCATGACCATCAAACGCAATGAAGTCAATTTCAACATTCTCAAAGAACCCAACAACCTCATTCTAAGAGACACAGTATTTGTCTAAGTCATAAATCAAGATGACTCTGAACATTTAACCAAAGACAGTATCCTCCACATAATGAGGTACTCCAAATTTAATAACATACAAACACAAAAGATCCAATGCGCAGAGCTTGCAACACTCCTAAATGAATACACTCATGTATTCAAGGAAGAACTCACAGAGTTACCCCCCAAACAAGAGGTCAAACATGGCATTGACTCATGCAAAGCCATGCCCAAACCTGCACCCCTCTACAGACTCTCCCCCATGGAGACCCAAACATTTAAAGCCCACATCAAGGACAACCTAGCCAAAGGATTCATTTGTCCGCCTGAATCCCCATGGGGGGCAGCAGTGTTGTCTGTAAAGAAAAAAGAAGGATCCCTTTGCTTAGTTACTGACTACAGAGCACTAAACGCAAGTACAGTAAAAAATAAATACCCACTTCCCCTCATACTAGACCATTTGCAAGGCTCTCTGGAGCAAAAATCTTCTCAAAAATTGACCTCAAATCTGGTTATAACCAAGTTGAAGTTAAAGAGAAAGACATACCAAAGACCGTGTATACACACAATTTGGGTTGTTTGAATTTAAAGGAATGAATTTTGGGATGCAAACGCCCCAGCGGCATTTGTCACCATGATGAACCAGGCACTAAACAGACTCTCAAACACATTATGTTACCTCAAAAACATCATCATATTTTCAAAAACAAAAGAGGAACACCTCACGCATGTCTGCAAGACACTCAATTGACTTGCAAAGCACAAACTATACGCTAAGCCTAGTAAGTGCCAATTTATGGAAAAGGAACCCCTGTTCTTGGGCCACATTGTCTCTGACAGTGGCATCAAAGCAGATACAGATAAAATAAAAGCCATAAATAACATGCAACGCCCCACCTCTGTGAAACAAGTTAGATGCTTTCTTGGTATGGTAGCTTACCTAAGGAAATACATCAAAGACTGCAGAAAGCTCACTGCACCAATCAATGACCTAACCAAAGATAATGCCAAAAAGAAATTCATCTGGACTCCAGAATGCGACAAGAATTTCCAACTATTAAAACAAGCTTTGATTTAAGCACCAATCTTGCAATACCCTAATAGCAACAGGTGCTACAAGCTTGAGTCAGACGCTAGTGACACCGCCATTGACACAGTTATACACATCTGCCAGCCAGGGTAACAAGATTTCCTGCCAGTATGCTACAAAAGCAAAAAACTAACAAACACTGAGCAAAGGTACCCAATATACAATAAAGAATTGCTAGCAATATACCACACATGCAAGAAATGGAGATGTTATCTTGAAGGACACTTAAACGTCCAAGTGCTAACTGACCACAAATCCTTAATCTATTTCAAAACTCAGAACACATCCGCGCAACGCCAAGCCAAATGAATGTCCTTGCTGGAACAGCTTAACCTGAGATCCAATACAAAAAGGGGGCAGAGCTGGTCACAGCCAATGCTCTCTCTAGGTTATGCCAGCCAAGAGAGGATCACCCTGACCACCTGGACCCTGACTGGCCCAACATATACAACACTGAGTACAAGACAAAAGGAAAGGATCCCTCCACACATCAATTAACCCATGATACGCTAGTAAGGAATGAAAAACATTTCCATATATCAAATGGCACAGTATACCAAATTATCAAGGATAAACACATCCCATACATTCCACTTGCACAAAGATTCAACACTATACTAAGACACCACTGTCTGCTAGGACACACAAAGGCTAACAACCTATATCTCACATTTAAAGAGATAGTATGGTGGCCCAACCTGAAGCAAGACATAATTGATGTTCTAAAGAAATGCAAAGTGTGTGAAAAATATGACAGCACCAAGGCACCACAGCCAACAGTCAACCCAGTACCTGACCCTAAACCATTTAAGGTTTGGGGACTGGACGTAGTGGGACCCTTCCCAGAAACCAAAACAAATCAACGTTTCCTAATTGTAGCCATCAACTTTGCCACATGTTAGCCCATCTGCTGGGCAAGAAAAGATCACAAGGCAGAAACAATAAATCAATTCATCAATAAAGCAATCATAGCGGACTACGGCACTCCAGACTACATCATAACAGATGGAGCAAAAGAGCTAACAGGCCACATAGTAAACAACAATCTAAAAACAAAGAACATCAAATATTCCACAACCTTGCCCTACAGGCCACAGGCTATTAGCAGAGTTGAACACCTGAATGGCAGCCTTATCAGAACCCTGGAAAAAATAATGGGTGGCAAAGCCAAAGACACATGGCCACTCTATGTGAAACATGCATTACTAGTATCCTGGGTTTGTACCAATCAAGGGACAGGCTACTCACTGTTTGAACTAATATACAGATACAAGTCAGAAATAGTCACCCACAATAACCAACCATATGTGAAGATCCCCCTGGGGAAACCTCCAACAGTAGAACAGAAACCAGCTCTACAATACATACGCCTCAAAGCCAAACTGGCAGAAATAAAGAGACTCAAAACTCAAAAGGTAACCTCAACAGAGGACCCACTCCCCATCAACTTCCCCATCTGGGTCCTAACTGGGAACAGAAAGAAGCTAGACTCAGTACACAGAGGACCAGGAAGAATTATCAGATACCAATCAGACAGGAACATATACCTGGTTAAGTTCCATGGTGCCAAAGAGCCAATCACCAAAAAGTATCACAGATCTTGCCTCCGCCCTAGCAAAGGAGAACACTCAACCCAGCTGGTGCCCACTAGTAAACAACTCCAGGAACATCAGGCGGCAGCTGTCAAGACAAAGCCCCCTCCTGATGTACCCAAGTAACCCCTTAGGGGGGGGTGTTGAGGGTCTGGATGTACAAGTATTCTGGCTATTGCCATCACACCTAACATCCAGTCATTGCCCAATTTGGTGCCTTTCTAATATACCATTTGACATACCAGAAATGGCAACAAATCAATATAACATGACTGTCCAGGTATCCAGCAACTCAAATCCATTCAGCACATGATCAACCCCTGGGTTTGATCCAACTGAAATCCCTGCCACAGCTAAAGCTATATAAGTCTAAAGTATTATCCAATAAAATATACTTCTTCTCTTCCTACTTTTATATTCAAAGCTTCACCAAAAGGCACTCCTTATCAAGACTATATCTTTTATTAGTATAAAATTTTCTAGTATAGCTTTAGTAAGAAAGTAATGTACTTTATATTATTTTAATGATAGACTTCTATAACTTTTATCATTAAAATAGGATCACTAATAAACCAAAATACCTAAAATCATATGCTTGTATCTTATCAGAAAAATTCTTTATTTTGTTTATACTAGAGTATTATTATAGCTTTACATAAGCTGGAAATTAAATTAACCTTTTTTATTAAACTTATAGTCTATAAAGCAGTTTTTTGTGTAGTTTCATATTTTTTTATTCAATTTAATACAGTTAAAAATAAATTTTAGTCTAATTTTGCTTTCAAAACTAAAATAAACTTTCTTTTAAAAACAGCTAACTTAAGAGTCTTTTTATTACCTATTATATTTTTTATTGCAGAAATATATTCCTTGTGGTCTCTTTAGTTTTTAATGGATTTTAAAATATATACTTTTATATTAAAAACTGTATTTTATTCTGCTTTAAAGTTAATCTTTGTAAAATAAATTTTTGCACTTTGATATTTGATATTTTCAATTTTTGCACCCTACATAGTGTTTGATTTTTGCACTTTTGACCTTAGGAACTTCAACCTAAGGAACTTGCCCTTTCAGTCATAGAACACATCTACTATTTTTTATGAACACATGGAACTCAGTCATAAAATTTACAAACTTGATCCAACAAAAAACCCCAATAGTAACTGAAGCAGACAAAAAAATATCAAATATCAAAACAAATGAGTGAATCTATAATACTGTTACCAGCCTGTCCTAATTAAGACATACAATCTAGAACAGAAAATGGAAAAAATGTTCCTAGTGTCTATTTTGGGATTAAAATTAATAAAAAGATCAAATTTATCAAATCATAAATTAACAGTGCACATTTCTAACTAAAAATAATTAATATAGAAATTTAAAAATACTATTTAAAATAAATAGTAGTGGCTTCAAGCTTTCATGCTAGTATATATGGGAGATAAAAATTATAATAAATAAATTATACAGATTGTTGAAACAGCAGGGTTGACCCGCCAGCAAGGTTCTGAGCAAGCTGGTTTGTGTCCTGCAATCTGATTACCCGGCCACTTGAAGCCAGACTAGGAAATCAACTCAAATTACCAAATCCAACAACATGAACAGATGGTGATCCTTTATGGTGGATACCTCTTTTTTTGACACTTGACTCATTACCAGGATCAAGCCACCTCCTTCTCCCATCCAGCTGTGTGATCACCAATCATGCTCCTGTTATCCTTAATTCACATGAACTATATAATCACTATCTCATAATAAAGATTATTATCTATCTTCTAAATATTTTTCCCTGTGTAACTCTGCTAAAACAGCACAGTTACAACATTGGTAGCACAGGTAGGTTATCCATCCTACCTTATCTTGAAAAATTTGCCTGTTGCCTGCACACGCCGCAGCCAGCAAATCCTTGACAGAATTATGTCTGGCTTCCTGCTTGACTGGACCCTGTACACCCCTGGTACCAAGATAACCAATGGCGCTGTCCTCTACCAGAACATGGTAATCCCACTCCCTGTGTTTAATGCCTTTTCAGCACAGGGGTTCTTCAAGGCTCCCTCTGCTATTCCACAAGTAACCAACAAAAACACTATGACAGCCTATGTAGCCAGAGACTTTAAAGTGCGGCCTAGAATCCTTTGCTGAGGCCAACAATGACAACACCACTGCATGGATCCAATCTACCCAAAACAAACTGGCCTAAATGGAATGCCTGCAACAATTCTGGAGTGCAGAGATCTCCATCTGACTGACTCATGACGCTGAAACTTGGTGCAACAAGTGGCATTAAAAACACACTGACAAAAACTGGAATACCTTAAAGCAAGACTTCTTGGCAAGGCTTGTGCTTAAGGACACAGTGTTCATGATCATATGCAAGTAAAGAACCTAACCCAGACAGGAAATGTAGAGGAACTCACCCGCACCTACAAGGAACTCTGACTTTGTGCACCATCTGATATGGCCTTTGAAACTCCAGCTACACACCTCATGTACTATGACGCCCTAAAGTTGCATGTAATGAGACTCATGAACCTGGACCAAGTGACCAACCTACAAAGCCTTTACTGCAAAGCAGAGAAAGCAGAACAAACATCCAACACCTTTCATAAGGCACAAACTGGAAAACAAGAGAGATCCAAGGATTCCCACAAGGACAGGCGCTTCACTTGACCACCCCCTGGAGGCAATGGGAATAACACCAACCATAAATCCACAAGCTCAAACAGAAACAGGAATGGAAACAATGGCCAGTCAAATTGTACTCATTTCCGTATCACTGCCACACAAGGCAATCAAGAGGAGGGAAAAGCCCAGGGAGAGCATTAAGCAAGCCAAGCTCTCCCCACACAACTCCTGACTTGCCCAATGATGAGTACTAACCCAAGGACGTGGACCAATGCCCAATGATCCAAGTACCCTCAGAGGACCTGGTACTGTAGACCATTGCCAGACATCCCAATAAATTGATGTCTTATCCTTTCTGCTTTTGCAGTTACACAGGCTCAGCACTCCTGGATTTGGGCGCAGATTGAACCCTGGTCAACAGTAGCTTTGTGGATAAGTTCAAGCTAGCCACTAATCCTTTGCAAATTAAAAATGTGGTCCTGGATGATGAACATAACATTGCTGTGACAAGGGAAACCACCCCCTTCTCTGTCATGCTTGAGAACCTCCATTCCACCATCCAAGGTCCCGTCATCAACTTCCCAAAGTTTGACATTGTACCGGGGTTAGATTGGTTATGAAAGAACAATCCTCACATAGACTGGGCAGCCTCAGTATTTACCATTAAGTTTGAAGGTGTCAACCACCAGATCTACCCTGACTCAGTGGACCAACTCCTATGCAACCACATCTTTGTGCACATCACAGAGACCCTGGAAAAAAAGAATAACTTGAAGGCAATTGACTGGGACTCCTGCCAGTACAATATCATACACTTCAAAGATCACCAGGATACCTCCACGCCTCAGGACTGCAAAATTGTGGCCTGCCATCCAGAAATCTTCAAGGAAGCACTACCTGGGCTGCCCCCTGAGAAACACATAAAACTCCATCCAACTCAAGGGGGCTGTACCTAAGGCACTCCCAATCTACAGGCTGACCCCAAATGAAGACAACAATTTACGCTGTCTATCTCAAGGAGGCATTGGAAAAAGGACTTATCTGCCTCTCACAGTCTCCCTTTGGGGCTGCCATATTCTTTATGGCTAAGAAGGACGGTATCTTATGGTTGGTCACAGACTACTGATCCCTAAACAAAGTTACCATCAAAAATTGTTATCCACTACAACTAATTGACAATCTCTTTGATGCCTTGGGAGGAGCCACAGTCTTCTCCAAGATTGATCTGACTGCAGGCTACAACCAGATTTGCATTGAGGAAGATATCCCCAAATCAGCCTTCTGAACTAAATACAGCTCTTACAAATGTGTGGTGCTCAACTTTGGTATGATCAATGCCCCTTACACCTTTGTGACTTTCATGAACAAAGTGTTTGCGCCACACATAGGCAAGCATGTCCTAGTCTACCTAGACAACTTCATTGTCTACAGTCCCTTTGGTGAAACAACACCACAAGGACCTAGAGGCAGTCTTTGCTACCCTGGCACAACACAAACTGTTGGCCAAACCCTCCAAGTGCCAGTTCTTCTGCGAGCAATTACTATTCCTGGGACACATAGTCTTTAAGGACAGCATCAAACCCAACAGTCAAAAGATACAGGCCATCTGCAAGATGCTGCCACCCAATGATAAGTTGGAACTCCGTACCTTCTTGGGGATGGTGGTCTATGTACGCCGCTTTATACCTGACTGTGGCGTTTTGACTGCCCCCTTATCCATCATAACAGGCGCTAAATCTAAGTTTGTATGGACCCCCTAACATGAACTCTGCTTTAGAGGCCTCAAGAAGAAGCTCACAGCCGCTCCTATCCTGTAATACCCCAAAAACAACAGGGAATACCAAATGGAAACCAATGCCTCAGATGCATCCATTGGGGGAGTACTACAAATCAAAAATAATGATGGTGACTTCCTGCCTGTGGCTTATGAATCACAAAAGTTGACAGATGGCAAGTGTTAAAACCCTATCCACAACAAGAAACTTCTGGCCATTGTAAATTGTCTAGTCAAATGGCGCTGTTACCTAGAGCAGCAGGAAGAATTCACAGCATTAACCAACCACAAGTTGCTCATATATTTCAAAACCCAAGCAAATCTATCTTGCCGCCAAGCCCACTGGATGGAGATCTTGGAGAGATTCAATATGCTCATACAGTACAAACCTGGTCCTAAGCTTGCCATGGCAGACGCCCTCTCACGCTTATATGTCTGTGACTTGAGAGGGGAAAATGGGCTCAACCCAGACTGGCCCCTCTTGGTAATACAAACAAAGGACAAGGGTTTCCCCCTGGTACAGCTGACATAACAAAATGAAACAGTTATCAAAAACAAACACCTATTTGCTGATGTATACAGGACCCTGCACAGAAAAATTTCCAACAGTACTACCATTCCTTATATCCCCACACACCAGCAATTACACACCATCCTACAATATCACAGAGACCTTGGACACACCAAGAGTTGAAACCTATATGAGTTCCTTAAACACAAGGCCTGGTGGCCAACCCTATACTGTGACGTTCAGGAAGTCCTAGACCAATGTGAGGTATGCAAAAAGCTTGCCAAAAGTAAAACCCCTCCAAAGTCAGTACTGACCATCCACACACAACTACCCTTCAAGGTGTGGGCCCTTGACGTCATTGGCCCCATGCCAGGGAAACACAATGATAAGAAATACATCATCACCGCCATAGACTTTGCTATAAGATGACCAGTAGCCCAAGCAGTAAAGGCGCACACTGGTAACAACATACAACAATTCGTTGGAAAAGAGATAATCAGCAAGTTTGGAAAGCCAGAACTCCTGATAACCAATGGAGGGAAAGAATTAACCCCCAAAAACACCAACATATACCTCGCTAAAAACAGAGTCAAACATACCGTAACAACATCATACCACCCACAGGTCAATGGACGTGTAGAGCAGCTTAATGACATCTTTGTACAAGCCTTAGCCACACTCACTGCTGGGGGACCTAAAGACTGGTATAAGCAGCTATTGACTGCACTACTTGTGTGCCAAACCCAAGTGAACATATCCACCGGAAAAAGCCCTTTTGAATTTGTATACAGCACACAGCCAAATATCATTCAAGCATTAACAGGACCCAAACTGGAACTCCCAAGTAAAGTCCCCTTGCACTCAGACCCTCAAGTTATAGAGGCCAACAGGGAGCAAACAGAAAAGGATAATGAACGTCTGAAAAAACCTTTGTTCCCATCCAAGGTAGACATGAAGTTGGGGACAAAGTATGGGTCATGAATATTGATAAAAGCAAACTACAACCCAAGAAAGTAGGCCCAGCAATCATTCTAAAGGTAAACATCAATAACACTTACCTTGTGCAAGGACTTGGGAAGCGCAAACAAGACAAGACCCTATACCATGATTGCCTGAGACACTACAAAGCAAGACAAAAACAACGCAAAACTGCCCTGCCTGCCACAGAACAACAGTTAGTCCAGTATGGTACCCAGGCTCCTGACAACCTTCCTGACAACCTACCCCCAGAGGAGGCCAACCTTCAGTTGAGTGGGGGTGTCAAAACAGCAGGCTTGACCTGCCAGCAAGGTTCTGAGCAAGCAAATTTATGATCTGCAATCCAATTACCCAGCCACTCAAAGCCAGACTAGGAAGTCAACTCAAATTACCAAATCCAACAACATTAACAGATGATGATCCTTTATGGTGGATACCTCTTTTTGGTGCTTGACTCATTACCAGGATCAAACCACCCCCTTCACCATCCAGCTGTGTAATTAACACAATCATGTTCCTGTTACCCTTGATTCACAATGACTATATAATCACTATCTCTCAATAAAGATTATTATCTAGATTCTAAGTATTTTTCCCCTTGTAACTATGCTAAAACAGCACAATTACAACAAGATAAACTAATTTTAATTTTAATTTTATATCAAAATTAAAGCTTCACACTAACATAGTAACAATGCAGCTGCTATGCGCCGTGATTGTGGTTGCCCCTGCAGGTTAAAAAATTGTGTTAGTGCAACACAAGTGCCATATTAGGAAGGATAAAGGAGAGGAGAGAATATTTGGGGTTGCACTCACACAACCAGTTCAAGTATCTCAAGGTGCAAGGGCATGGAGCATAAACCCTAGGGTCCCCAAGCTGACCAGAAAATACACCTAGGTCACCACCACCAAAACAATAAATGATGTCACCACCAAGAGGATGTATTTTGTATACAACCCTGTATACTGCTATGATAGTGTTCTGGATATCATTATGGAGAAAGTGAATCATGTCCTTGACACTAGCTACAAGCCATACGTCAGCAATAGCAAAGGGCAATATTATAACAAGAAGCCACAATACTATCAAACAGCAAAATGACAGGTGTTGAAAAAGTTTGTTGCATTCTGCAGCCAAGTGCCTATGCCCTTTGTTGTGACTGAGTCCATTGAGTTGCTTCCCAACAACAAAAATCCAAGCAGAAATTCATCCCTGACATCACCCAGGAGATCTTTAACATGCTCATGGAGGAACACCAGACCACAATAAGGCCACAACAATTGTTGGTATTTTGGAAAAATAAACACACAGGCTCCACACTACCTACCTGAAAATAGGTGCTTGTGGTGCTCAAGGGTTGTAGGGATGGTTTGAGAGTAGCTGAGCAACTGGAAACACAACAGGGCTAATATCTTCTTACTCAATAGAACTTCTATTGGTGGGCTCTGCAAGTAGTCTAAGATTTGTAAGTCAATTGTTATGTTTCTATGGTGAATGATTCTGTTTATTGGGGACCTCTTAGGGTCTTTTTATACTTGGAGGAAGAGGAGGGAAAAGAAAAGGTGAGTCATGCTGACTAGGGTCTAGACTGTCAGGCAATGAGCCTAATCTTAGAGGGCTGAAACATTTTGGAGGTTATTCAGAGGGAAAGGGGTTAGATTGAACAAGAAGGGAACATTTAGGCATGTGATCTGGGGTCAGGTGGTTGCAGCAACAGTAGGGCCATCTTTAGGAAATTGAGTGTAGAATAGGGTTTCAGACTACTTTCTTTGAAGTTCACATTTTGGCTAGAAGAGGGGCAGAAGATTGAATAATTAATTTACATAGTGGGATGAACAATGGGTTAATCATTGATACATCTGCAGCTAGCCACAGATGCATTGGTGGGTTGTTAATTGCCATATATAAAACACTTTTCAATGGGTCATCAATCAATGCATCTGCAGCTAGCTGCAGATGCTCCAATTGGTCACTAATTGCCATATAAAAAATCACTCTGATGGGTCACTCTCTGACGCATCTGCGGCTAGCCGCAGGTGCATCAATTAGTTGTTAATTGGAATTGACGCTATGTAATTTGGAGGGTTACTCTCCGGGATAGATTACAAAAAAGGGTGGCAGCTTCCCTGATACTTTTCTAAATAAGAGATTAGTCTAAATAAGGAAATACCAGGGAGTGGCGCCCTGAACCACAGTGCTGTTCAACTTTCAGAAAAATCTAAGAGCAAACAAATTCTATTGGTTAAGAAACACCTGTGGATCATCCAACAGTGCATTGATAGAAACTACCATCTTGAACAGGAAAATATTCAGACAATAGTTGAGTCCACTTTTTGAATTGAGGCTTTGGTTTCCATCTAATACTGCTCTGTCAAGAGTTTAAGATTCTCTTGAAAAAACTTGGGGGTTATATGCATAATTAGAACAGCCCAGAAAACATCAAATACTGTCAGAAATGTGCTGAAACGTATACTGCACTGAAGAAAAAGGGCACAGTAAAGTTCTACTATATTGGCATGTCCTCCTTTGCATTGTTCATGTGCAATACCTACAGCTATGTCCCCAAAGCCAAAAAATGGTGTAGCTCAATATGTGACTGTCTGGTATGTTGTTATCTCAATGGTAGCCCTTATTGGTCCCCTTGTAATAGAGCTATACCAGATGATTAATGTCGTGTTTGGCTCCTGGGGACAACATCCAGGAGGACACGGCAGGAAATCTTTATAACAAAAGATTTGAGGTTCAAAGCTAGCCTTGGGTTAGCCTTCAGGGCAAAATTAAGGGCACTTACCTTAATTTCCTGGAAAACAGGATGTAAAAGTCCTTTTGGAAGAAAGGACAGGAAAAGCTTGAAGATTATAAAAGCCAACACAAATGTGGATAAAATTGTTGTTATTAGGAGAAATGATTCTACTTAAATAGTAGACAGGGGTCAATTATCACTCATTAGGTAGACAGAGTGGTTGAGGGGGTCACGTTGGGGTGAGGTCATACCAGGATCAGAAAACGGAAGGTATGATATTCCAGAATGGGTGGAGACTGAATCAGACCCATTTATGGAAGGCAAAGATTTTCCAAAGTTGAAAGCAAAACTCACCAAATCTTTGCACATATCACTATTCATAGGCCATATCAAAATAGCATTAATGGCGCAATTAAAGACATCTCCCTCCTTAAGATTGGGCATAGTGAGTTGATATTTGCGGAGGAATTTGAAATAAACTTGGGCAAAAGGTCAGCCAGATGACAGCAGCTTCACAGTATACCTGACACCCTTCTTGAAGGTGACTTCACAAGGTCCAACCCAGAAGGAGTCAAGCTTGTGGGCTTGGCCTCCATTACAATTCTGATAGTAGAGGACTATGTCACCTACTTGATAATCAGGGAGGGGGGCTCTGGAAGCATTGGAAGGTGAGAGCTCTAAAGCCCTGACTTTATAGGCAGTTGAATATGACATTGCCTGAATTTCAATGATACAGTTAGTCAAGTCTTTGACATGAGCTTCAGGATTGGCAGACACATCAACTTTGATCAAAGGGGGTCCTAAGATTGAGGGAGTTGTGGCTTCATGCCTGTACAGCATGGCAAAGGGAGACAGACCAGTGACTTGGTGTCTACCAAGTCTATACACAAATAGAGCAGCAGGGAGGAACATATCCCAGTTGGCGGCATCAGAGATTGTAAGTTTCTTCATGATGGACACAAGAGAGGAATTTGCTTGTTCAACAGTCTTGTTGGTTGACAAATTATACAGTGCAGAGAAGGACTGATGCATGCCCATATCTTCTATAATGGACATTATGAGGCGGGAATTAAATTTGGTCACATTGTCAGAAAACAGGACTTGAGGGCAACCATGACAGTAGAAGATATCTTGCAACAAGAAATTAGCAGTGGTCTTGGCAGTTATATCTTTGGTTGCTCTTGTCACAGGAGGCTCCATCATGCTGGGAATTATCCAGCCAAGTAAGAAGGCTCAAAAAGCCAACAAACCATTAACAGAATTGACCCAATTAACAGATTTAAATCAAACAGTTGATCAAAAATGGGTTACGGCTGCTCCAGTCTGCCAGCCAAAACCAAGAGCCCTTGCAAGCTGGTGTTGATAAATTAACTTAATTTGAGAGTTACCAGATACAAGATTGTTAATCAGCATGGTTGTCAGAAATTGGTCACACAAGGGTTCTTTACAACCTGGACTAGATACTCACTTGACAATGTGGAAGGAATAGAAGCCCAGGATCCAGGTGGTATTGCTTAGTCAATTTTTGGTATATATTGAATAATTTTCACTATTTCAACTCTAAGAGTTGAGTCCTCTCAAAATTTACTCAATAAAAATCAAATATCCCTTGGTCTAATTTACTTTTAAAATGCATCCTGTAGTTGGATTGTTGCGCTACATTCCCTAAAATCTGATTCTCAGCCAGATTATTACTGGAAGATGAGGCCCTGAAGTTGGAACTTTGGTGGTTGATACCGCCCAATGTTAATTTAATGCCTGTCAATCTTGGAGTGGTTCCCCCTGTCCTTGAACATGAAAATTGTGTTGCATCTCAATGTCCTGAATTTTATTCTGAATATACTCTGATGCTTTCACAAGCTACTATCTTGGGCTACTTTGGTTAGGATTAATTATTTTACTTAATCCTAGTATCTCAATTGGAAATTTTACAAAACAGTATTTGAAGCTATGTTGGTGGTTAATCATTAACTCTATGTGGATTTGGGTGATCATTACCCACCACCTAGAGACAGCTTTTTACTATCCTGCAATTTCTGTCACAGCTCTGGCTTCAACCCATTTACTAAAATTGTCTACAGCTACCAAGATGAATCAACACCCAGACCTAGAACAATGGAGAGTCCCAATAGCATCAATACTCACAGTATGGAAGGCATGCTTAGGGGGGATGAATTCAAACTGATGTTGGGAAGTTTAAGGTCATTGGAGTTGACAAGAATGACAGGAGGCAATGACATCAGGGATTAGGAGGCACATATTTTCCCAATAGAAGTACTTGTACAACCAGTCATGAGTTTTTGCTATGTCTTCATGTCCAGTATCAATGTGAGCTTGGAGGATGATGGCTATTCTCATACTGGGGCAGACGTAGGGCAGATAGGTGTTGTTGACTTTCTTGAAGAGTTGTCTATCTCAAATCACAATTCCCTTGATAGGGCCTGCAGCGCCAAGCAAATATCTTATGGCTCAATGGTCCAGTAGTCAGGGTACCCTATCAACTTGTATAGGTAATTGGCGTCTGCAGTATGGATAGCTAGTATAGGCATCATTGACAACCCATCAGCATTCTGATGTTGTGCACCAGGACAGTGTACCACAGTGAAATTGTACCCTTGCAAGCGCAGAGCCCAACTTGCTAACCAGCCTTCAGGCTCTTTTAATTGCTGCAACCACTTAAGGGAATAATATTCAGTGACTACTGCAAAGATAGTTCTGTAAATGTAGTGCCAGAACTGTTTTACTGCATGTAAAACTACTAGGCATTCTTTTTCAGTGACAATATAGTTCTTCTTGTGTTTGTTGAGGACTCATGAAGAATAAGCCACAGGTTAATCTACGCCTTCATTGTCAAGCTGGCCCAAGATGGCACCAACAGCTACTCTACTAGCGCCAGTATACAAGATGAACTCCTTATCATAATCAGGGTAGACTATGATGGGGGCCTCTTTGAGCTTGGCTTTTGGCGCTTCAAAGGATTGCTGTTGGCTGTCAGTCCACTCAAAGGATACATTGCAAAGGAGTTGGACAAGGGGTTTGCTTAATTCAGCAAAATCAGGGATGAACTATTGATAGTACCCCATCATACCTAGAAATACTTGGAACTCCTGTAGGCTTGTTAGAGGCAGCATCTTGCTAATGGCTTCCACCTTATTATTCATGGGGCATATTCCAGTTTGGGTGACCTCATGGCAAAGGATTTGAGTTGCTCTTTAAAGAAGGAGCACTTGGAAGGTTTGAGCTTTAAACCAGCTTCTTGAATCTCAATGAAGACAGCTTTGGGGTGGTCCAAATGATCAGTTAAGATGGAGCTGTGAAAAGTGATATTTTCTAGATATACAAGAACACAGGAGAGCTTCAGATCCCGTAAAATAGAGTCCATAGCCCTTTGAAACTAGCCAGGGAATTGCAGAGCCCTTGGGGCATGTAAGTGGGTTCATAGAGGCCTTCTGAAGTGATAAGGATAGCCTTTTCTTGGTCTTCTGGAGACAAGTTACTTTCCAGTATCCAGAAGCTAAATCCATAGCTGAGAAGAATTTTGAGCCTCCTAATTGTCTGAGAGCATTGTCAATCCTAGGCAACAGGTAATAATCCTTCTTTGTGATCAAGTTTAGACAGCAGCAATCCATCACAATGTGATGGCCTCCGCCCTTCTTCTTGAGGATCAACAAGGTGGAGGCCCAAGGGCTCTGAGAGGGAGCCAAGAGACCAGCATCCAGGAGTTGTTTAAGCTCTTTAGAAACCTGGGCATCCTCTACCCTACTGTGGTAATAAGGCTTGGCATAAAAGGGCAGCACATCACCAGTGTCTTTCTGATGTATGCCCCCTTTGGCTAGGCCATAGTCTGTAGGTATGGAGGCAAAGATATTGCTGAATTGGTCAAGCAGTCCCAGCACATCTTTTTTAGATGGGCAACAATTTTGGGAAGTTGGCAGTGATAAACAGGGAGAGAACCTGAAGGTTTTCTTCAGGTAGAATAAAGTTGCTGAAGGCTCCAAAAGGGTAGAGGGACACCACCTGTTTTGCTCCTAATATGCGGCCATGCACTACAACTTGGCCCTGAGATACCTGCATAGACAAAGCATTCAGGTTAGCTAGTAACATCTTACAGACTCCTTATGAGTTCAATCTAAGATCCCTGGGCATAATTGAGGCTCCTTGCAGCTGAGAGATTCAGGAGAGTATAATTCCAGGAATGAATTTTTATGCAGTTTGTAAGATATCTGAGAGTCTATAATTACTTGGTTGCCTGGAGGGATGGTGAAATCTGTGGGGACAAGAAAAGGCAAACCTTCTGCTGCAGGACAGAAAGGAGGAGGAAGACACATACTGGAGGAATGAGTTCTGTACTTGAGCTAGAAGATACACATGGGGTACTCAAGCACACAAGTTTTAAGGTGTTTGCCTGGTAGGCGCGGTGGCTCTTCAAAAATTAAGGGGACCTCATATCCTAAGAGCAATAGATACCCATCTAAAAGGTTCACAATTCCATTATATTCTTGGAGGAAATGTGTACCCACCAGGAGATTGTAGCTATTGTTTTCTAGGACAACAGCGGGGGACATAATAAGGAGCTTCCCAAACCTCATTGGCAAAGTGGAGTAGGCACCAATGGCTTGGGTTTTAGCCATGCCAGCAGTAAAATAAGATTGAGTGTAGTTGAGGTCAGGAGCCATCTTAAGCTTCTTCATTAGCTTGGACAATACTTCATTGATTGGAGAGTCTGTGTCCAAGATAGCCTTGATTTTAACCTTTTGGATTGACACTTCCACACAAGTAGTATCTTTCCCAAAGGGGGGCAAGACAGCCAGAACGTACTGTACAGCTTCCAACTACTTCTCCCTTTTGGCTAACATGTATTGTAAGGCAGGAATTTCCTTATAAACAGTCTGCAAAGGGAATGATACAACCACATTCTGAAAGAGAGCCTCTGCTAGCTCAGCAGCTTTTTCAGAGGAGTCTACCAAGAAGGGGGTTGATGGGCCTGGGCTAGATAAGGGTGAGCCACTATGGCCTTGACTTCACTTGCAGGTGGGTAAGTTGTAGTTGTGGTTCTCCCTGAACAAAGCTTGTAAGGGACAGAAACAGTTTCTGGGACTGCTAACATGGAGTAGTCAATATTATCTGATTCCTTGCAGTTGGAATATTCAGGTTCAGAATCACTAGAAAGATTGTGGAACAGGTGAAGGATAGTTGGGCCCGCCAAAGGGGGAGATTCCTTGTCAGAGGGAAAATCAGGAGGAGATAGGGGAGATGGGTCAGCAGAGAGCGTCTCTGTTTCTAAGCTGACCTCTCTTTTCCCGCCTGTTCCTTGGGGTCACAACCTTCCACCCAAGGATTAGTGCAAGTGCGCAAGTGGTGCCCAATCTGGCCACAGTTATGGCAGCCTTGCCTCTTAGCCTGTCCACCAGCACCCAGGGTCATTATGCACAGCGTATGAGAGGTAGTCCCAGCATTGCTGGCTTTGTTTTTCAAGTACCGCCACAACTCCATGTGTCAAATGCATGTCTTGTAGGAGCGTCTTAATACTCTTCATGGAAGTGAGCAAAGCCTTGTGTGTCTTAAAGTGTAGGCATAGAAGCTGGTTCACCTTCAAAGCATTTGAACAAGCTGTGTAGGCTTCCCAGGAAGTTAACTGGTGACTGGTGATTAACTGCTGGCCTTCAATGTAGAAACAATCTGCAAACTCAGCCAGGATTTACTTGGGCTTGAAAGCAATATGCATAAATGCATCCTTCTTGACCTCCAAGCTGAGATCTCCTCCAAACTCCTCAATCAGGAGGCGCTTCATGTCCTCCCGAGTGACAATGGAGGGGAGCTTGGGGACCACAACTTCCTGGCATGTGGGATGGAGACAGGTGAGGATGTGTTCCCTCTTTAGCTTGTTGGTAGCCCTATGCATTGCAGTTTTGTAAATGGTTAGAAAGGTGGCAATGGTAGAGGTTTTTGTATCAAATATCTGTTTGAAGGTTGGTTTGTAGTTTGGATCAATAGACAAGGACAAGGACTGAATTTTTACCAGGGTTGAGGACGTTAATATGAGGGTTGCCTTCAAACTCAGATTCAGCAGCAGGTTGTCTAGCCCAGAGGAGTCAAAGGCTTTCCTCTAGAGTGTCCAAGGTAGAGCTGTTCTGCCCACTAATATTCCTAGCAGTGGCAGCAGTAGTACCAAATTTGTCAATCTTGATTTGTTGTACTGCCAAGGTGCCAGCAATCCCATTGACACAAGTAGCCAGAGAATTGACCTGAGCAACTAATGGGGCAACTTGTATCCATTCATTGTCTCTATCAAGCAAGAGAGGTTTTGGACCTCCCTTTCCAGTGTGTCTTACCTATCTGCAAAGTCATTTGTTACTTCTGCTAGCTGACCCAAGACAAGGGCACAGTTGACAAGGGTTGGCCTTCCAAGCCAGGGCAGCACCCATGATTGTCTAGGGGTAGGAGTTAACAGTGACCTCAGCCTCCCCTTTATCATCAGATTCAGAGGACAAAACATCAGGGTCAGAGAGGTGTTGTCTTAAATACTTCAATCTCTCCTTGCAAGGTAGCTACTTGATTGGTTAGCAAGGCAATGCAAGGGTCAGGCATAGGCTCTACTGGAGGAGGGTTTGGAACAGAAGCTTGATGCTGGGTAGTAGCTTTGAGCTCAGCTATGGCTTCCCATACCTATGCTTCAAAGGCAGACAGGACCTCCACAGCAGGAGCGGGAGGAGTCACTTTAATAGAAGCTACTCTATCATCAACAAAGTTTTATACTTAATACAGAGTATCTCCTAACACAGCCTTATCCAAACCATATTAATGGTTCATATGGTGGCCCCAAGTATCAACATTAGTTCCAACCAACTCAAGTTAGGAATTAACATGCTCTCTGAAATTGGTTGAGCTCAGTAACCAAAGTCTCAAAATCTTGGCAGTACTTTAGAAGGGTTGCTTTTATCTGTCCACGCCACATGGCTTGGTGATAATCCAGTTTGCACAGTTGGTCCTTGATATATCCAGGGAGCAAGGAGCAAAGGTAGCTCAAGAAGGAGGTTAAGTACTTCTGAGAAGCCAGCAAGTTGCGCTGGTTATCAAAAATACAAGCAAAGAGGCTATGGGACCATTCTTGATAGACCATATTTTGGGCATAGTTATTTGAGACAGCAGTGGCTATAGCAGTCTAAAAGCTGGTTCTGCAATCCTAGCAATAATTGATGATGAACCAAGGTGGTTTGAATAAACTGGTTAACTAACACACTTTAGTCTCCATAGACTCCATCAGCGCTGGGGGGAAGACCAAAATCCAAGAGGAAGGAATACATATCTTCAGAAGCATGCCCAGGACAGAGACCATGGATAGTGTGCATTGCCACAGTGCCTGTGTGGAGGAGGGAGCATGTCATAGCACAAGCTTGCTCATAGTTGAGGGAGAAATCTGGAAGGGGGGCCCAAGCAGGCCTGGGATACAATGCTATCACCATAGGAGTTGAGGGCTATCAGTGATATCTTCTTCTAGAGGAGGACTAGAAACCTTAGGTTGCTCAGGTACTTCAGAAATAAAGGAGGAAGGACCAGAGAATGTGCATGAAAACAGGGTAACTGAGGGGCTTGCAGCCCCTGTAGTGAGCACCATTTTGTTGTGTTTGGCTCCAGGGGACAACATCCATGAAGGACACGGCGGGAAATCTTTATAACACAAAAGATTTGAGGTTTGAAGATAGCCTTGAGTTAGCCTTTAGGGAAAAATTAAGGGCATGTACCTTAATTTCCTGGAATATAAGATGAGAAATTCCTTTTGGCAAAAAGGAAAGGGAAGAGCTTGAAGAATATTAAAGCCAACACAAATGTGGATAAACTTGTCTTTATTAGGAGAAAAAATCCACTTAAATAGTATACAAGGGCTAATGATCACTCATTAGGTAGACAGAGTGGCAGAGGGGATCACATTGGGATGAGACCATACCAGAATTAGACAAAGGAAGGTATGATATTCCAGAATGGGTGAAGATTGGATCAGACCCATTTACGGAAGGCAAGAAATTTTCAAAGTCAAAAGCAAAACCAACCAAATCTTTGCACATATCACTATTTGAAGGCCATATCAAAATAGCATTAATGGCGCAATTTACAACAATCAAGGGCTCCCACAATAATGGGAAGTTTCTGGAGTTTCTTTGATTGGTTTGAGAGCACCTCCAAGTCACTAGTTCAGATATCACCAAAATTATTGTGTTGGACATTGTTGGGCTCCACAAGGTTCAAGATATTCTTGAGTTTTTCCTAATGATTAAAAGAGACATGGAAATTGGCAGCAGTAATTGGCTACCATGCCTATGTGCCTATTAATTTTTCCTGCCTACTCCCTATTCCTGAACCCAATTAAGTTAGAATTTGGGTGGCTTAAACAAGTTCTCAAGCGGTGGACACCATATGGGCCTAATATATTATGTAATTTACTGCAGATTGGGGTACATAGCATTCCAGCTGAGACTGTGGCTAAATTATATGCCCATTTTGGTCTTTTACTCCTGTATGCCTTGCTAAACAGCCAAGCAAATAAATATGTGGCTTTATTTTTATTTTTTGTATTACTTTATTTTAAACATTGTTTTTAATAGTAAATTTATCAATATATTTTTTATAATTATGCATAATAAACTGTCAGGTATATTAAAAATAAAAAAGCAAAGAAGAATGATTGAGTGAAAATTTAAATATTTCAACATGTGTTTATTAGGGTTGAAATGATTCTCTTGAATTATAGTAGTTTTTAATGAAAAATATAGAAGTACTAGGCAGTTGCCCCGTCCAAGAACAGATATAAAGTTGAATTTAAAAATCAATTAAATATATTTCATTGTACTATTTTAGTCTGCAATTATTTATTATGTTTCATTAAATTTCTATTTAGAAAGCTTCCTTAAAGCAATTTCAATTATATTTATTTAAAATTAAAATTGCATATCCAATTATAAACAAAAAAATAAATCAAACTAAGTGGAGTTTACTAATAAGTTTAGTAGATAAATAATAATTTATCTTTTTGTATTTGATTTTATAATATTATTTAAAATATAGAACTGATATGTAGCTTTAAAATAAGATGTTGGACATTAAAATTGGCTTTGTATTCACAGAGATATGTTGTTTTTAGATTTATATAACCAAGCTATCTTTGTTGGTCAATTCAATCCTCAGCATAGTTTTAATATCCAATCATATAAAAGTACTGATAGCAATTAATTGTGCCTCTTCTGATTTTAATCAAACAGTCTAAATTTGGATAAGCTACACAGATAAGCCTCTATTCAATAGTTGAATCACAATTTAAAAAATAATAAATTAAATAAATATTTATAGTAGTTCAAGTGGCTTATATTGTCAGTTCAACATAATTTAGATCACACTCTACTGAATTAAACCAGAGTACTTTCAAAGATGCATTTAAGGGTGTCAGGAATTTATATTGACTTTGCCCTACCTTAGAAAATAGTGATGGCCTACCAAGTCATCAATAATGAAAGCTTCTGATATATTGCAGGCAATCCTAATTGATCTCAGAAGCCTTTGAAAAATAGACCCAGGCCAATAGATGAAAGGCCAACCAGGAGCATCCTAGGCCATCAATCAAAATCAAATCCTGATTGGCCAGAGTTATTCCAGAATATCTTAGCAAACCGCTGGGTTGGTAGTAAAATAGGTTCAATAACAAGGCACCAAGAAGATGAGGAGATTCCCCAAGAATAATGAGGATTGGGATTAATTCATACTGACAGCCTTCCAGTGTCACTGCAAATTCCTGCTGTAAAAGGTTGCCAGACAACCTCATTATTATTGAGCTATAAATAGAGCAATTAATTGGCACCACCACTGCCAGCATACCAATGAATTATACATAGCTATGAAGTAAATAGTACCCAGCGCAGGGTACTATGATATTGAATCCCATGTGATTGTATGAATGCCTGACTCTGGGGGTTGATGCCAGAAGTTGGGGATGGAATGACTGGTTGAGCAAGAGTTAGAAGCATCAGATGAAATATTAAGGCAAGAGGGCGTGAGCTCTATAAAAGCCTCCCATTGAACTAATGGAAGGCAGACAAAAATAAGATATCCCTACTGTAGAAAGATTTTGCATTAGAAGATAAATCTGAGTAAAGACCTTGTAAGTACTTGAAGACCTTGATAAGCTGCCAGCAAGAGAGCCAATTTTATATTGCCTCCCTTGAACATTGCTTGTTGTTTCCCTGCCAAGGACCAAACAGACACTGCAGATAATGCTTGTTGTCACATAAGCATTACATTCCACAGAATGGTCAAGATTACACATATCCTTAATAAAACAAACAATACTTGGACTACCCAATCCAATAGCAGAAGCAAAAGTTCTGACAAAGTGATTCATTTAAGGATGAGCTAAATCAAGCTTTTGACTTGATTATCAACTTTTAAAATCAAGTTTAGAGAAGCATCAATTCAGTCATTTCCCTAAAAGCTTGAGCCTACTTGAGACAACATTACATCCAGACATCCAGACAGACAAACATAAATTAGACAAAGATACTCACTTTTATATATTTTTTATTATATTTGAATAAGATAGAATGAGATTTATTGGGGTCTGATAGGTGAAATTCTAGGACTTGCTTTTGAATTAAGTGGTTATTACTATGGCTAGGGTATAGGTCAACATGACTCCCTTATTTTATAACTTGTAGCAATTTTGATACAGAAACACTGTTATTTGATTGGACACAAGGATCTTTTCTGATAAAGCTGATATTACATAGGTGGCTGCAGAATAACTGTGTCTTGAATAACGTGTTCAATTGAGCTGTAGCCAGGTACAATCCTTTTTACACCTATATATTGTTGCATTTTGTCCAGTTTAGTTGCAATTTCAAGTGTGTAGCAAGCCTCTACTTTAATCCTTTTCATTATAAAAAGACCTAGGAAATTAATTAAGTAAAGTCTCTGCCCTGAAAACAGGGCCAGAAACTCACAAAATTTACTAAATAGGGTATTTATTTTATTTTTTAGGGATATTGTTGTAAAGGTTTTTTTCACAGTCAGCAGGACGCCAGTCATGTCAGAGCACCAGGAGGCCCCAAAGTCTCCAAGGACGCCCACAACACAGGACAGCAGACAAACTGTTGGTTAGGTTGTGTACTTTTTATTTTAAAACTTTATGGATGTGAAATATGTGTGCTAGGGCAGGAAGCAAAACCTGAATTCTTCTTATCTGCTTTTTATTTCTGGTATATTGTGATAGGTATGATATCAATGAAGTCTCAGACAAGGAGGATAAAGGGCTTTCAGAAGTTGAGGAGCCAAACATAGTGGTCAAGTTAGATCTTTGGGGCCATATCAGAGCTGCAATCTGACATTTGGTGTATTCTGGTGTTAGCTGGATTTTGGCAAGTTTATTTTTATTAATAGGGTAAGTCTTCTTCAATTTTTCTACATTTAAGATTGGAAAACTGGTGCCAGAACCAGCTGACATCAAATATGGGGAGCATAGTTGCTTTAGAAGGTCTCATTTACATGTGGTTTTGGGATTTTTGTATTACACTTTCATACTAATATTAATGCTAAAATGTTAGTATTTGTTTAAATTTATTTTCTTAACTTCTTATATATCCTCTCTTGTTGCCCCTTTGACAGGGGCAGCTTCACATGTCTTCTCAGTTTTAGGATGTGGTTATCTTGTGCTACTTTTTTTATTTTTAAATTCTCAAAAACCTCTTGATCCTTAGCCCACACCTCTGCCGCCACAAAGCCCTGTGGCTTGAACTGCAGGTCTGCAAGAACATATTTCTAAACATTAAGCTGTCTAGTTGTAAGTTTTTCCATTGTATTAGCTATCAAATTTTAAAATGCCTTCACTGTAACTTTGTTTAATTTTTTACCTTCTAGCACCACTTCCTTAAACTTGTCCTTCACTTTTTGATTAATCTCCTTAATATTGGCTACTGCTGCAACCAACTCATTGATCAATGCTTCCAATTCTGCCATGCTCTTCTTGTGATCCTCCAGATCCTTTTATACCAATAAAAACCATCCCAAAAACGTTAATCCTTTTGAATTTATTAATACTGAATAAATATAAAACTAAATAATTACTTTATTTTATATCAACTTTAAGTACATAATATTAAATTTATGCTAATATTTTATATGCTGTGTATATACTTAATGGAAGTATAATAAACAAGATAAAGGGGAAAATTAAAAAGAGAATGATACTTTATTGGATATAAATATAGGAATATATATAGTATCATAGAAAGCCACATACTGTCTATGTACGTCATGGAAGTCATGGGGCTTATCTGAGTAGTGTTCCTCTTAAGTCCGCTTATTAAGTTATGTTTGCTTAGGTTGGATTTTTGATCCTGTAATAGATGGCAAATGATAGTAGTGCCACCAACTTGATGGATAGTTGGTGAACATTTAGTGACTCATTCAGTGAACTACTTGAGGTGTGAATTCCCAAGAGTGTGTATATACTTAATGGAAGTATAATAAACAAGATAAAGGGGAAAATTAAAAGAGAATGATACTTTATTGGATATAAATATAGGAATATATATAGTATCATAGAAAGCCACATACTGTCTATGTACGTCATGGAAGTCATGGGGCTTATCTGAGTAGTGTTCCTCTTAAGTCACAGAGCTTATTCAAGTTATGTTCTGCTTAGGATCTGGATTTTTTGATCCTGTAATAGATGGCCAAATGATAGTAGTGCCACCAACTTGATGGATAGTTGGTGAACCATTTAGTGACTCATTCAGTGAACTACTTGAGGTGTGAATTCCACAAGAGGGATTAATTAAATATGTTGCAGTATATATATTGTTTGTATATATCAATTAACTCCAGGTATTCTAAATTACATACTTTGTCCCAAAAAAATAATCATTTTTTAGTATACTAATTATATGCTGGAACACAAATTTATTAAAAAAGTTAATCACTTTCAGGTGTTATATGTAATCCATGTATTTCATAACAGGTATATGTGGTGAAGGGGATTATTTGTTTATTATACTTTTTAATTTAAATGTATACATTATAAATTTAATCATATTTAGTGCTAAGATCAAGTGAATTTGAGAAAATACAAGTAAACAGGGCTAGTCAATAAGAATTCCTATTAATTTTTTCTTTAGCTTTGACATTTGGCTCAGACAAGACACGCTCTGATATTCTGCCCAGTTCAACTTTGTAAATTAGGCCTGTTGGTAAAAAAATTTCTGTGTTTGTCAATAGGCAGAATTTACTAATTTAAACAGGGAGTAATAACATAGGTTTTTTTTGCCTGAGCCAATCAACAAGGACAACATAAATTTAATGAAAATTATGATTGGCTGGTCCTTTGCACTTGTAGTTTCTTAAATTCACTTGATTGTAGAGCTACACATATATAAACTTATAATAGAAATAAAAAATAGGCTAAACTAAGCCTGTAACATTATTAAAATCATTTATTACTATGATTAAATGTAGAATATATATTACCAAACTAAAAAGTCTTTAAATCAAAAACAATTTTTATTATATAATTATAAAACAATGTTTTGGGGGACAAGGTTTATTAAGCAAAATGTGAGAGTGGAGGGGGTAAACTAGCTGGCGGGTTGTGTTGTGGGGAGAGAACTTCATTGGTGGGGGAAGGGGGTTAGTCTTTGGTCAACTGGGAAGATTTTTTTGGAACTGGGGCAGTTTGAGGTCCTAGGGGCACATTATTGCCTTGCCTGGCTTGGAGAAATTGATGGTACATAACATCATATTCATGCTTGGGGATCCCAGTGATTAGATGATATGCCAGGGACTTATAAGGGGGCAGATGTGGATTGTCATGAATGAAATTTCTCCCAAAATAAGTGGTAAACTCCAATCAAGAGAATCAGACTCAGGACCTTACTTGGATAATTGTGGGGATCCTGGAGACCCTCAGGTGATCTACCTGTGTTTTTTGCAGTTAGCTGGAGAAAGAGCTGAATCAGGCATTGGTTTGAATCTGATTAATTAAGGAAATCTGCAGGCCCACCTGGGCACAAATTCACATGAACTAGCTGGATTTCTAGAAGCGCTGAATCAACATGATGTCACTCCTATAACAACTGGTGGGTCATCTGGAACGGGATTTGCTGCTCAGCTTGATAAGTTAAAGTCTCAAAGAAACTCAGATGATAGGCTGTAAGTCTGGGCTGCCAGTCCAGATGATCTCCAGGCATCTGGTGACCCCAAAGTGACCCCAGGAGATGCACAGCTCATGGGACCAAGGTTGACCTGATTTAGGGTTTCTGGAAGTCTCTTGGTCCCTGATAACAAGAACCCCAGAGGCAATGATGAAGGAGTGAAGAGGTTGTGTATGGACCTTCAGATGGAGATCATTTTAACAGAAGATATTGCAGGCCTGAAGAATCTGAATGGGGCCAGAAATCTCAGCATGGAGGAAACTGATCAAACTCAGTCATTAGGTGATGGGCTAGATTCCAAACTTAGCATTTTAAATGGTATTTAAACCTTGTAAAGTCTTGACAAAATGGTATTATCATTATTAAATAAATAATATTATGGGACCTTGGTTCTACCATTTTATTCCTTATTTTGTCTTGGTTTTTTCCCGTTTTACTACTGTTCCAACCAAAAATCTTGGGCAGACAGCCTGCATTCCTGAGAAAGCCTCTGAAACCTGGCCCGCGTTTTATTGTCCTCCTGGAGCTCCCTTTGGCCCACTGCATTTATCTGACTATCTACTTAAACCAGAGTACCAGTATCTTACTGTGAAGGAACCCCCCCTGCACAGACCACCTGGCCCACAAGATAACCCCACAAACAGCTTTCCACAAAGGTGCTTGGTGCAAACAACCAGCCTCCAAAATCTGTGTGAAGTATAACTATTTCCTGCCTACCAGACAGATATGGAAGCACCCCTGACACCCAAACCTGACCACCTACACCCCACCCCAGGACTGTCTCCCCCCACAGCCAACCAATATGCAGGCATTGCCTACATTACCTTGGCTGGGCTAGTTGACACAATGGTACCAGCTGCTGGACCCTGGGCCTTAGTGGGCCAATAAGCATCTTATCTAATCAAGTTAGCAACTCTCCTATGGTGGGCTCTTTCCTCCTCCCAACAGAGCAATTGGCATCAGAGGCCAATAGAACTCCCACTGGGATGAGGTATCCTGACATGGATCCTTAGATGACTGGCTACTGTTGTGGGTGTTCAGGGCCAGCTTGATGAACATGTTAGCAACTTTATGACCATGCTAAATCCCACTGTGGTTGATGGCAGAAAGAATCACCTGGTTGAACATCTTGGGGCTGCGCTCTAGGATCTTGTCTGCAATGTTGTAAAGCAACAAATCACCCAGGTGTATATTGGCATGTCTGACAGAGGATATTGAGATGTTACGGCTGCCTGCTAGGATCTTCTCTTCTGCCACTTCAGTGCATTCCATGTGATGGCTCAGGAAAATTTTTAATTTGGAATTTTTCAAGCTTCAGATAGCAAGCAGGTCCAAGAAAAATTTTCTGTACATTTATCCATTGATGTAACTTGATGTGGTTTAGTAAAATACTATCTCCTTTGGAGAAGCTTCCAGTAATTCACCAATGTTAGTGCCCTGATTTTCCTTCTTTTCACCATAGGGGTTGCTCTTTTCCCCATGCTTCCATAATCTTAAATATACAATACCAAAAATATAATAGGATACAAATATGATATTGCCTGAAATATTGGACAGGCAGCGGGTGAATGTGGCACTAATCACTGGTTTTGTGGAAAACAAGAGTCACTATCCCACTTATTCTGTCACATCCCAAGCCCAAGCCAGAGTCTGGCTGGACTCCCAAAGGGGAGGCAGGCCAGGCCTGGAAGGCCATGTATACAATTAGAGCTATTCTGACCAGGTATTTTACTGCAGTAGCTAGGGGACGCCAACTCCCAGTATGAGGCACAACCTAGTTGTCTGGCCTCAATACTGTGATATAAACAAACTCTAACTTGCTAAAATCCTGAGCAGGAAGCTTGTTGGGCAGGGGGAAGTAGTAGAAATTTGCTTCATGCTAGGATAAAAAGTCACTCTTGGGTGGCCAGGAGGGAGATCCAGATGGTGGGGATGGAATAACTCCAAGTCAAGATCTCTTGGTGGTTTGACCAAAGTGATGAGAGCTGGACTAGGAGGGATTGGATAGGCACAATTGTAATGTGTAGTGGATTCATAAATAAATGCAGACATAATAACTGTATTAGTGTAAAATTAGATAATTCCTGCAAGAAAATAATGGGCCCTGGACATAAAGATGTTTATTTTATGATTTCAACAGTGAGGAGGGCTTTTCATCTTCACCACTTATAATTACTGGTGAAAGTGAAGCCTTTTGTGCCACCAGAGATCTGGTGGCATCATTTTCAGTCAAACTGGCAATTTTCCTGTTAATTGTGTACTTGAGCTTAGGGATGGATGATTATTGGTCAGCATAACACAAACCTTACTTAAGCTTCAGCATGCCAAGGTGTTGCAGCTATTTATAGAACCCACAAGCAATCAAGTCCCTGATTGCGCAATCAAACAGTTGTGCTCCCAATGTATCATTTCCTGATAGCAAAGTGAGCAAAAATTTATTAATATAATTTAAACCAGGGATTTGAGACTTATGAGCCTCTCAAATCCCAGGCCATTTGTTTTTTCAAAAGGGGGTTTTCACTCTGAGAGACAGTTGGTAATGATTTCCAGGTTCTTGGTTGTTTTGCCTCTAGGAAGGCCAGCTGATTGTCCAGGGCATTCTGGGCCCTGACACATCCCATCCAATTAGTTGGAATCAGGATGCCAGCAATAAGCCATGTATCCAGAGCTGTGAAGTGCAGCAGACAATGAAGATGCTGTGGAGCCCAAGTAGGTGGCAGACCTCAGTTATTAGGAGGTATGAGTTGCATTAGAACTGGTCAAGCATGATGAGATATACATCATTGAGCTGGAAATTTATCTACTTCTTTGGATTTTTTGGTAAGCTTGGCGCTCCCTCTCTTCATGAGAGCTCAGAATTTGTGTCTGACCACTGCTTTAATGAACTTTAAGCAGGTGGCAATTTTTGAAAATTACATGGTGCTTTGTTGAGGCTCATTATCTCCTCAACAATTTTATTTGTTATTAGAAGTTGCTTATGGGCTCACTTGGCATGCTGATAGCCAGATTAGGCAAGCCTTGATTAGGTTGGCTTGAATTCCTGTGGGATGGTTGGATTGAGGTGGAGGAGGCCACAGTTGACCAGGATTCAAAGTTTGCCTCAGACTCAAGTCGGGCCTGATCTCAGGGTTCCTCATATTAGATGTTCAAAAAACCACCCAGTGCTGCGCCTGGTGATACATAAAACTCAGCCCCCTCACAAATTAGGTTTAGCTGATTATAGATAGGAGACATGGCAGTTGTTCTCCCTTGATCAGCACCATGGGCTTAGAGTAGCTCCTGGTACTGCTCCTCAACAATATCAAAGTTTTTTTCACTTGTAAAAGCCTCTTTAAACAAAAAAGCAATGAAAATTCTATTAAAAACAGAAAAGAAAAGTATTTCCAGAGTATTAATTTTATTTAATTGTGTACTCCTACTTGAGACATTCTATCAGACATAAATGGTTAAATTTAGAAGCATGCACATCAAAAATGATGCTGTAGTTCCTTGAATAAATCTTTTAGATTCACTCTTAAAAGCCACTATTTGCATTTTGAGTCCCAAAAACAATCAAGATTGTTAAAAAGATGAGTTGTTTCATATTTAAAAATACCACTTTTGTGACTGAACCAAGTTATTTTTATGTTTGTATTATTATTTCTACACAATCAATATCACATTTGATGTAGATTGCTTCATAATGTGACTGGTTTGTGTTTGTTTCAAATATGTATTACTTTTTCTATCTAATTTTTAGGATTCAGTACAATAATTTTCAAACCTGTTGAGATAAATGCATATTATTTGTTTAGAATGCATGAAATCAGTCTAAAAACAAAATCAAAAAACAAGGAATTAATATTAAATTACAATAGAATTGGATCCACTTTGATTTTGTTTTTAGACTGAGTTCATGTGTTCTAAACTGAATAATATATGTTTATCTCAACAGGTTTGAAAACTACTGTATCTATTTTAGAAGCCCTTTAAAATTGAGATGTAGGCCCTGGGTGCCCAAGTTGGTTGACAATTATATCTAAGAATATTAAATTTGCCCTCCAGTATGATGTAATGGTGATTCATTGGACCCTACCTGAAGTTGGATTTCCCAACTAGGATCAGCCAAACAATCCAATAAGTGACTTGACAACATTAAATTGACCCTCCTATCCCCCAATTCCCTTAAGCCATAGTTCTTTTCTATTGTTGTTCCAAACTTTTAAAAAAAGGTGAGATTTATTTTAATTTTCATCAGTTTCAGCACTTTGAACTTGGCTTTTTGATTTTAGCTACTTGTAAAACATTTAAAAATTAAGTTTTAAAAAATAATAAAAAAGTGCAGGGACCAAAAAAATCCATTGATCTGAAGATTTTATTCTCTGCACTTTGATTTTAGGCGCTTTTGTCTTACTTTTACATTGAGGATGACAGTGTCCTAAAATGCTGATTCTACTTGAGTGTGTGTTTGCTATCAAATTCAAAAATTTGTACCATTTTATTCTGCTTTTTGAGTTTTATCTTAAGGATATATCAGATAGAACCAGAAGGTTTCCTTCTCCTGAATTTTTGTGGACATATATTATTTTTGTCAAAACAGCAGGCTCAACCCGCCAACAAGGTTCCAAGTAAGCAGGTTTGTGACCCACAATCCAATTATCCAGTCACTTGAAGCCAGACTAGGAAGTTGACTCAAATTTCCAAATCTAGCAACATGAACAGATGATGATCCCCTACAGTGGATACCTTGTTTTGGCGCTTGACTCATTACCAGGATCAAGCCACCCCCTTCTTCCATCCAACTGTATGATCAACAACCATGTTCCCGCTATTCATGACTCACATTAACTATATAATCATTATCTTTCAATAAAGAATATTATCTAGTTTCTAAACATTTTCCCCCTTGTAACTTTGCTAAAACAGCACAGTTACAACATTGGTAGCACAGGTAAGTTCTCCATCCATTCTTATCTTGCAAAATTCCACCTGTTGCCTGTACTTGCTGCGGCTAAAAAATCCTCAATAGAATCATGTCTGGCCTCCTGGTAGACTGGACACTGTACGCACTTGCTGCTGAGATCCCTGATGGGTTTGTCCTCTATCAGAACATGGTGATTCCAAGCCCATGTTCAATTCCCTGTCTGCCCAAGGGCTCTTCCAGGCTCCCACTGCTATGCCTTGAGCAACTGACAAAAGCACTATGCCAGCCTACGTAGCCCAGAGACTTCAAAGTGTGGCCCTGGAATCCTTTGCTGGGGCCAATAATGACAACGCTGCTGCATAGATCTAATCTGCCCAAAGGAAACTGGTCCAAATGGAATTCCTACAAAAATTCTGGATTGCAGAGATCTCCATCCAACTGACTCATGATGCTGGCACTTGGTGTAAAAAGGGGCACAAAGAGCACACAAAGAAGGACTGGGACACCTTCACACAAGACTTCTTGGCAAGGTTTGTGCTAAAGGACACCACACTTATGATCATACACCAAATTAAAGAACCTAACCCAGACCAGTACTGTGAAGGAGCTCACCCATGCCTATAAGGAACTCCAACTATGTGCCCCCTTGGATGTGGTCTTTGACACTCTAGCTACCCATCTCATGTACTATGATGCTCTCAAGTTGCATGTAATGAGATACATAAACCTGGACCAAGTAACCAACATGCAAAGTCTGTGTTTCAAGGAAGAGAAAGCTGAACAAACATCCAACACTCTACACAAGGTGCAAACTGGAAAGCAAGAGAGACCCAAGGACTCTCACCTAGCCAGGCATTCCAATCAACCACCCCCTGGGAACAACAGCAGTAACACAAACAACAAACCCGCAGGTTCAAATGGGCATGGAAACAGAAGCAACGGCTTCAAACTTCACCCATTTCTGTATCACTGCCACATAAGACAAACAAGACAAAGGAAAAGCCTGAGTAGAGCGCTAAGCAAGCCAAGCTCTCCCTGCACAACTACTGACTTGCCCAATAATGAATACCAACCCAAGGACGTAGACCAGTGTCCAATGATCCAAGTGCCCTAATGAGACCTGGTGCTTTACACCATTGCCAGACATCCCAATAAACTGATGTTGCATCCTTTCCGCTTTTGCAGTTACACAGGCTCAGCACTCCTGGAATCAGGCGCAGACCAAACCCTAGTCAACAGTAGCTTTGTAGATAAGTTCAAGCTACCCACTAATCCTTTGCAGATTAAAAATGTGGTCTTAGCTGACAAACATCACATTGATGGACACAAGAGACTGCCCCTTTTTCCATTGAACTAGAAGCCCTACATTCCATCATACAAGGACCTTTCATTGAATTTCCCAAGTCTGACATTGTACTGGGTCTGGACTGGTTTCAAAGGAACACCCCTCATGTAGACTGGGCAACCTTGGTATTGACCATCAAACGTGAGGGTGTCACCACCAGATCTACCCTGACTTGGTAGACCAGCTCCTACACAACCACGTTTTTGTGCGCATCATAGAGACCCTGGAAAAAAATGAAACCTTAAGACAATCAACTGGTACTCCTTCCAGTACAAGATCATATATTTCAAAGACAACCAGGACACCACTACACCTCAAGATTGCAAAATTGTAGCCCACCATCCAGAAATCTTCAAGGAGGCTTTACCTGGGCTACCTCCAGAAAAGAATATACAATACTCCATCCAACTCAAAGGAGCTGTACCTATGGCATAACCCATCTATTGTATGACCCCAAACAAAGACAACACCCTATGCGCTTACCTCAAAGAGGCATTGGAGAAAGGACTTATTGTCAAAACCGCAGGCTCAACCCGCCAGCAAGGTTCCAACCAAGCGGGTTTGTGACCCGCAATCTGATTATCTGGTCACTCAAAGCCAGACTAGGAAGTCAACTCAAATTACCAAATCCAACAACATGAACAGATGATGATCCTCTATGGTGGTTACCTTGTTTTGGCGCTTGATTCATTATCAGGATCAAGCCACCCCCTTCTTCCATCCAACCATGTGATCACCAATCATGTTCCTGTTATCCATTGATTCACATGAACTATATAATCACTATCTCCCAATAAAGATTAATATCTAGCTTCTAAATATTTTTCCCCTTGTAACTCTGCTAAAACAGCACAGTTACAACATTATCTTCCCTTCACAGTTTTCTTTTGGGGCTGCTGTGTTCTTTGTAGCCAAGAAGGATGGTATTCTACGCCTAGTCACAGATTATTGAGCCCTAAACAAAGTTTTTATTAAAAATCTTTACCCACTGCCACTCATTGATAACCTCTTTGATGCCCTGGGCGGTGCCATAGTCTTCTCCAAGATTGACTTAACCACAGACTACAATCAGATCTGTATCAAAGAGGAAGACATCCCCAATATGGCCTTCTGCACTAAATACAGCTCATATAAATGTGTGGTGCTCAATTTTGGAATAACAAATGCCCCATAACCCTTTGTAACCTTCATAAACAAGGTGTTTGCTCCTCACATAGGCAAGCGCACCTTAGTCTACCTGGACAACATTATTGTCTATAGCCCCTCAGTTGAGCAGCATAACAAGGACTTGGAGGCTGTCTTCACTACCTTGGCACAACACAAGCTGCTAGCCAAGCCCTCCAAGTGTCAGTTCTTCCTTGAGCAGCTGCCCTTCCTAGGACACAAAGTATCAAAGAATGGCATTAAAGCCAACAGTCAGACAATACATGCCATCTGAAAAATGCCATCACCCAAAGACAAGTCAGAACTCCGCACATTCTTAGGAATGGTTGCCTACATACATCATTTTATACCTGACTGAGGCGTCCTGACTGCACCCCTTTCTGCCATAACTGGCGCCAAATCCAAGTTTGTATATACCCCCTAATGAGACCTTTGCTTTAGACATCTCAAAGAGAAACTCACAACAGCACCTATCCTACAGTATCCCAAACGCAATGAAGACAACAAAATGGAAACCGACGCCTCAGACGCATCCATTGGGGGAGTACTACAAATAAAAAATGGTGACTTTCTGCCTGTAGCCTAAAAATCACAAAAATTGACAGACGACAAGTGCCAATACCCTATACATAACAAGGAGTTGTTGGCAATTGCACACTGCCTAGTCAAATGATGTTGCTACCTATAACAACAGAAAAAATCACAGCATTGACCAACCACAAGTTGCTTATATATTTCAAAACCCAAGCAAATCTATCCCGCTGTCAGGCCTGCTGGATGGAACTCCTGGAGAGGTTTAATATTCCCATACAGTACAAGCTTGGCCCATAACTCACCATGGCAGACACACTCTTGTGCCAGTAAATCAGAGCCACAAGAAGAGATAATGGGCTTGACCCAGAATGGCCCCTCCTGGTACTCCAAATAAAGGACAAGGGCTTCCCCCCTGGCACCAGGGACATAACCAAGGAAACAGTCATTAAGAAAAAACACTTATTTTCAGAGGTTTATGGAACCCTACATCAAAAAATGTCCAACAGAACAACCATTCCTTATGTTCCCACACACTAGAAAGTTGACATAATCCTACATTACCATAGATACCTAGGGCACAAAAAAAGCTACAACCTCTATGAATTCCTTAAACACAAAGCATGGTGGCCAACCCTGTACCAAGACGTTCAGGAAGTCTTGGACCAATACAAAGTATGTGAGAAATTTACAAAGAGCAAAACCCCACCTAAGTCAGTACTACCTATCCACACTCAACTACCCTTCAAGGTGTGGGCCCTAGACATTGTGGGCCCCATGCCAGGGAAGCATAATGAGAAGAAGTACATCATTACTGCAATAGACTTTTTCATACAATGGTCAGTGGCACAAGCAGTAAAAATACATACAGGCAATGATGTGTGGCGGTTCATAGGGAAGGAAATCATCAGAAAGTATGGAAAGCCAGAACTCCTGATAACCAACAGAGGCAATGAATTGAACTCTGAAGATACCAATGTATACCTCACCAAGAATAGGGTCCAGCACACAGTGACAACACTTTACCATCTTCAGGCCAATGGACGTGTAGAGTGGCTGAATGGCAGCCTTGTGAAAGCCTTGGCCAAGCTCACCACTGGGAGACCTGACAAATTGTACAAGCATCTACTGACTGCATTGCTTGTATACCAGACTTGTGTGAACAGATCCACCAGGAAAAGCCCCTTTGAGTTAGTTTATGGCACACACCCAATATCATCCAAGTATTATCAGGACCCAAGCTGAAAATAGCAAACAAGGTTCCACCACGTTCAGGCCCCCAGGTCATGCAAGCCAAAAGTGAACAATCAGAAAGATATGAAAAGCGTTTGAAAAAGAAATTTGTCCCCATCAAAAACAGACATGAGGTCAGCAACAAAGTTTGGGACATGAACATTGACAAAAGCAAATTACAACCAGAAAAAGTAGACTTGGAAATCATCCTAAAGGTAAACAAAAACAACACTTAACTCATGAAAGGACTTGGGAAACATAAACAGGACAAGGTCCTCCACCATGATTTCCTGAGACCCTGCAAGGAAAGACAGAAATAGCATGAGACCACCCTACCCGCCACCAAACAACAGTTAGTTCAGTATGGCACCAGGCTCCTAACAACCTGCCCCCAGAGGAGGCTGGCCTTTGGTTGAGAGTGTTAAAACAGCAGGCTCAACCCGCCAGCAAGGTTCCAACCAAGCGGGTTTGTGACCTGCAATCTGATTATCTGGTCACTCAAAGCCAAACTAGGAAGTTGACTCAAATTTCAGAATCCAGCAACATGAACAACTGATGATCCCTTACAATGGATACCTTGTTTTGGCGCTTGACTCATTACCAGGATCAAGCCACCCCCTTCACCATCCAACTGTGTGATCAGCACAATCATGTTCCTGTTATCCATGACTCACATTAACTATATAATCATTATCTCTCAATAAAGAATATTATCTAGTTTCTAAATATTTTTCCCCTTGTAACTCTGCTAAAAAAGCACAGTTACAACTCTTTTATAGATTTTTAGACATAGTAAGGCATTAAGTAACTATGATTAAATATTTAGTTTGTATTTACTGCTACATAAGTTTATTCAGACTTTTCATTTAACATCATGAGATATTTTATATTAAATAAATCAAATGGATAAATGCAACATTGAAAAAGGGGATTTAGGATGTAAACTCACTTTGCAGTGAAAAGCTTAAGACTATATGTGAATAATAAGTAGGGGTTAGTTCAGCTAGTATTTAATAGTCTTAACAGACTGATGTAGGCCAACCAATTTTTCTTGAGTCCTGATTTTGTTACAGTATCATAAATTAACTCTCATATCAACCTAAAGAGAGGAATTAAGCTAAGGGTATAACTAAGATATAGAGGGCTACACACATACAAATGAATATATTTTAATGAGAAAATGAGTGACAGAAAAAAGATGTAATCAAGTCTATCTCTTTTCTTGAATAATGTTCATCTGGGAAAGTAAACTCGTCAATGAAGTCAGAGCAGAAGTTAGAGTGGCCAAACACACCCAGCAGCTGAGATTTGTAGTCAAGCAGAGGGAATTCTGCTCGAAACCGATCTTTGCTTGAATGCTTGCCATATGTTTTGTTATAGACACCATCGACAACAAGGACAATTGGCTTGAACCAGAGACACCTGATGGATGGATTCAAAAATGTCTTGTTCTGATTGGGAGGAAAGAAACGCATGCTGGTGTTTAAAATATTTGCGTTAAACGTTTGATGGAAAAACTTGATCCAAGCCTCCTTGTGTCGAAAAGCATTGGATTCCATGGTCCAGGACAAGCTAAACGTGTTGTTGGAAAGAATACTACAGGGTGCAGCTAAACAATACGTGAGCTGGGATACCATGACGCGGGGTTTGAGCCAGAGATATCTGTCATGGATCGCAATACATTCCTTTAATCCAACTCGATTCCAACACAGCTCATTGTTCACTTCTAGCTGGGTGTTGTTTGTCATCCCAGCAGCCAAGCGGGATGGCGCCTTGATACCATCTGACCAGGATTGGTTGCCAGCAAGCCTTAGCTCCTGCTCCAGACCAATTACGCCTATTGTGCCGCTACAAGTTTCAAACAAACCATTGCAGTGTGCACTGCCCAAAGAAAATAATATCCCAATACATTTCATTGCTCGGTTAAATGCTTTCCTGGGTAAAGTGTTAAAAGATACTCTATCAGCTTTGATAAATCAAACTTTTAGATCTTTTAATCCCACACAGTCTGCTAATGTCAACTTAACTAGTTTACAAGCTGAAAAGATCTGTAGCCATGGTTTATTCCTGATCTGTTTTGGATCTACGGTCTCTAGAGCCAATCATCGCAAAGATCTTTTCATATTTTATGTCTCCAAACAACACATCCCAGAATAGAAACTAGCCAATTACAGGCTGACATGTGTTAAAGCTCCATCTTTAAAAAAACCTTCAGATAAAATTAAATTCTACGACAAATCCCCCAAACGAAACTAGAAAACTCTAATAAAGCTGTCTAATTTGTTTTAGTCAGCATAAAAAATAATAAATTCAAACTTTGGCAAGTTTAAAGTAGTTTTCAAAGCTGTGAGCATTAAAAATTGAGTCATCTGTAAACAAAGTGAACTCAAACTTAAACAAAGCCTGATTTGGGCAAGTTCCAGACTTCAAATAATCTGAATGATTTTGATTAACTGAAAAAAAGGCATACAAGAAACGGAACAACCATTAAATAAATATTAAAATAAATCAAATGTGATAAAACACATCCCAAGCTACATAAAAACAACTTGGTACAATAGACAAGATGATTCGGTTTGCTGTGGATGTAAAACAATTTACAATCAATATAGAGGAGGTACCATCTAATGCACAGAACAAAAAACAAAAAACAAAACACAACAATGCTCAGCTGAAATCTTTTGATCAAAAATAAAACAGTCACACGAGATGCATCATATTTACTTCCGAAAATAGAATAACGTCACTTTAACAGGCAATAAAAGGCTACTCAATTTGAAACAGAGGCCTTTGATTGATTTTAAAGGCTCTTATTTGTGTATATAGGTCTAAGGGATTTTCTAACTTGGAGCTTATAACTAAAAAATATCTTTTAAAGCTAAGCATTCTTCCTTTAATGATTTTCGATTTGTTTCATTTTACAATGGGTTTTTCAAGCAGCTTCAATTCTGACATGTTTGATGAGCAAATGCTGACCAAGCCAGTATCATTGGACAGGAGACCTATTATGGGGAAGCCCATATTTACACCCAGATATTTGATATGAGTAATGAGGAAGCAGAGCTAAAATTGTCTTCTGGTTTAACTTGGCTCAACCTGTCTGAGCATCATCAGAAGGCTAGCTCTAGGTACATCTCTACATGACATCTTGCCATGTATCAGCCAACCAGACAAGCAAGTTGGTGGAATTTTTCCGGAACAATTAGTATTCAATATTCAACTGGCTTTGGCTACAGCCATCCAGGCCACAGATCCTGTACCTCCAAAGCCTAAAAAGTGAATCATCAGTACCCAAATTCTCCAGGAAGTTGTGGCACCAAACCCATGTTGCAACTGAACCAATGATAGTTCAGTATTTGATTGGGGAAGACAACAGTCCAATAAAAAGGACAAGAATAAGAATAAAATATAGTTTATTGAGGAATATTGTAATTAATAAACCATATAGAGAAGCCACAAGTCCACAGGGGAGGCATGATGGTGGGTTTAAGATAAGGTTTGGGCTATGGAATAACTTGCGCAGGGATCAGCATATCAAATTGTCAACCCTTGTAATTAGGAGATAGTGCCCACTATTTGACATTGCCTTCAGATTAATCCATGCTGTTAAACTTTTCATGGGGCAACTCATCAAGCGCACCCTGTGTATTGTGAGATACATTAGCAGGTTATAATATAATATTGGTTGCAACACCCCCTTGCCCCCTAATTGCTGTCAGGCATCAGGATTGGAACCTGTGAAAGGTCTGGAAAGGTACACACAAAGAGATTTTGTGTGTGGATGGCATGGCAGGGGCATAAGCAATCATATTGGAGGGTCCTGGTGTTTCCTTGAGCGTCTTTGAGTTGATAGGTGTGATTTCTGTAGACAGCAGCTATCTTGATGGGCCCAAGGTGGTTGGGTTCAAGCTTTTCAAAGTTAGAATTAAGGGCGTAGACATGATAACCCACACTATACCATGCCTTGAGGTGTTTAATTGCCCCTTGATCCATTCTTGCTATATGTTGCAAGCTTTGGCGCACCATTGACTTAGAGAGGGGAGTAGTTACAAGATAAGTTTCCCAGTGAAAGTGGACCATAACTTCCCTTGCTCTACCCCTGTTAGTCCATCAGGGGTCCCAGAAACCATGGCGCTGGACTGAACCCTGTACCACAATTGATTTTAGCTTGTAAGATAGGTAGAGTGGTGGGGAGTTGTTTGGGCCAGGTAGTATTTGGGTGCTCCTGGGAGAGTTTGGCAATTATTTGTACCAGAAAGCCATTTAGGCACTCTAAGTGCCCATTGGCTTGAGTATGGTATGGTGTTGTGACTTCTTGTTGGAGGGTGCTCTTGACACAGTATGCCTTTATAACGCTACCTACCAGTTTGGACCCCTATTGTTGATGAGGCGCTTGGCGCAACCAAAGTGGTCCACAATCTCCTTGCCAATGAATCAAGTAATGGTGGTGTGATTGGTGATTGCCCATGCCACTGGTCAACAGATAAAGTAGTCAATTGCCATGATAATGTACTTCTTGTCCATTCTGTCCTCAGGAAGGGGACCTACAATGTCAAGAACCCACTGTTTGAAGGGTTCTATGACCTTAATGGATAGGAAAGACTTGGAGGGTGCAGGATTTGACGTGTTCTTTTCACACAACACATATGTCTCAAGGAGATCCAGGATGTCTTGGCGTATACACAGCCTCCAAACCTTACATTTCATGATTTCAAAGAGGTTGCATCCTCTGACATGGCCCAAGGTGTGGTGTTAGTACAGTATTGTGTCTCCTTGTTGTGTGGTGGTAATGTAGGGCATCTTTTCACCTGTCTCTGCCCAGCAACTGAAATTGCCAGCATCAGTGGTGAACTGGCCTTCATTATCCTTCAGCTTGGAAATAGTCACAGAATTGAGGCCTTTATAACAAGTGGCTTCAGGACGCAGGTAGATCATGGGCCAGTCTGGGTCCAAGCCATCATCTCCTGTTATGGACGCTACATAGAGTCTGAAGAGAGTGTCAGCTGTGACAAGCTCCTTCCCGGGTTTGTATTTGATGCACAACTGGTACAGGGGCAGACATTTGACTCATATTGCCTAAAGTCAAGTGTGACTGAGTGTTGAAATAATGAAGGGATTTGTGATCTGTCAAGACTTGGGTTGGGAATGTGGCTTCTTCCATGTAACAGCATATTTCTTCATGCAGTGCACAATTGCCACTAACTCCTTATTGTGTAAGGGTTAACATTTATCTGAGTTAGTAATATTCCAGTATTTGGGTCATTATTTGTTAGATTAATCTGTTTCCTATTAACTGTGCTACTTAAAACTTTAGAATTTTGTTTTAATTTTCTTATCAATAAATTTAAATAATTACAACAATTTTATCAAAATAAATCTTATTTAATCCTTATAATATAAAAACCTATATTAAATTAACCATTTTCTACTTATAGCTAAATTAAACTGTATTAAAAGCTAGTAACAATCTTATTTCATATACCATTATTTCTTGAAAGCCGATTAGTACAAAATGACATCACTCTAAAAAGAGCAACATAAAAATACAATAAAAACTGATATGATGCTTTTTGTTGGAAATTAAATTGTTGCCTAAAATCTTAGCTTTTTTAAAATATTTAATTTAAAATATAATAATTTTTGAATCCCTCTTTTTAAAAAGAGGGCAGATAGCTTTTTTGCATATTTAATAAATATTAAATAATTTAGGATTTTTTTAAAAAAATCTAGTAAAAAGTTAAAAAAACTAAAACTAAAATTAAAACTGAACTTTTATTGAAATTTCAGTGATCTCATTTAGCATAAGTAATTTATTCTTAAGTTAGATTTTATAGAAAATATATAATAAGAACTTATAAGAGAGTAAAAGTTTTTCTTTTCAAAATTTTAAGTATTTAATATTTATAAAATAGCTTTATACAACTATTTAATAAAATTATATTTTTATACTGTATGCTAGAGATAATATGTATAAAAAATTTAAACATAAAAAAGAATGTATCAAAATCTTGCTTTATTTAATTAAATTTTATAAAGGCTAAAATTTATTTGAACTAAATGGAAAATGATCTTAGTCATTGTATCTATAAAAATAAGATACAAATTTAATTATACAAGCAAATATTTATATGTTATTAAAAATAACATTTTTGTTTTGATAGATTTAAGATATATAAAGTTCATTTTTTAAGAACTGTTAAAGGTTATAATAAACTTAAGTTTATTTAAAAAAAGGTTTTTGAGTTGGTTACTAAAAGTAAGCTAAATAATGATTTATACTTTAAATTTAGTTTACTGATTAAAACATCATACTTTAAGAGTTAATTAGCATATTTTATTTCAAATAATAATTTTATAAGCTTACATTCAAAGCAACTTCAAGATACTAAATTGGTATTGAAATATAAAGTTGCAGCTAATTCCGAAAGCTGAGATTAAGGGCTTTCTAATGATACTAGTTTGAGCGAGATTGAAGTACTATTTGCGGAAATATCAACAGTTAACCAGAATATAAAAAGGGGTAAATAAACAATGATATCAGACTTCAGGGGTGATATTGATAAATTAAGGAGATCAGTTGGGGGTCAGTTGGGGATTTATGCCTGTAGTGCAAAAGCTCAGCTAACATGGTATTTAAACAGCTCAACTTTACAGAAATTTACTTTACAATCCACACCTTTATTCCTCTCTGATAACTGCACATCTATTTTCAAGCAAGAACTGCCTGAACTAAGCCAAGAAACCCAACCACTATCATTATGGAACCTATCAAGTTTGCACCTCAGATGACACCCTTCTTCTCACTGGGGGCTTCTACTAAGAGAGAAAGAATCTCTATGCTTAAACAAGCATTCCTTTTTACTGCTGGCAATGATCTTAACAGCTTTGTTGAGCATTTCTTATTAAAAACAGAGTTTGGAAAAAGTACCTTCTTACCTGTCATACAAAACTCTAAGACAGATGATTTCCTTAACAACCTAAAGGAATTGATGTCAGAGTCCCCTGCCAAGCACCTTCCTTCCCTAAGAGCATTAGTTACATCAAGCTACAGTCTGAAAGAGCTTTGTGATCGTGGATTTAAAATGACAAAAAATGAGTACTCATATTCTAAAAAAATAAAAATGCTAAAAAAGCATCATTAAATTCAAAAAATAAAAAAGGAAAAAATGATTCAGTAAAAAAGAAAACATAAAAAATATTTTAAAACATATATTAAAAAATTCATTTCCAACTAGCCAATTCACTAAAAAATTCCCTGGATTGATTTATGAAGAATTACAAAAAGAGTTGAGTGAATACTCAACTAAAATAAAATACTCATTATTGAAAACAAAAAAGAAATTTACAAAGATATGAAAATAAAAAACAATATTTCTATTTCACTTTCCACTTTTTATAAGCTTATTCCTAATAATATAATTAAAAGCAAAAAGCAAACTGATATGTGTAACATTTGCAACTTAAAAAAAGTCATTAGAAATGAAGAAAAAGGATTTGAGTATAAAGAAGTTGCCATTGCCTAAATCTATTAAAGAAAATTTGGAATCTATTGACCTACATGAAAAGTTTTATAAGCATCAAAATAAAGAATATATTAGTGATATAAATAATCTTGATAATAATTCATGTGTTATAGTAATAGACTATAAAGAAAACTTTAAAATAGGTGGGGGTCCTATAGAGACAAATAATTGTTTTTATGAGAAAATACCTATTTCTTTATTAGGATTTGTAATTGCTTTTAAAGAAAATGAGAAAATTAAATATGAGTAGCATGACTTTTTATCTGAAATTTTATCTCATGACTCTTTGTTTTCAGGTCAGTGTTTGATAAGTCTGCTTAAAAATAATAAATTTAAGAATATTAAAAATATTAAAGTTTGGACTGATAATGGGAATCATTTCAGATCTTATGAATTCTTATATTATCTTTTTAAAGAGGTACCTAAAATTATAAAAGGAATAATTAAGTTTAATAGATTTGTTGAGTGTCATGGCAAAAGTATTGTTGATGGTCATTTTGGTGTATTATCTAAAATATTTAAACAAAAGGAAAATGAGATGTATATAAAAAATATAAATGATCTCAAAATGGTTTTTGAGAGAGAGAGAGGAAGAAAGAAAGGGTCTATATGAGACACTTGTAAATAATTCAGATGTTTCCCAAAAAATCTTTTTTCACATCTATGATAGAAAATCTAGGCCTAAAAAAAGCTAGCTTGAAGTCAAAGCATTTTATGTTAATCTTTCATATTTAATGAAAGATGGTGAGCTGTATGTTTCACCTTTGACATTTTAGGGTGTTAAGGAGTACTCCAAAATAAATTATTGTGCAAAGTTCTGCACAGATGACAGAGAAACAAAGAGAGCTGATGCTACTAAAGGATTAGTAGGACATGTTCATGAAGTTGGATGCATAACACAAACTTATATTTCACATAGGGTAAATAGTCTTTTAAATACAACAATTTTTTTCTAAAAATAACTAAGAAATTAATTATATGAGCCAAAGATAGGGTAATAGCAATTATAGCTTTGGGGCTGCTATTACTCTCCCATGCAACTCATATATTTATTTCTTGGCTTATTAAAATAGAAAAAAGGGTTTTAGCAAACAATACAGCTAATAGAAATAAGATTCATTTCTATTATTTGTATATTTTACACTCTTAAACTTTTCTTCAGTAAAATAAGCATTATAATAATGTTAAAAAAACATAAGTTTATGACTTAAATGATACCAAAGAAGTTAAAAGGCTTTGAAATGCTTAAGCTGGCGCCTTGGCTTAATCTAACAAATAATGACCCATTTGTAGGCCACAGGAAGGAAGGTAACCTCATTGGTTTCTACTCTTAGCACTCCCCCTATGGTCCTGTCAGAGGCATCAGTCTCAAGTTTTTATTGGTGGTTTTGATTAGGGAATTGCAATACAAGTGAAGTTGTAAGTCTCTGCTTCAACATCTCAAATGCTTGATCTCTGGCAGGTTTTTGGTGGAAGCGTTGTTTTGTGTTTAAGAGCTCAGTGAAGGGTGCAATTAGTTCTCCACAATTGGGGATGAATTTAAGCATGTAGGCAACCATGTCCAAGAAGGTACACACCTGACCAACATCAGTGGGAGGTGGCATACTGGTGATTGCCTTGATTTTGGCAGGGTTGGGCTTTATCCCTTGAGCAGAGATGGAGTGCCCAAGGAACAGCAGCTCTGACTTGAGAAACTTGCACCTGGAGGGTTTAGCTTTTAGCTGGTTTTTTTGAAGGGTGTTGAGGACAGCACAGAGGTGTTGGAGGTGCGTGGTTTGATCTTGACTGAAGAAAATAATGTTGTCAAGGTACACAATCACACATTTCCCAATCAATTCCTCAAATGCTTTATTCATCAACATGGCAAAGGTGGTTAGAGCATCAGAAATTTCAAAGTTCATGACACAACACTCAAAAAACCTTTAGTGTGTGCAGAAGTCAGTTTTTTTTCTCATCTCCTGGTACAATGTGGACCTGGTTGTACCCTGCGGTGAGATCAATCTTACTAAAGCTTTGCACCTGCAAGTGTGTTAAACAGGTTGTCAATTAGCAGCAAGGAATACTTGTTATTAACTATCACCTTGTTTAAGGCGCAGTAATTAGTTGCCAGTCAAAGGGACATTTCCTTCTTAGTCACAAAGAAGATTATGGCCCCATATGGTGAGAGGGAGGGCCAGACAGAGCTCTTATTGAGCGCGTCTACAAGGTGTTGACAGAGAGTTTTGTCTTTCTTGTGCATCAAGCAATAGAGGGGTTGTGCCTTGGGCAGTGACCCTTGTAATTGAAAAGAATGTTGTATTTCTCTTGGAGGAGGCAACTGGTCTAATATTTTGCTGAATATGTCCTTGTACTCCTTGAGGAGCGCTAAAAGTGCTGGTGGGGGTGAAGTGGTTAAGGGAGGGGCCGCAGAGGGTTTGGCGCAAATAACTTTAACTGAGCATTGATTAAAGTCTAGTTTCCCCCTTGAAATTGTATGAGCATGTCTCTGTGAGCCTGAAAAATACAGTGTTGTGGAGCTGTTTGCTCATCTCAACAGGGTAATCTAGAAACCCATCCCATTCTGGTTGAGTGTGATTACAGATGTACCCCAGTTGATATGTTGTGTTCTGAGGTGCGGCATAGACACACAACGGGGAATCCTAACCCTAGGATTGGATTTGTACAAAGTCTTAGTTAGTTGGCAGAGAAGGTTATTGGATTACCTTGTGGCCCTGAATAATAAATTTCTACTAGTTGTGGCTAGAGAGAGGTGCCAAAGTACTTGGAAATACAAAGACAGAAATATGAATAGAACTTAAATTTTTATTGGGAATAAGGAATTATAATATATATTGTTTAGAAAAACCACAAAAAATACTAGGACAATAGGATCACTTGCCACAAGCATGAGTGGGGTGAGTGAGTTGCACAGAATCAGGAAACCAAAAAATTGAATTCCCCAGTTTAGAAACAGACTCATTTCAAGTAGCAAAGGCAAAAGCAATGGATTTGTCCTTGAAATAACCCAATAAAGGCAAAATCAAAACAGTGTGAATAGCAACATTCACAACATGATATATGGGTGATTGTGTTGGAGTCAGTCAAAACCAGCAATAACATTGTGGCTGAGCTCTGCCATGATCAGCCCATAGAGCTTAACCTGAATGTTCCACATTCTCATATAGAAGAGTACCGTCTCATGTGTGATTGTTACTCTGCAGGAGCTGGCTACACGTACTGCTTTGAATTGGCTAGACGCTTGGTCCAGCTGCTGAGAATCTGTGAATGCCTGGTCAATCATAGTGTGGTTGGCCCCGTTGTCTATCAACAATTTGTGGGTGTTTCCACAAAAATGGAAGGGATAAGCCAAGCAGGTTACTTTATTGAGAGAGTGGCTTGCTTGAAGCACGGGGTTGTCACTATGGACCTGGAAGACATCAAGGGTTTCAACTTTGTGTACATTGTAGGTGCAGGGATTCTTTGTGAGGAGGGATTGAGAGTTCAGATCAGGTGGGGTTGTAGGACCTCTTGTGTCTATGGCAACAGCACCCATATTGACACCAAAAATTTTGACAGTGGCCATGTCAACACTAAAAATGTTGACACTTTTGATGTCAATACTATAGTAAAGTGACACCTGGTTTTACATAATGTTGTCTCCTGGATGTTGTCACTTTTTTAATTAATAAAACACTTTACCCTGAACATTTTTAATAAAAAATAGTATTAAAATACATTATTATACTAAAATGAGCTCAGATAGTCCAAAAATGTAATAAAAAATACCTCAAGCAATAAGAATAAGGAGATATAAGCAAGTATTTTTCAATTTACTATGTAAATTAAACTCTTTTTTATGAAATTATTTTTTATTCCTGTAAAAATTAAGATTTAAATGAACTAAAAATAAAAATATTTAAATTATTTTAATAACTAAAAAATATAAGAAAGCTCCATATCTAATTAATTATACTTTATATAAGCATAACTGAAAAAATATCATACTGTAAAAATAAATTAACAAAATATAAGATATTTCTTAAAATTCACATTAAAACTGTATCTGAAACTTACTATTTATACCTAAAAAATTATTACTATCCAAAAAAATATAAAAATCAAAAGTAAAAAAGGATCCAGGCAGAGCAAAGTTTACAGGGCTAATTGAAGCCACCAGCAAGAGCAGTAGCAACATCTTTAAGGTACTTCTTGATCTCTGCCACCTTATACTTCTTTTTAACCACCTTCTGAACATCCTACTGGTAGTCCTTCTCCTTGGAATTTCTCTTCTTGGGGGCCACCAGGTTGGCCAGATCACAAGACTTAGAGACATTCTGGGCCTGCTCCTCCTGCAGCTTGAAGAACTTGTTGTACTTGGGGTTAGACCCAAACTTCACCTTCAGGTTCTTGTGCCACACTTCCAGGCTGGATGTGGTCCTCATCTCTCCCTTAAGACAGGCGCTCTGACAATTCCCTGGTGCCATGGCCACGCTCTTTCCTCTTTAGGCAGTCACCTTCTTTCCCACCCATTGCCGCTCAAAGTAATCCAGGTAGCCTTTGAAAATGGCGGAGTGCTTCTTCACATAAGCATCCTCTAGAAGGATCTCAAAGCCAATCCAAGTATACTCTGGCCACACAAAAGCCAAGGCAGCAAACTGGGTTAAGTCAAAGCAGCACTTCCCTCTACCATTGTTTAAATACTTCTCAAAGAGCTCCTTCTTGCTCTTAAGATTCTTGATGAGGGCCTGCCTAAAATGGAAGAAGCAGCCCTGTACTTCCCCATTAAAGGTGGCCTCAAAGGCTTGGAACTGAGTAAGCTCAAAGTCCATGATGATCACCTTTAGCCTAAGTGAGCGCGCATAAGCTAGCTGCTCAGCAGCCTGGGCAGACTCATCCTTCTCAGAAGAGGAGGGATTAGCTTTTGTGGTGTGGGTGAGAGGGGGAGCTTGTTGGTGGGAAGGGAGCTCAAAGCATCCCAGACAATTTTGAAGGCTCTGGCGTAGACTTCAGGCTAGAACCAGGAAGGAGGAAGAACACAAGGGGGATGACCTGCATATCAAATTGGCCATACAGTACCCAAAGCTGCTTGAAAAGGGTGTTCCATGTTGCAAATGTGCTGTCACACAACCAGGTGATATCAGTGTTTAGCTGCTCCAGGTTTTGTGTTGTGGCATAGGCAATGATCCTATCCTCCACTTCCTGCCCATTGTCATGAAGCAGGAACATATCATCATCCTCAGTTTTCTTGAAGACATTGGTGAGGACCAGGTCTTTGATTTTGGTGGCACTCTTGGCCAGGGGATTAGTGGCTTGGCGCCTGTCACTAAAAATCTTCAACAGCTGACTATGGGTTGGCACCCTCTTCAAGTTGGTTGTGGAGAGGTACTTGCAAGCAAGCACAGCCAGCTGGGTGGGTGGGGGAAGGTCTTTTGAAGTGGTCACAATCTGGACAATGTACCACTTTAAGAGGAAGGCTATGGTGGTGTTGAGAATTGTGCAAGTCTGTTCACCCTTAATTGTTTAGACTAAGTCTCAGAGCTCAGTGTTGAGACGCACTGGGCAGGAGCAGTCCTCACAGGTGTAATGCTGGCACTTGAAGCCCCAGTTGGCATTGTTGCAGCTGAAAATGTACATGTTGGCTACCATGGCTGCCCCCCTTTGATGCTCATTATGGGGAATTATTTTGGCAAAGTGGAAGGAGCCTATAACCTCCCATATTCATTGCAAATATTATGGGCCAGAAGGAGTGCCACAGATCCTGAATAGATTAGACAAAAAGTTGTCCATCTAGGGATTAATAATGGAACAATCACGTGGTTGGACTATTGCATCCTGATTCTACTAGTAATAAAGACGTCTAAAACGCCCCTAAAACAGGTGTTTAATTTGCCTTTCAAACGCGCACAAGGCACAGGCTTCACTTCTGGGATTATAAATAGAACAACAAAGTTATTTATATCTACCTCCTTAAGGAAAGCCATGAGAAAGTGGCCGTTCTCTTGCGCAGGACTTTTAGCTGTGTCAACCCACTCTCCTCCATTTGGAAAGTTTTTCTGTCTGTGCCTCCCTGCCTCTGGTGGCAATTCCCCTGCCTCACGCTATATAAGTGCAATACTATCTAAATAAATACCAGTTTTGTCTATACACCTTATTATTCTTCTGTCCTTCATAGGCTGCCACTATACTATCAACAGGTATAGTATTAAGAATTAAGGTCACTGACTAACTGTTTTGTAGAAACTAGCAACCCTTTTCTGCAACTTTTACAACATTGCTGCTCATGTCTTACAACACCAACAGCCCCCACCCCCGCAGTCCTTTCAATGAGGAGGGAGGAATGCCCCTGGCCCAGTCTCCTGCCACTGCTTCTCCTTACCACCAGGCACCGGCCTTTACTGCTGCTAATTCCCATGCTGTGGAAAGAGCAGGCGCTCCCTATGGCCTGCCCAACCTAATCCAATTCATGACAGAACATCAACGCCCCCAAGCTATTGTTTTTGGTCAACCACTGCTCCTACAAGCCCCTTCCCCCTTGGAGATGGACACCAACTCTTCATCTTCCAAGGATGCCATCCATAATGCCATACACGCCATGGATGCTGGTGCTGCTGGCAATGGTTCTTGCTCTGAACACCTGGCCATCCAGCAGCCTTCTGCTGAAAACGCCTTGGGTTGCTTTCAGAATCTAGCTTAATTCAACCCTGACCAGCTCCGCCGTAACCTCTGTACTGTTGAACATATCAAGGACTACCTACACCAATTTGCTCATCCTGCTGTATGCTACAACTGAATGCATCTGGGCTGCATCCAAAGCCTAGTGCATGACCAGTTAATACTGGTATCTAACCAACAGACGTTCCTCCAGGTTCTGTACTCTGAGCTTGGCAATACTTTCACCACTGTCAATTAGTATCTTGCCAAAGTCATCAACACCCAGAACACCATGCTCCACTGGGTCAATGCCATTAAAGCAGGTATAGCTAAGCTAGTTCCAGTGCATGTGGTACAGACCCTCACCCATCAGGGTGTAGACGCCAATTGGATTAGTGTAGTTACAAACCACGTGCTGGAGACTGACCCCATGGTTCAAATCCTGACTTATGAGGTGGAAGTCTTAGCCCGCCGCCTTGCCATCATCCCCTTGTTCACCCCCACTTCTGCCGCCACAGACAACTCCCCTTCCAGCGCCCTTCTTGGTTGAGACATCCTTGAGCTCTTTGATCACTACAAGAAGATGCAGACGGAATTAGTCCAGCAGAGTGCCAATCTTGCCTTCCTGTTTGATGGCTACCACACTGTGTCAGAACTTCAGGATAGTCTTAAACTCTGCCAATTGCATGACAGAGTCAACAGCCAGACCCAAGTCAGGAAGGACAAGGAAGTAATAGCCTTGCCCCAAGCTGAGCTTGCCACCCACAAAAAGCGCATCACCTCTCTGGAAGATGAATTAGATATCACCTGTCAGGAGAACAAGGTCTACCAAGATGAGCTGGACAAGCAACAACTTCTCCTGGACGCCTTCCAGAGCCAATTGGATAGGATGGACAGTAAGATTATGGCTTTCAACTTACAGGCTATGTCCATCAACTCCAAGAGTCACCACAGTCCACTGAGGTCCTCTAGTCCTGAGTTCTATCATAGCTACAAAAGCAATGAGGACCACACTTGGTTGGCTCCTAACACTGTACAAGTATTAGAGCCAGTACTGGAGTCTGAGGATGATGTCCTGGCCACCCCTGAAGCTTCTGGAGCTGCTCAAAACAGAGAAGGTGAACGCAAAGCCCAGCAAGAGGAAAATTGTTGCTGCACCTCTGAGGCTAGGTTTGCTGCCTCCACTCTCAGCTGTTCCCGTCTCACCTGCTCTCCAGTGAGGATCACACCTGCTCCCCTCCAACATGGCTCCAACAACTTCAAGCCCATCAATCTACCCAAGTTTGACTGCAAGAGCAATGTGGCCATGTTCTTACATCTGTACCAGAACTCCATGTATGGCTCAGACAATGCCATGAGGGACTCCACAATCATCAACTGTCTGGATGCTGAGACTCAAACCATTATCTTGCCACGTCTCCCTGAGAATGGCTGGACTTTTGCCAACGTCTCCAGAGCCTTGACAGAAGAATTTTGTAGCCAAGAAGCACTCCTTGGTTGTAAGATGGACTTTGCTGACACCAAGTTAAAGGTGGGGGAAACCCTAGAAGACTTCACTTCTAGGTTCTACCTTGAAGCTCAAACTCTGTTGTCTATGAGTGCGGTGCAGTTTATTGATGTGCAGTCAGCACTCCTTAATGCTATACGTGTCAACCGGGAACTATCTCTGGCCCTTAAGTCAGGCATTTACAACGCTTGCACCGTACCAGATCTGATCTGCCTCCTACGCACCTACAAGGAGGAGTTTGAAGTCCCTCTTCCTGAAGGCCGCCCTTGCCAGCAATCTGAGCATAGACCCCGTGTGGCAGTCAAGATGCCCAAGCCTTCTGACAAGGTTGGGCCTGCTCCAGTCAACAATGGCCCCTGTACTTGCTTCAAATGTGGTATGGCTGGCCACTTCTCTCGGGAATGTAGGAATCCACGCCAAAAGATCCATCATGTAGGCATGGAGGACACTGAGGAGGACTACTCCAAGGACGCTGATATTGAGGAGGACAATGAGGACCAGTCAAAAGACTACTAAGCAGCCAGGACAAGGAGAAATCCTTGGCTGCCTTCATAATTTTGACACCCTCATCTCCCCCCATACCACTGCCCCCTGACAAACCAGATCAGAGGCCTGCTGCCTTGCCATTCTCTGGGACCAACCCTAAGGATGAACCCTCTCTGATTGACTTCAACTCCCAACCAATACATGAGGATGTGGAGTCTGACAGAGTTCAAGAGGACCTCCTCCATTGAGTCCTCACTGTTAACACGCAAACTCATTGGACTACACTTTGCCCTGAGGTGGTTATCCCCCAAATAGCTTGGAGAACAGTATCCTTACCCTATGCTGAACAACTGGCTCAACCAGGCGTTGAAGTCACTCATGAGGAGGACAGTGCTGAACAACTGGCCAAGCTGCTCTGCACAGTAAACGTCTCAGCACCGCTAGAATCCCTCAAGGAAGTAAGCCCAGCTGTGAGAGCTGCCATGGCTACCTTCCTGGAGAAGTTCAAAGGACTAAGCGTACACCAGGTCTCAAAGATTGTGGAGATCAGAGAGGACCGCCAGGATTGCACCTATATCAACCTGGTAGTGAACAAGACTCATGTCCAGGCCATACTGGATACTGGTGCCCCTGGAAACATTATATCCTCTTGGCTGGTTAAGAAGCTTAAGCTGGCACCGGACTTGGCCTACCATGAAGAGTTTGGTACTGCTGGGCCACTGACCACTAGAGCAAAAGGAGCCTACTCTTCTCTCCCTCTTTGCTTTGGGAAGCTAATGGTCACTGCTCCTGCTATAGTCCTGGAAAACAACAGCTATGACATTCTTATTGGGACTAGCTTCATGGTTCAGTATGGCACTGTGACTAACCATGGAGACCATACATTTGGAATATTGGGCCATTCCATACCCATGTTCTATCATGGTGATTGCCTGTCTGACCTGCCCTTACAACGTCTGCACTACATCAATCTGGAGTACGCCAACAGAGAGCTTCCAGTTGCTTATACACTGCGTAGTAAGAAGGTCAAGGTGCTACCTCTCTCAATTGGGGAAGCCAAGGGTATCCCAGTCTACGCCTCCTGTAATGTGACTATCCCACCTGGCGCCCAGGTGATCCACAATACAGGCCTCTTGCTGGCTCTACCAGCTGGCACTCATGGAGAAATCTTTGGCATCCCTAATGCCTCCAGACTAGAACCATGGGTTGCACCAGGCATCCTCATGCCAAGTGAGAAGGAGGTACTCATACTCTTGGCCAACATGAGTTGTGAAGCTATGGTTGTCTCCAAACACCAACTTCTGGCTTATATACAACTGGAAGAGCATGACAACCTGCAGGAGACTGCCCCCTTTGTGGACTTCTCTGAGTTGGGTCTACCCTGTGAGCAACCACTGGTGCTATTGGTCATAAGCTGCAACTCTCTATCTGGCCTCTCTGAAGAGCAGAAGGATCAAGCTATGGATCTCTTTGCCCAGTATAAAGATGTGTTTGCCAAGGATGATTATGACCTGGGCAAGGCTGCAGATGTTGCTCATCATATTGACACCCAAGGCAGTCCACCTATCTGCTCCAGACCTATACAGCACAGTCAAGCCAATCATGCCGTGGCTAACAAAGAGCTTCAGAAGCTATTGGGATCTGGCTTACTGGTCCCCAGTAAAAGCCCTTGGGCTTCCCCTCTCCTGATTGTCAAAAAGAAGGATGGCAGCAACCGTGTGGTGATTGACTACTGTTGACTGAATGCTGTTACCAAGAAGGATTCATATCCCCTCCCTTGTATTGACAATACCTTGGACCAACTGGGTGGCGCCAAGTTCTTCAGCGCCATGGACCTTATCAGTGGGTACTGGCAGATTGACCTACCCCCTGCTGATCAAGAAAAATGTGCAATCATCACTGACCAAGGGCTATTTCAACCCACAAGGATGCCTCAAGGTCTGTCCAATGCCCCAGCTACCTTTCAACGGGCTATGGATGCAGTGATGGGCGACCTCAAACTCACCAGTGTCTTGGTCTACCTGGATGACATTAATGTATTCTCCCAAACCTTTAATGATCACCTACAACACTTGGAGGAAGTCTTCCAGAGGTTACTTGCAGCTAATCTCAAGCTCAAGCCACGCAAGTGCAACTTCTTCAAGGAGCACCTTGAGTTCCTTGGGTTCATCATTAGCCAAGATGGACTCCACCCTGTACCTCTGAAGGTGGAAGCCATTGAGCAAATGCAGATCCCAGCCAATAAGCGGGACATGCAGGTCTTCCTGGGGATGATTGGGTACTACCACTGCTTCATCCCCAACTTTGCATCCCTGGGTGACCCCCTTTTTCAGCTTCTCCAAGCTGATAAGGAATTCTTCTGGAGCCCAGTGTGCCAATCTGCCTTCAATGCTCTCAAAGAAACACTGACTGCAGCTCCTGTGCTGGCCTACCTTGACTTTGCCAAGCTGTTTGTGGTTCATACAGATGCTAGTCTGACGGCAATTGGGGGTGTTCTCTCCCAACCTGGACTCCAACGGACTTGAACACCCTGTTAGATACTGCTCACGTACGCTTAATGTTCACAAGAGGAACTACACTGTCACCAAACGCAGAGTCTCTGGCTGTGATTACTCCTACCAAAAGTTCAGAATCTATCTCCATGGGGTACATTTCACAGTTGTAACAGACCATGCCTCCTTGCAATGGCTGAAGACCCTCAAGGACCCCAAAGGACGTCTGGCGCGTTGGGCCATTAAACTTCAGGCTTATGACTACGAGATTATTCATCAAGCTGGGGCAGCCCACCAGAATGCTGACTGTCTCTCCTGCCTTCCCACTGTTGCCTTAGTATCCCCCATGGCTGACATTCTCTATGACAAGCTTATGGAGGATCCTTCTTTGTGGGGAGAGGAGCCAGTAGAGATACAGAGGACTCTTAAGAAGTTAGCTGTTTATACCAAGGTCTCTAAGGGACAACTCCTGAAGCTTTGTGGAGACTCTTGGCTACCCTACATACGCCCATTTCTACGCATGGACTCAGTGGTGGCCGCTCACAAAACTACTGGCCATGGTGGCATACAGAAGATGCTAGCTCTGCTACAGCAGCACTGCTTCTGGGAAGGAATGCACACTGACGTAGTGGATACACTAGCCAACTGTCATGACTGCAACATTGAGAGGCCTAAGGTTGCCAAGTTTCAACACAGACTGGTACGCCCTGGGTTTGTCTTCCACACTATAGCCATTGACGTAGTGGGCCCCCTGTCAGCTACCAACAGTTGCAACAAGTTCATCATTGTGGCGGTTGACCATCTGACTAAATGGGTAGAAGCCAAGGCAATTCCCAATCAATCTGCACTGGTGACAGCCACATTCATCCTGGAGAATATCATATACAAACATGGTTGCCCCCAGATCCTGCTGACAGACAATGGTACCAACTTCACCAGTTATATCATCCCCCCCTCAACCAACTGATGGGAATTTGTGGGACACTATCCACTCCTTATCACCCACAGACAAATGCCATGGTAGAGCGCACTAATGGGAGCCTGGTCCAGATACTCCGGAAGCTCAGTCACCAACATGAGACTGAATGGGATACCTTCCTTCCTGCGGCCACCTTTGCATACCATATTGGGTACCATTGGGCCACATGCAAGCCGCCCTTCCAACTGCTCTACAGCCGGCAACCAGGACTTCCCCCTTTACTATATTCCTTGGTAAAGACCAGCATGGCTGTGTCCCCATAGGCGTACCTCAACAAGCTGGTTCAACCCCTTATTTGCTTGCAATCAGAGGCCTACACTGTAAACTTAAACCATAAGTTGCAGGACCTAGAACAAGCTGCATCCAAACACCCCGCCTTACCCACTTACCTGGTAGGAGACTCAGTCTACTTCTTCAGAAATAGAGGGTACAGCTACAAATCCAAACTTGCCTCCCTTTGGCAAGGTCCAGTTCAAGTTATCCAGAAGACCGGCCCTGACTCCTACACCCTTAAGAAGCCCCATTCTGGACAATTAATCACTAGAGTACACACTCAGTATATGTGTGCTGCTCCTAGTGACCAAGAGTAAGCCCCAATGAGGACAATAACCCAAAAAAACAAAATCCTAATTAAAAAATTACATGGGTTGTTGTCATGTTTGCAATAGTATTGCACCAAAGTATGAGGAATAAGAATAAAAGAACAAGGTGTTTATTGAAGACTGACAAGACTCTTCCAGTACTGCACTAACTGTTCTACCACCTGAATGACAGCCAAGAAACACAACTGGTTGCCTAAAGATCCACAAAGCCAATGACCAAGGATTGGGCTCAAACCCCCACCAAGCAAGACACACAATTGACCCCAATGCCCACAGGAAAGGCGACCCCCAAGAAGATACAGTCCCACAGAAGACTCTTGCAAAGGGCATACTCTACTGGGACCTGACCACCCACCCTGTAGAATAAGGATAAGGCCCACTCAAGGAAGGCCCCCATGTTCTCCTCCCGCTTGGTATCATAGCAGTTGGTTCCTTGAAGAACAAGATTATCAGCCATCACCATTGGCACCAGATGGGCAGTCTGCTCCACTGTGTATGACTTCAACACTTCCTGGAAGGCTTGCTGAAGACGTTGCTCAAAGTTTTCAGAGGTTTTCCAACTGACTTGTTGAGCGTTGGTAACCCCAGGTGTTGCCCAAGCGCAAAGGACTGACTTCACTATGTTGGATACCGTCCCCTGTTGCAAGACTAAAAGGCCTTGACCCCCAAATTGGAATTCCTTCAGCTGAGCCTCCAAGTATTTTTCTGCCGCCCGCATGAAGAACTGCCAATGAATACTGTTACCCCTTTGCAACCCAGTTCCTGTCACCTCCCTGGGCTCACTCAAAGCTAGGAACAGCACAGCAAACAATGGGTCTGTCCCCTCTAAGGCCAGCTGAGGCACCAGTAGCTGATCTAAGTGAACCCCTAAGTCCAGGTAGCTGTTGTCCACATCATGCAGGACTACTTGCTTCCCTGCTGCCTTCATCATCTCCTCTGGCCTGGTATGCTTGCGCCTCTTTGGAATTACCGCTTGCATCTTCTTCAAGACTCTTCTTGTGACTCTTCTAGAGGGATTGTTCACCATAGTTGTCACCTCAAGACGCCAGCCATTTTTAACCCTGTTGTCTAATCCAGTGGAGAGAAATGTTGCAGATCCTGAATGGATTAGACAAAAAGTTGTCCATCTAGGGATCAAGCAATGGAACAATTTCACAGTTGCACTATTACATCCTGATTCTACTAGTGATAAAGATGTCTAAAACGCCCCTAAAACAGGTTTTTGATTCGCCTTTCAATTGCGCACAAGGCATGGGCTTCACTTCTGGGATTATAAATAGAACAACAAAGTTATTTATATCTACCTCCTTAAGGAAAGCCACAAGAAAGTGGTCATTCTCTTGCGCAGGACTTTTAGCTGTGTCAACCCACTCACCTCCATTTGGAAAGTTTTTCTGTCTGTGCCTCCCTGCCTCTGGTGGCAATTCCCCTGCCTCACGCTATATAAGTGCAATACTATCTAAATAAATACCAGTTTTGTCTATACACCTTATTATTTTTCTGTCCTTCATAGGCTGCCACTATACCATCAACAGGTATAGTATTAAGAATTAAGGTCACTGACTAACTTTTTGTAGAAACTAGCAACCCTTTGCTGCAACTTTTACGACAAGGAGCATGTTGGAAGCCAGGGAAGTAATCAGGGTGAGGCTTGGAGTCATCCCCTGATGAACTGGAAGGAGGGGATTTTGGTGGTGGTGGGGAAACAGAAGGGGGCTTGTCTTGGTGCTCCTCATGTGCAGGAGACTTATCCTTTTGTGAGGACTTTTGAGCTGAGCGCTTCTTGTTGGTAGGCTCCTCATATGAAGCAGAGTTATAGAAACTGTGATAAGTAATTGACCATCAGTTTTTCTCTCCCCCATTGGAGTGAGAAGGGCTCTTCTCAGGAGAGGGCTTTAGGGAAGGCTTTAGGGAGGGCTTAGCAGTAGCCTTTTTGGATTAGGAAGGCTTTTTCTTTGGAATCTTGGGGGCCTTGGAGCAACTCTTGGTACCTTTTTGTTGCTTTGAGGTGTTTTTCTCCTAAAATAATAAGTAAAAAGTTCTAAGGTAAAGCTTTTTACTTAAAAACAAAACAAAACAACTTAAAAAAATAATATATAAAAATTAAACATTATATGGCTTTTTTGACATTTAAAATTTAAAAAATATTATATAGTTTTTACTTTATTATAGTTTTAAATAACAATTTAAAAATTAAGAAATTTATGTAAAATTAGTAGCTATATATAACTTCTATTTTAAAAATTAGAAAATGTGAATGAGAAAAGTTAAAAATACAACATCAAAAAATCAGATGTTTTTAACATGTAAAACATAAAGTTTCATATGTGAGAAATGAAAAGCATTGACATTATGAGTGACAATTAGTAAAAAAAGCTGAATTTTCACTGTCAGTTAGAAAAATTGTAGACATTATTATTGGCAACATCCTCAGTTTCAGCATTATTTGAAAATTTACTATGAAAAAACATAGTATGCTTAATTAAATTTAAGCAGGCTAGCATATGTTACCCGTTTTCTGTGTATTTCAGCTCACATATTAAAATAAAAAACATATGAAAATAAGTTAGAAAACTATCAAAGTTATTTATTTCTTTATTAAAAATGATGTTTTGGGGGTAGGAATATGATATTTTACCATCATGTATAATGAAAGTTGTTAATATGTTGTCTTAAGATATCAAAAAGGTAAAGTGTCAACAACGTCACTTACAACATTCTTTATATGAAGTGACATATTAATCTAGGCTTAATTGTGCCACTCTAATTTGCTTAAATCCACTCCAGTGGATGATCACAAGCAAATAAAAGACATTTATGAGTGTCAACATTATTTTTAATAATAAATTCTATAGTAACTTACATAGTAACTCACGCTTAAATTATTGGATTGCTGTTAGCCACCAATCCACTTAATATATTAAAGCCAGAATAAGTGCCACAGATATATTTATAAGATGAACATTTCAACAATCAATCTTATGCACAATGCCTTTTAATATATATTAATTTAATAAAAAAGATTTTTAAATGTGCACTTAATTTCTTATAATGGATGTTTCATTTTTAGTATTAAAAATAAGTTTGGCTTAAAAAGTATCAACATTGACACTTTTATGTTGTGAAAACAAATAAAAAAACTAATTTTTATTAGTAAATGTAAAGGAAAAATCTGGGTAAAATGAGTTTTTTATTAAGGTTAATATTGAATTGTGTCAAAATGACCACAATTTTTTTGTTTTTTTGGGTTTGCACCCCTGAACGCTTTGAAAATGGGAATTAAGCTAGCACATCTAGCAAAAAACATAGAAGATTTCAAGTTTCAAGTCAACAGTGACCATGTCAACAAAGTGTTTACATGGGCGCTGTTGCCGTGTCTACAACCCTCAGGCTTTTCCTGGATCTTCAATCTGAGCTAGCTTGAGTTCCCCCTTGCAAGGGCACTTAGCCCCATTCTCCTGCTGACAGGATTGGCAGCAGCCCACTTGGTTGTGGGCGCTACCAGGTGCAGGACAAGGTTGGGGAGGGGCGTCATTGGACCTGAAGAACCCTGTCAAGGCTTGGTTATTGGCCTCTACAATGGCTTTATAGCAGTTGTCAATAGAGGTACAACAGCCTACAGGAACCCACTTACAAATGTGGGGTTTGAGCCCATTGACAATAAGAGTGAGCAGCATGGTGTTCCCGTCAGTGACAGCTTCTGGGGCAGCGGCAAGGGCTTGTTATCAAGCTGCAAGATATTTTGGGACAGACTCTGTTTGTTTGATGGCTAGAAGAGGTGTTCCCACTACAATGGATTAAAGAATTTAACTGTAACGGGACTTGGCAGCCTTCCTAAATATTGCCTAAGTGACTTCCTGTTCCTGAATTGCCCAGTTGGTAAACCACACCGCAGCAGGCCCTTTAAGGCGCCCATATGTGGTGGCAACCCACATGAGTTCAAGAACTTGGCAGTACAGAGGCAGGTTTCTATGGAATGGAGCTAGCTAACAATGTCAGCCCCTTCCACACCACCCGCAAAAGACTTTAGCTGAAGGTTTAGCATGATTTGTAAGAGATCCAACTGAGGCAGGGTGACACTGGTGTTGCGCTGCCCCAGGAAGAGCCAATTGTACTGTAAATTCAGAACCTGAACGTAAAAATGCGGGATTGTCAAATCCTTGGTCCAAATTTTTGAATCACTTTTGCAGGCAACTCAGCTGAGTGAAAAATAAAATATTTAATAAAATCAAACATTTAATTTGACTTTTTTTGATTTATTTAAATTGGCAAATTTCATAACTCTTTAGCAGATAACTCAACTAACAAAAGACAAAACACAGCAAACAAATGCGGGATACATGAATCAGAAATGCAGGATTCTAATGTATGATTTGAGATTTTCTGTATTTCAAACAAATCATAGACATCATGTAAAACTTAACAAATCTGAAATTGCGGGATTGTCAAATCCAAGAACCAAATTTCAAATCAAAGATCAGGTGAATTTGAAATAAATATAATTTATGGATGTCTCAAAAAGGATGCTAAAGGATCTAGAGTGGATTTGTGCTGATTCTTTTAGAAATCATAGCCATTCTCAAAAATCACCCTATTCTAATTTAAGACGGCTAAAATTTAGATCATAATATTCACAAAATTAACATATATAACAATAAAATTTACTAAAATATACATTCCTCTTCTTGAGTTTAAAATTTTAATGAAAATTCATTATGTCTTCTTTCAATAACAGCCAAGTCAACAAGCTGTTCCCTGGCCTTGACGTAATTATGCAGGGCTACACTGGGTCTCTTAACAATGAAGCCTCTGTCTATGGCCACTCCCAAACCTGCAGGCCCCTCTGCAAGCCCCACCCAGGAGTCTGTTCTTTCTCCTGCGTCCTCAAGCATGGCCCTGTTTGCCCATCACACACAGGCAGCTGCTAACCCAAATCCCTCATCAGCAATGGCATCTGGAACCAGCCATTTTAGTCATGGAGTCACCCAGAGAGCCCAGGACCCCAAAACAGCCAACCAGATGGCATTGACCAGTTTCTGTGATGAACACATCCCTCCCCCAGCCAATCAGCCTGCAAGACGCAGAAGAAAACTAATCACTCCAGAGATTGTTCTCAAAATGGTTGAAAAGCAAGGGAAGCTTATGTCCCTTAGGGAAATTGCGGCTGCAATGGGGTTTGCAAAGTCTACTGTGGCTGCAACCCTGCAAGCCCATGCCAACTGTGGCCCCCCTACCAAGAAGACCCTGACTGGTGCTCGTACTTCAACTGAAGGTGACATAGCTCATCCCCTTATGATGGCCATTATGGAACATGACCTGCAAATGCCCCTGGTCCAGGTATGTCTCCAGTTGGGACTCCACAGCATCTTCACCAACAAAAGAATGGTGAATTTGTGGATGCACAGAGTTGTGGTTGCTGCTAGAATCTTGTCCAACCAAGTTCTCAGTGGCCCCATTTTGGTGGACACTGACCCCTACAATTCAACTATTATTAATTTTATCAAATGAAGGGCAATAAGGGCCCGTAATGACGTAATCTTCCTGTTGTATGCTAAGATATCTGCAAGTATCCAAGACTTTGGAGAGAAGTGTATCCAGTCTGACGTGTACAAGCGTGGTCCAATATTGTATTGTTTTTTGGGGTTCTATTGGAAGTTTCCCCATTGGGCGTTAATTATTACTTGGCAATATCAAACACCACAGATGGGTATGCCTACCAGACGGAGCTCAAGGCCATGCTGGAGGAGTGGGCCACACAAAACACCGTGCACACAGTTGTACTAGTGCAGAGATGGAGCAGCAGGAATGGGCTACCCAAGAAATCAGGGCTGCAGGCATACCTGCTGTTCCTACCCCATCAACTACGCCAACATGCATCTTGCAGATGTATGTCTCTACAATTTTGGTTCTGCCCTCAGGCGCTTAAAGCCTGCCACCTACAACAAACTATGCACCCAAATTGATAAGGGTTATGAGCTTTTCCCTTCTGTGTCTGTCCAGGACTTATTTGATCTCATCATCTTCTATGCAAGTGATTGTGATAAGTCCAGAAAGGACTCTTGCCTTTTCCCTTGCCCTTCCATCCATTTTGTCAAGCCCACATACGTGACAGAAGAAGAATTTGAGCAATTGAAGCAAACTGCTCTTGCTGCCTCTTCCCAGTCAAAAAATCTTGCCTCTCCAACCCCCCATCAAGCCACCTGCCTTCCAACCCTGACTCCCAAACCACCACCCATTCCCTCCCCACTATCTCTGATGCCGCCTCTTTCACAGGCGCAGATGAAGGTGATGTTCATTCCACCCATTCCCTCCCCTTCCCGTCCTTTGATTAGCAAATAAATCTTTTTTTGTGACAACTTATTAAAATTGATATCTCTCTTTCAATTCATAATTAAAAATATTTTCTTTTCACATTATCAACATTTCCTATAATTAATACAATGTTGTACATTTTACAAATAGCTTAAAATTATGAACATACATATTTTTCATCATCATTAATAAATTAAAGGCAATAAACGTAAATATTGGATTAGAATATTGCAATTAGACGTCAACTCTTGATATTTAGAAATTATGTGCATAGCTCAATGCATTTTGATTAATAAAATCCATTGTAAACTTGGCCTTTTCCATTATAATTTAATGAAATGGATTGTGTTTATATTAGGGCTATTAACACTTAGTACAAATATTGAAAATTAGTGCACTTTACAGCCTGTATATTTACCTATTGGTAATAATTCTGTAAAATTTTCAGTAGGATTTTGCAAGGTAATAATGTAATGTGTTAACAAATTACTGTTTATTGTCATTAATTGGCTGATTTTCTTTGCTGTGGCAATTGTGCATTTTCTGATATTTACGCACAAATATCCAATTGGTTGGCTTCACATCCAATCATACAGGTGATAGGAAAACAAGCCGCCACCCCAACTGCATCCAGTCTTGGGGTGGCGGCTTGTTTTCCTATCGCCTGTGCAATTGGATGTGAAGCCAACCAATTGGATACTAGTGCATAAATATTAGAAAAATTACAGTTGCCACAGCAAAGAAAATCAGCCAATTAATGACAATAAACAGTAAATTGTTAACACATTACATTATTATTACCTTGCAAAATCCAACTAAAAAGTTTATAGAATTATTACCAATAGGTAAATATACAGGCTGTAAAATGCACTATGTATCATTATTTGTACTACGCATTAATGGCTCTCTAATATAAACACAGTCAATTTATTTTAAATTATAATAAAAAAAGCCACATTTACACTGGATTTTGTTAAACAAAAAGAATTGAGTTATGCACATAATATCAAAATATCAAGAGTTGATGTCTAATTGTAATATTCTAATCCAATACTTACGTTTATTGTCTTTAATTTATTAATGATGATGAAAAATATGTATGCATTGAAGTTAGTACTATAAAAACCAGTTTTTTGATGGAATTCAAACAAAATGTCAACAATCTAAAACTTGATCAACAAATTAGAAGCACACCTGAAAAATGTTGTTGAAATAGAAAGAAATATCAGGGAAATAGTGTCATGAAAGCTGGGTAACAAGGGCCAGCCACTAATCCAGTCAAAAGAAGATGCTCTGGATAAATTGGGAAATATTATAGATGAAAAGAACAAAGAAGCATTACTTAACCTACAGGGAACATTTTTATCAAGTCTGAAGTTCAACAACGCGGCCTACAATTTGTGGGAGTTCTGGCAGGGGCCAAAGAAAACAATAAGATCAAACTAATTGAGGGAACAGAAATTCAAAAGGAAATCCACACCAATGAAAGGAAACCAACCAAATGGAAACAGATAGAAAATGAAACACAAGCAAGAAGCAGAAGCGCTTCAAGAAATACAAAAGCTTTATCAAATGAAAACCAAGAAGAAACACAAGTTGTAAGAAATATAAGAAAAAATTAAGCCTAGAAAAAATTAATGAAGAGCATCCAACGCTCATGAAGTTTGATGAAGTGGCGCCTGTGGCTGAGGGGGCCACAGGGGAAACAATTAGTAAGTCTTTTTATGTTTTACTTATATTTATTTTAGTCATCACCAGGAATAGGGATGAGGTCGCGGAAGTGGCGGCTTATACGCCAAGTTGGTTTTACGGGGGTTACCAGTCACTGGTGGCCCCTGTAAAACAAATAATTAAAAACCAAATAAATAAAATAATTCAACAAAATATGAATAATTTTTTAATATTGAAGCTCAATATAGGGAATATTCATCACCCGCAGGGTGCTTGCCATGGATAAGGGAAGCATATGAACTAGGATCAAATATCAAAATCAAAGAAATGAATTAAATTTGCAGGGATGTCAAACTGAACTTTGATGAATACATATACAAAAGCATTCAATGATTCCCCTTCACAAACATCAATGAATATGAAATAATTTAATAAAAACCAACTTTCAAATAGGAAATGAATATTTGAAATCTTCAATTTTTAATGAAGTTTTTAAGGCACTATCAAATAAAGCCGGGGATGCAGCCCTCATGAACACATTTAAACCTTTATTAATATTGTTTGCTGAGGCATGGGAGGCTGATACAAGTCAGGCGCCCCCCAGAACCCTCTTCAAATTCAATCAAACATCCTATATCAATAGATTAGTTCAAGCCTTCAAAAAACTGTGCATGTTCTTGGAAAAATATACCTTGCAAAGAATTCATGTCACAGTATACCTGGGAATCCTCCTTCACTGCATATTAAAAACTAACATCAAAAAGTTGGAGGATGTACCTATTCAAATGGATATTTGCTGCGTAGCCCTCAACCACCAGAAGACACCATGGGGATACAGGATAGTCAAGCACGTCCTCTATGACTCATTTGCATTGGCAACACTATACGGGTACTATGTGCCCCCCAAAAAACCTACTAGTCAATTTGCTCACCCGCCTGCCTTTTATCAAACAATCAGCAACCACCGGGGTACAGGGCGCCACCCCTCTAGCAATCACATCCAGGGTTGTCCACCATGTACAGAAGAGTATGTGGATCCAATTAGATGCATTAGCTGAAAATTTAATTTTGGGGTATAATTCCCCAGAATAATCATATTCCCTTTGCAGCTAGCATCCCCCAATAAATATTTTCCCCTTGCAAATTATTTTTTTTACTTTTTATATTTTAATACTAAATTTTTTAATATTGTAATATGTACTATTAAAATTTTAGTATAAAAATTTTAATATTACATATTTAAATATTTAAAAATTTAGTATCTAAAAGTTAATATTAAAATTTTAATAATACATATTACAATATTAAAACTTTTAATATCAAATAATTCAATATTGAATAAATCACAATTTAATAAAATTGCTATATTTTGATTATTTAAACTTTAATATTTAACTTTTAAGATTTATAATTATAATTTTACTTTTAATATTTTAATTTTTATTTTAAATTTTAGTATGTAAATTATAATATCAATATATCTAAATATATTACAAGACATTAGTTAAAGTTGCGACCACATCAAATATTAAAAATAGGTTAAAAATGTTTTTATTTATTAGCTTGTCAAGTATGAGTTTATTTATCACATAGATAAACATCAAGAATTGAATTTATCTGCACCATACAGCCTTCTCCACTATTGTTCTAAACAAATGATTGTTTAGAACTTGAATTACCTTTCCCTCATAATGTGATTTGATAAACATATTCAATATACTTGACCTGCGTCCTAAGTACTAATTAGTAAGCAATACATGAAAATCATTGGTGGTTGTGTCATGTGGCTATAGTGGCACTGAAATAACAAGGATCAGATGATGACATGCAAGGTCCTATTTGTGGCTTAAAAAAGCCAAAGTATCATCAACAATTCACAATTATTTAAATAAACTAATTTATTTCTATCTTTTTTTTAATTTATTCATTTGTTAGCGCAAAAGCCAATAATAATATTCAGTGCATCATAATAAAAATATTTGTCCTCATACCTAGTATAATTAATTTTACTTACCTTTTCTAAGTATTCTTAAATGTCTATAATACATTCAAACGTCACATCATTATATATAAATAATATTTATTGAGTTTAATAAAAACAAACTAAATAAAATTAAAACTAAATAAACCCCAAGCGCCCATTTATCTGATTGGCTCGGAGGCCAGGGCTTTTGGGAGGAAGGATTCTGAGCGCTCATAGAAAGCTGCCACCACATTGGGTGGCATTGCAAATTGGCTGATCTCAAGAATGTTGAAGAGATCCTCTGTGTCCTGAGGGAGGCCTTGTTTCACCTTATTCTTGATCCAACCAAACACCTCCTTGATTGGATTCAGAAATGGAAAATAAGGCAGAAGGAAGAGGAGTCTCATTGGGCAGTCTGCAAGGCAGTGGCTAGCAGAATGGCTGTTTTTGTCAATGGGGAGGAATTCGGACACAACCAGATCCACTTTGTGGAGCCTGACATTATCAAGCACAACAACGTTGGTTGTGCTGCTGTAATTTATCCAAAGGTACTCCTTGACGGCTTGAAGAAAATCAAGAAAGGTCCCGCTGTTATGGGAATCCTTGATCATTTGGTATTGATCCAACCCACAAGGACCAAGAAGCGCGACCATGAAATAGGTCTGGGAACAGATAGCTGCACAATGGGCTATGCCGTCCTTGATCCCCTTCTCAACCCACCCATGCCTAGACCTGAGTGAGGAGGAAAACAATGATTCATTGATGTAGAAGAACTGGACATTCCCAGTCTCCTTTAGTGCCAGATATGTCTCGGCATAAATGTGTCAATCCTCAATGGTCTTTTCACTGTTCCTATTGTACGGAGAAACTCTGAGCACCTTCCACAAGAAGCCCAAATCAACCATTGCTTTGTAAACAAGGGTTTTAGAAACAGAAAGCCCAAACTCTGTGGCAAGTATTGATTGGACAGCAAGTGAGTCCAGGTGGCAATATTTGGCTACCTGCTGTTTTATTGTATCAATATGCACAGGCTGCAAGAGTTTTGGCTGCCGCTTAGCCTTGGTGGATTCAGCAATTTGCCCGGTGTTGCCATACTTGGTGTTGATGTTGGCAATGTATCTGGCCGTGACACCAAATCAGGACGCAATATCCTGAACCGCCATTCCCCCGTTCAAGCAGTTGAGGAGAGCTTCACACTCACTATCCATCAACTGACGCTAGCCCTTGGCAGGTACCACAGCATCCTGGCTATCAGGTTCAACACAGGGGATGAGGACCTTTGTGTAGAAGGTGGGATCACGCTTGCTTGCATTAGCGCTGTCAATGATTGAATACACAATAGGCGCAGATGGTTTTTCAGTGATGGCAAATGGCTTATAGGTGGTGTCAAAGATGCAGGGGCAGGAAGTAGCAACTCTTGGATCAAGAGTGTGGGGCCAGGTGACAACTGAGTAAACAGTGGAGGTGTAAGTAACCTCAGTGTTCCCAGTGACTGTCAGGGCCCAGAATGGGCCAGACAAAACCCTATGTTACATAGGTTCAACACCTGCAATTGGGTGATCGCGTGACCAATTGATTGCATTGTTGATTACGCAGATTTACCCAAAGGAAACTTTAATTCCAAGTGGGGAATTGAACCCTGGTCAAGGCCAAGCCTGGGGGCAATTGGAAACCTTCTTAAAGCCAAGTAAAAAAGTTTTTTTGGCCCACACCCTCTGAAACCCAGGGTTGGAGACTTGGGTTGCCAAATGGACCAAAATCCTCCTACCGGCTTCCCTGGGGCAAAAATAATGAAAGTATCCATCTAACTGACAAATCAGGAGTCACCAATGGGGCCCAGCTTGATAATAGCCCATTGACAACCAATAAGAAGTTGCCAGTAAGTCTAATTGCAGTTTCCCAGCAGGATATAGCTGGGAACACTGGCATCCCCTTTCTTTGTTAACATCTTCATCTAATAAACTTTGTTGGTTAATGCACACTGAGCATTTATACTTTGCAGGTTTTATTACATTATTAAAAATTTTATACTGCTGGTGCTTTCAAACAGAGAGTACCTCCAGTACCAACGCCAGCGCTGGGAAACAGAGAAACTTCTAGCTGCCTCCAACCAACCACCTCCAGCCTTTACCCCATCTCCTAGAGTGCTGGACCAAGAAATAATTCCTGCTTCCACACTGTGCCCCTCCTTTTCTGGTGTTCCTCTGCTCCAACAACTTGCCCAGCCAAGCCTGATCATGAGCGCCGCCATAGAGGAACTTTCTCTCATTCCTTCTGCTTTATCATATGACTACAGTAAGCTTGGATTTGCCTATTTGACCATGCTGGGGCTCACTGAGAAAGGGATACCCCACATGGGAGTGTGGCGTCCTTGGGCTACTGCTGCTAATTATGTGATGTGGATGGCCCCTGGCATTTACTGGGACTTCCAAGCTCAACCCTTCCCCTCAACCAAAGGTTCCCCTGGGAGTCACCCAGGCCATGACAGTGACCCTGGTGTAGGAGACTTTGGTAGCAGGCCTTGAAAGTGGCTTCTGCCTGGGATTCAAGCTGGTAGTTCTGGCTTGGGATGCGGGAGGTGGTTGGCTGGCACTGACATCTTGGGAGGCCTGTGTATTGGCATGACTCCCCTTGAGTTGGGTTCTGGGTCTGTTCTTGGACCCTCTGGGACGCCCTTGTGGACAGGCTGCTCCACAGGCTGGTGCAGGAGCGGGTTGAGAATGTGATTGATGGTCCATAAAAATAAAATAAAAAATATATATATTAGATTAAATATGTATTTATTTGGATTTATTGGTTTAGTTGTGTGTAGTTGTTTTCTCTTGAGTTAGCCTTGAATAGTAACAGAATTTCTATATCTGTAATTTGAAGTGTGTAATATTGTATCCTTTCCAGTTTTGGATGATTTTAAAGTTTAATCACTTTTTTTTTCTAAACATGATTGTTGAGATTGGATTTTCCATTTGATTTTAGTTGTGGTGGAGCTTCTTTATTTGGGTTAGTGTTTCCTAATGTGCTTACTGTGCATTAATTTGGATTCCAGTTCCTGAAATTAATATCTGAGTTTACTAGTGGCATTCAAAAGTGATTTGAAATTTGGTTCTTGGATTTGACAATCCTACAATTTCAAAAAACATAGTAAACTTAATGAAAATGGTTGATGGATTTGAATGCTTCAAATCTAATTCCAGTTAATTCATTTTGTCCATTGAAAATATGCAGTTCAACTTGAACTTTGCAAAATGTCAATGAGCTCCCGCATTTTCAAATATTCAAATAAATACTCAAAAAAATCAATTTAATTAAAAAAAGGCCATCCCGCAAAAGTGATTCAAAATTTGGACCAAGGATTTGACAATCCCACATTTTTACGTTCAGGTTCTGAATTTACAGTACATGCTTGTGAGTACCAGCTGATACTAGTAGATGATGTATCCTTTGGGGATTGGAAGGACAGTCTCCTGGTGGGAAGTAGCCATACAGCCTGTACTCTATCCTTTCTTGGGGGGATTTTTTCTTGGGTAGGTTGTGAACCTACTGCTGCTACTACTGTTGCAACTGAACCAATGATAGTTTAGTATTTGCTTGGGGAAGACAACAGTCTAATAGAAAGGACAAGAATTAATAGAATAAGGTAATGTTTATTGTAGAATATTGTGAATAATATACTATATGGGGAAAGCCACAAGGCCACAGGGGATGGCATGGTGGTGGGTTTGACATAAGGTTTGAGCTGTAGAATAACTTACACAGAGATCAGCAAGTTGAATTGGCAGCGCTCCTAATTAGGAGATAGTGTCCACAACTTGACATCACTTTCAGATTAATCCATGCCATTAGATATGTCAAGGGGCGTCTCCTCAAGCGCCCCCTGTGTATTGTAAGATACATTAGCAGGCAAGGAGGGAAGCTTGGTTGCAACATCCAATTTTGAGGACAAGGCTTTCATTTCCTTTTATTATCACTTGGTAAAGGGTCTGCAGTTTTTGTGGGAAAAACTCAGGGTATCTTCCTAAAAGTGCAACAGCCCTTCCAACATCAATGTCCTGAAAAAATACGCAGAGGTGTACACTGCCCTCAAAAACAAAGGGACAGTGAAATTCTACTATTTGACAAATTGGCATTTGCCTCATCTATGCTCAATGCATATGGGTGTGTCCCAAAAGGCTCCAATGAAGGGGTGGCTTGGTGTGCTGCAGTCTGCGCCACAGCCTATTTGATGGCGGCTCTCCTTAGTCCAAAGGGGATTGAGATGTACCAAATTATATTGGGATCTCACAACAGCTGTACCTTTCTAGCATTCCTCTAATTAGTCCAGGGGCACCTGAGGCACACAAGCCTGGGCTTCACCAATGTTATTGTGATAGATAATGTTGGACTCCATAAGATGGCAGATATTTTTGAGGATTTTCAACAATTGACACCAGCATTACAGTTGGCCCCCAAAAATTGGCCATGTCAATTTTTTGCCTTCTATTCTTCCCCTTCATATCCCCCATTCCTAACCCCTATTGAGGAGGTCTTTGAGTGGCTAAAGCAAGCTGTCAAGCACGGGACACCAACCGGGACCAAGGACCTGTTTGATTTGCTATAGGCTGTGATCCATACCCTTCCAGAAGATACCATGACCAAGCTTTATTGCAACACTGATTCATTCATCCCTGTGTTCCTTGCCAAACAGCCAATCAACTAAAGGGCATAACAATTCTAACTATTTTTATATTATTTAATTTATTTTTTGGATTTATATATTATCATTTTATATTTAGAAGTTTCCAATCCTGATATCACATTCAGCAGGACCATCAATGAAGGTTATTAATTTATTTATAATCATTTTTTATTGTGTCATCTAAGAGTATCCCAAATGCTTGATACTGGATTCCACAAACACATTAATATCACTTTTGGCAAATAAATATAAAAATCAAATTAAAAAAGTTAAATGTATAATGTAAAAATTAGAAGTATATTTTATTAACATATATTATTATGCTTTTATGAAAATCTTCTCTGGGATTTATTTTGCAAAACTTGTTTGCTAAAATAAGAATTAGAAAATTTTATTATAATAAAAATAATATAAACTGTAATGAAATTTATTGGAAGAGAGAATTTATTAAGAGCACCTGTAGTGAGTTCTTCTGTATGTACCCACCCCGCAATGGAGGTGGTGCACAACCTCCACTGCTGAATTGTGGACAGTGGATACACCCTGGTTAAAATACTCCTGCCTGCTGGTGAAAGGGAGTAGGTTCAGGTGCAAATGGAGGAGCATCTTCTCTGGCAGGGCTGCAAACCCGTAGATACTGGCCAGGACCAGGGCGTCCTGGATGATGTGATCCACCGAGTCATTCCCGGGGGACTTTCTTCCCGTCCAGTGAGAGCCTGGCCTTGTTGACCCCAAGAAGGACCCTGTCTAGGTCCTCTACACTGGCACTCATCCCAAAGAAGAAAAGATACCCAAGGTAAACAACAAGGTGAAGCCTTTGTCCAGTAAAGGCTTCTGTAAACTTGCACAATTTGTTGTATACAGCGCTAATCTTCTTCTCATGCTTAGTTTTGGCAAAGGTCAGCTCTATAGCTGCAGGGACCCCCGTCTCATTGGCACTTCAGGCCAGCCCAAAGTCTGCCAGGAGGATTTTTGTCTTCTTTACGGCTGTTGCGTCTGCAACAGCCAATTTTGACACTGTACGCCCAAAGTTCTCCAACAGATAAGAGATGGTATGCTCCACCGGGAAGTAGAAGCAAGCAGCCGCATTAGCCTGGCCCATCTCTGGTATATTCTTGAATGGGAGCATTGCCAGGACGTCCCAAACAAGCTCAATGGAGTTTACACAGTAAACTCCACTGAGGTTAACTGAGTCCAGGCAGACCAGTTGGGCATCCTTGTAGGCAGTAACTGCCCACTCAGATGACCCCTTGGCATGCGTAAGCTCAGCCAATGCCTCCCGCAACATCAGAAAGGATCAGTGGACCCTGTCTTTGAGCTCCTGCAAGACAGGGGGGACAGATAGAGCTGTTTTGCCATGTGAGTGGCAAAATTCTAATAGAAGGTGGGCGGGACAAAAGGAACCAGGACCCGGCAGAATTCACCATTAATGTTCTCTAAAAAATTGGTAAGAATTTTGAATTGAAGTTTAATTTATTTTTTTAGATTACCTTTATGGTTTTTCTCCTTGCCAGGGGCTTCAGCAGGCTTTGCCATTCTTGGCGCAAGTAATTGTGCTGGCAATTCAGTGTCCACAGTTCTTGTGCACTTTTCAGGTTTGAGATGTTTATACATCTCAGGTTTGTCAATCCAGATGAACAGCACAGAGAGGGTAAAGCACTTGAATTGAAGGCCTTCCACAACATGTTTCTGGACATTTAAAAGCCGTTCAATTGTTGTTTTGGGGGGTGTCTGGCATCTTGGCCGTGAGTACCTTGGCAGACACCTTTTCAATTTTGTCCCCTGTAAGGATGGCAGCCTTGACTTTTGCCTTGACCTTGCGGTCAATGTCTTTAATTTTGGCAATTTCCAAGTCAAGATCCTTCAAAAGCTTCTCTAATTCTCTCATTGATTTTTTACTAACCTTTTCATATGTTTTATAGCTCTTGCCCCAATAAATTCTGTATTATTTTGATACTGTTGCCTCTTTTTCTACCCTTGTTTTTTCCCATTTACTACAAAATCCCATCTTTTACCCATTGTGTATATGTTTTACGCTTATCTCAATATGAATTGCTTCTATAATGGCTGTATTTTATTAGCTCTTTAAACAGCCCTTGTGAAAATATTAACAACAATTTGGTGATCAGCTAAATTTAAATTAGAAAATTATATATTTATTTTGTTAATATAAGTTGTCACTGAGCTAAATTCAAACCTTTAATGATAAAATTCAAGCCAATCAGGAGTTGAGTAAGAAAGTGATTGTTGTGACATAAAGGGCCATTCAATAATTCTTTGATGCATACACATTAATTAATCTGACTGACCGGAAGTTTTGCCATTGTGCGCCATCACTGCTGTGGCAAGTTGTCTGTGGACTAGTGCTAACTAGCAGCTGATTGAACACTAGTCCACAAACAACTTGCCACAGCAGTAATGATACACGATGGTAAAACAATCAGTCATCAGATTAATTAGCACACATGTATCAAAGAATTATTGAATGACCATTTATGTCACAACAATCACACTCTCACTCAGCTCCTGATTGGCTTAAAGTTTTTCATTAAGGTTTTGAATTTGGATCAGCGACAACTTCTATAAACAAAATAAACATATAATTTTCAAATTAAATTTAGCTGATCACCAAATTGTTGTCAATATTTTCACAAGGACTATGTAAAGAGCTAAAAATAACTGCTTTCTGGATCTAGATACACAGCATAGTAAACATGATTTACATAAATAAATTGAACATAAAGAATACAATCAACTAAAAACAAAGAGAAAAAACAGTTGAAATTCTGGATAAAAATCATATAAATACAAATGTTTGGTGGCAAGGAGTTTATGTGGGAGGGGAAGAGTGATGCCTATTAGGCAGAATAGCGCAGGAAGAAAGGCGTCAAGGTGGTGCTGGCCTGGGAGGTCTGGCACCGGGTCAGAGGGGCTGATGGGCGAGGATTTGTGGTGGCAGGGGTTGGACTAATTGTTATGGCTGTAATATAAAGCTTGTTGTATTTCCTGTCTGTCATTGGCTGGAGTGGTTAGTAGACAGGTATGGCACAGGGTGGGATGTGCTTGTTCTTCTGTGATTGGTTGTCCATATTCACATGGAAAACCATTTGTGCAAACAAGTCAGCCATCATTTGGTGACAAAAGAGAGGATCATGGTCCAGGACTCTGAGATAAAGGTCATTGAACGCCTAGAGGCAGCACTGCTGGACTGTGTCTCCAATATTGAAGAACACTACATCAGCCAGATGGATGTCTGCGTGGCCAGCTGGGTACACAGAGGCCTGGTGCCCGTGTCCTTGGATGGCCTTGAGGGCAGTGGAGCTATCCTCCATCTGGTGGCTCAAGAAAACCTGATAGGTGGAATTTGATATATCTCAGGAGTCCAGCAATTCACCAAAGATATGGCTATACTCATAGCCATTGGCGTAATTGGGGTTTGTCCAATAATAGATAAAGTCCTTGGCCAAAATAGCCAGGAATGCACCAATGAACATCCCCCTCTTGACCTTCTCCCTTCCATTTTTATTGGTGGGTTTTCCTTGCTTGCCAAAATTTTCAAAAGCAATTGATAACTTGTAGTAAAAGATGAACATGACATCATCTGACAAACTTGTCAGGCATTGGACCAGAGTGGACGCAATGGCAGAATTATATGGGGAATCCTCACTGCTATCCCATTGATTATTGCCAAAATTAGTCAGCACCCTGATTAAAGCCACTTTCCTGTGCATCCAGAGCTGCACCATGCTCCCATAAACCCAAATGCCATGGTGCGCAAGTTGTTTCCAGACCTGGGTCAGTGAAAGCTTAAGGGTCTTACTGCAGCAAATCAAGCATGATCAGGTATGCCTCATTGATCTGGGACTCTGGGGCCTTCTTTGGCTTCTTGGCCTACCCAATCAGGTTCCCCTTGTTCATCAGGTTGTTGAATTCCTGCATGGTAGTGGCTCAGGTAAAATTTAATTGGTTGGAAATCTGATCCCAGGTCAGGCCACACTGATTGAGTGCCACAATTTCTTGGAGAATTCAGGTAGCAATGATTTGGCGCTTGCTGTGCTGGGCCGCAGGTGCTGGGGCCTGATTGGCTGAGGGGGGGCAAGATGGGTATTAACAGGCAGTTGTTCCAAACCAGGGTTGTCATTCTGATTGGCTGGATGGCTGGAGCCTTGAATGGGCTCAGGAAAAGGGGCAGGGGCAGAGCTGAACGCTAGGTGACTCTCAAACAAGTCAAACCCATAGAGGTTGGGGGTCAAGTACAGGTCAGCTTCCTTGTCACCCACATCAAAGATTTGAGTGTAAATGGTTAAATCTACGTTCTGAGCCTCACCTTCAAGGAAGCAGCCTTGGTGGCTGCTGGTTTGTTTGCTGGTGCTGTCAAAAATGTTTCTAGTAAAAACCATTGTAAAAAAACTAGGATAAAATCACTAAAAGTAGAAGTTTAAATTTTTTTGACTTTATCTTTATTGTAAGCACAAGTCCATATTTGGAAAGTTCTCAAAACCATTATACACAAATAAGAAGCCATGAAAATGAATCAAATGCCTCTGTTTCTAGATTGAATATCTATTGATTGGCTCATAAAATAATCTTTTTCTATTTTAGGCTGCTCATAAACACATCTTGTGTGACTTTTTTTGTTTTGTGTTTGTGACATTTTGCTTCTAGGTTGCTCTATTTTTATTTCATTTTAGTCCTTCTGTTGGTGCCTCATCTGAATGCAGATAGGATTATAATATAAACCAGAACAGCATCAATACATCTCACTTGCTGTGTCAGTTCATTTTGTTTGTAGTTTGAGCTACACTGTCTGATGTTTGATATAATCTTGTATAATGTGTTAGTGAAATTTTGTTTATAGTTTGACAATTTGTTTGTTTACCAAAAATATTTAAATTCTTTGATTCCTGAATCTCGCGCAACTTGGATTTTGTTTAAATCTGAAACATTTTGCTTAAGTCTGAGGTATTTTTGGTTGTCGCCATAGCTTTTAAAACTACTGTACAGCTGTTAAATATATGATAGCAACTTTCAGAATGATACAATATATCTCCTAACTAGTTAGGATTACATAAAACTATGGATGTTGAGAGTAGCTTCAATATGGACTCTGCTTGAAATTATAGCTACATGCCAGGTGTTTGTGAAGAATAAGTGGCAGCCAATAACAATCTCAAAACAAGTGTAGGTTTAGTAGCTAAGCGCAATTGCGGTCTGCAGCAGGCTGCTTGTAACAGTACCCCAAGCCAAGTGGTTTAATTGTTTTAAAATTTTGTATAGATTCAAGTTCTGGACTTAAAGTTTACTAGGGCGTTTTTCTTATTGAAATTTGGGGGCTAGCTTGGTTTTCCTAAAGTTCATAAAGGCATCATTGGCTCTAGTCAAGAGCTCAGATCTTTTTTCAGTTGGCATTTCTGTGGATTCCAGCATCTCAACTAAATTATCTCTGAAGCCGATATCAGGTTTTAAAATGACGTATTGGCACAAATCCTTAGTGAAGACCTCCACAGCTTCGTCGTATTGCCCAAAATGAATCAAGCCCTCGATATAAGTGCGATAAGCCGCCAGACCAAGACGGTAGTCATACATCTTTAACTTCTCCCATTGGTCTTTAAGATCTTCAAGGCTTCCGTTCATAAAGCAAGACTTGAGAAGAGTGGTAATAAGGTGGCCTGATCTGGTGGGAAGCTTACCATAAGCTGAATTCCAGACATTGATGACGCTCTGGTTATCACCGGCAGAGCAATATGCCTCCATCAAATGATGGTAAGCATCGACTGGAGGTAGAAGTCTTTTGCTAGCCATTTCTTCCCAGAGCTCTTTGACAGCCTTGATATCATTTTTGCTTGCTAGGGCCTCAAGTAAGATAGTGTAATTTTTTGATGTAGTGACATTGGGAGCGGTCTCTTTTTGCTTGATAGCAATGAACGTTTCAGATTCCCTTATATCTGATAGTTCTTGATGCTTAACCGTGAATTGCATGAAACGAGAGCTGGGATTTCTGTAGGCTTTAATATCGATTAGAGATGCTAACTTTCGTTTTTTAGAAAGAGAAAGCTGCTTGGCCAATTCAAGCAGCTGAACTGACTCGAGACGCTTGTTTAACTTGAAGGCAGTCTCTACAACTTCAAGTGCTTCATCAGGTCTTTCTAAGATAACCAGTGCTCGGAGGGTTCTATCCAGGACTTCACTGACTACAGGAATGTTGTATTTCTGCATGTAGCGATATGCTTGGACTAGGACATTATACTGCTCACTGACTGCAAGGAAGCCAGTTAGCTTTTTCCAGTCTTCGAAGTCTTTGGGCTTGAACATTTTGATATATGCCTCTAGAGTGATATTCTTGTCACCGGTTTCAGTAGCCAAAGGGACAGGAAGCTCGGTTAAATTTTTAAGGGTCAAGACGAGCTCCTTGGCAGCTTCCTCATTCTCAGGATTTATAGGACGAACCAAGGCATATTCTTGTATAATGTCACGCATGGTTTCACTGATTGGCAAGTCTTTTTTGGTCATCTCTTTCAGGCTGTCGGTCATTCTAGAAAACAGCTGGAAGTTGGCATATACTCTAAATAGGCCCTCGTAGTATTTGGGGTTTTCAAATTCCACCCGGATGTTGTCTAAAGCGTGGATCTTATCATCGAAGGCTACTTGAGAGTTGTTGATAGTTCGATTACTTAGTACTAAAAGATCTTTCTCAAAGCGAGGTAAGAGCTGTTCAAGCCTATTGGACCATTTAAGACCATACCACTTTGCTATTTTACGAATGTTCATTAATCTAGAGAAATAAAAGTTAAATCGGAACCTATTAATTTGTTGCTTTTAAGAAAGAGTTTATAGTACTTTAAGCAAAAGAGCTCTAGTGAAACCTGGCCTGGAAAAATGAATAAAACGTTTATTGGAAGAAAGCAAGCTCTAGGTTTATTAACGGATTAAATTTAAAAAAGCACACGACGATATTAAAAAAGATTACCGTTCAGTATTTAATATTCAAGGAACCTCCGGAGGGTTAATATTTAAGTAAATTGTTTCCTTAATACAAAAGCCTGGTACTTAAGTATTCAACTGGGTTTGAACTTGCCTCAAAGGCTTCGCTATGAAGTTATTATTTTTTGGAAATATTCTTTTGAGCAAGCGCCCAGATAAAATATCATCCTCGAGTTAGCTTCTTCAGCCTAGCTCTGACAAGCTTTTAGCTCCAGGCCACTGCATTCAAATATTTTGTTTATAAATGGAAATATATCAGAATACCGTTTTGACTACGGCAGCTCTGATCTGGAAGCTACCGGATTCTTTTCTATTGAATTGCAAGCTTCAAGGAAAGAATTTAGGCAGGTTCGAGTGGAATTTTTCGATGGAGTGTGAATTAGAAACTCATATATGCAATAGCAAACTTCGAGAGGGAAATTGGCAGCTTAGAGGAATAAAGTTCCCATCAAAAAAGAATAAGTTTTTTTTAAAAAAAACCAAATATCGGAAAATCAGGAAAAATTACCTCAGCAAAAAAACTTTAAGGGTAAAAATTGACAACTTTGAGAAAGAGAATAAACAACTTGGATGCCAAGAAATATGAGATCTCCCTCTAAAAGCTGGTATCACTATGCAGCAATACCTCAGAGAAAAAATAATTCTCTTGAAAAGTTACAATGGATCCTTTTGAGAGTACAATTAGCTTAAAAATCTAAAGAATTAAATAACTACTAGCTAACTCAAAATAACCAAAAAGCAAAGTAAAATTCAAATATGAAATCTTATTTGGCTGAGTGACTCTGAATAATCTAATGAACTTAAATAAAATAGCTATTGTTGCAACATCCTTTATTGCTCCCTCTCTAGAAATCCTTTCACTGAGAATCAATTTTACTACTGTCAAAGCAGCGGGGTCAACCCCCAGCAAAGTTCCGCACAAGGGACCACACACCACTTGATCTGACTTCCCTGGCATTTTTTTGAGGGAACACAAGTTTATTAGGGTTCAGAGACAGCGTTTAAAAGGAAACACAGCCTTGGGGGGAGAAGTGTGGAATTTCGGAGGAAGGGATGACAGTCTACAGGCCCTCTGTGTGCCTGTCTTTCCATTGAATGACTCCCTCAACTATGAGGTGGGATGAGTCAACAATGTGTTCATAAGTTTCTTATTTCTGACTTCCCTGGCACTCAGAGTCAAATGCAGAAGCCAACTCAAATTAATAAACCAGGAAACAGGAACCAATGACAATCCCAAACAGGTGGCAACTCAATTTGACACTTCAGTCATTATCAGGATCAAACCACCCCCTTACCCAATCTAATAGATTGATTGTCACAATCTTGTTCCTCCTATAATGATTCACCTCAACTATATAATTCCCAATATATCAATAAAGATAATTATCTAGTTTCAAATATGCTCCTCATATAACTCTGCTAATATAGCACAGTTACAACACTACCAAATAATTGGTGGTACTCCTGCCACCCCCCCGTATTGTATGAGGATCAAACATTTTGAATCCTATGAGGAACAATACTTAAACAAGCCCCAAGACTGTCATGACATGCATGCTCACTATGTGGCTTACCATGATACTATATAATATCCTTCTTCTATATGAAATAAAATTTTATCATCTTCTCTAATTTTTTCCTTATATTGTTTTACGTACTTCCAAAAAGTTTATATTTGACAGTGTTAGATAAAGTAGGTTATCCACACCTACTTACCTTAAGGAAAACAAAAAAAATCCCCCAAAGAAAAAATCTGGAAATGACACTCCTTACCAGATGAAGAAGACAAAAAGTGTCACAAGTGAAATTTATCTTCTAGTGATTCCCAAGATTCAAACCCTGCCCCCCTGCAGGCCGCCAGCCTGCATTTTTTGGGCTCAAGTCAAGGGAAGATTTGACTTTGGAGAAACCTCTAAAACCAACCTGTGAGGCCAATCTATGTTCAATACTTGCCCCCTCATTAACCCCCCCCTAGCCTAGACTATTAAGGCACCTGTCAGGGATGACAATTTGGATGCATCTGAATCCCAAAGTACAGAACCAGAGTCAAATCCTGGACAAAACCCTTTGCAGACTGCGAGATCCAAAGGCTGGAAGCCCAAAAGCCCACTACCAATTGATAAAGTTATTGCCAACCCACCAGGACACAAACCCTTAATCACCATGCAGGGTTCTACAAGCAAACCACCAATGCAAGATGCCAGGAATTTCCCTGAGGTGCCAATACCTGACTTTGGCGGTTTGTCCAGTGAAATACACGAGTCCCCCAATGAGAGTTATTCCAAACTCCCCCAAAGCCCAGGAAGTGGCACTGAACCTGAAGAGGCACCCAACACCCAAGTTGCCAAACAGAAGGATTCAAAGTCTTCTCACCCCAAAGCGGCCAGTGCCAACCTGCCAGTGCCAAGCGTCACACTGCCATCTAAGACCCCCAATGCCAACCCGCCTGAGCTCAGGAAACCCAACCAAGAAATGAAGCCTTGCAGCACAGTATAAGTACCTTCCAGGCCAAGATCAATCCCCATTATCATTTTAAAATAAAGCTTATGAGATATTGGTTTTCCCAATTATTGCTGTATTTTATTCTTGTTGTCTACCAGTTAACTCAAAGATCACATGATCTGCCTGCCAACCTGCCAGCTACACACCGTCTTCCAGGTGCCCCATTTGTTCCTGTCCATTTAACAGAATACCCCTTGAAATCTGAGTACAAGGACTACATCACCAATAACATACTAGCCCAGGATCTCTTAGCCAGGTCTACAGAGTTAATCAGATACAACCAAAAAGGCCCTTGGTACGTTACCAAGCTCCACCTGTTCAGAGATAAATACAACTTCCTTCCTGCCTACTAATTAGACATGAAACCACCTGTCACCCCCAAACCAATGCCTGTATCCGCTGCTGAGCTTCCCCTGGACCATACCAATAAGCTATTTGGGATTGTATATATTACTCTCACAGGAGTAACTGATACTATTGTCCCTGCCGCTGGCTTGTGGTCATGAGTGAGCAAGTTAATGTCCTACCTCATTAAGTTAGCGCCAATCCTATGGTGGACCCTGCCCACCCAGTCTGCAACCTGCCATTTCCAAAACGCTAACAAGCTGGCAGATCAGGGTTGGTTCCCTGACATTATGACTATCTACTTTAAACCTGGTACCCTGATCCCCAAGATGTTGATTATTATGGGGGTATCTTGTATAATTTTTTGTAATGATAATCATTTATTACACATTTATGATGACCAAGAACCTAATTTCTTCTGTGTGAAAGAATGTGAACGTAAACCTGAACAATCCCAAGAAATCTGACACCGCCGCCAAAGCAGCCAAAGAGCCCTCCTCTCGGGTGCAGAACTGATAGTCAACCAATCCCTCACCAAGGTGGAGATGCCCCAGATGGGTAAAATCACTCTTGAGGAGGCCTGCCACGCCATGCCAGTACTTCAACTTCATTTCCAAGTGTACACTCTGTCCTACTCCAGTGACACTGAGAAGATACTTGGAGTAGCTGCATGCTATCTGGAGACGCCCTTGATTGGTTTGGCAAAGCCACCGCAGAAGACATGGACTTCTGCCAAGACTATGCCAAGTTTGAAGCCAAGTTGATAGCCACGGGGGAAGACCACAACACCAGATACTACACCCTGAACTCCTTGTTGGAAATCTGGCAGGGAGCCTGCCCCATCCAAGCGTATATAGAAAAATTCCTCAAACTGAAGACCCACACCCAACTGAAAGACAAACTGGAAGCCATTATCTTCCAAAAGGGAGTCAACTAGAAATGAAGGACCTGTTGAAGCACCACCCACCTACCCTCAGCCTAGACAAACTAGTTCCCCTGTGCAAGGGCCTTGGCATAAACCAAGAGAATTCTGGCCCCTCCCAGATCCGCCAAAGCCAAGCACTGACGCCCAACCAACCAGGAATGTCCCCTGAAGAGTTACAATGTCACTATTGAGATGGGTTGTGTTTCTACTGCCACAAGGCGGGCCACTTGACCAGAGCATGCCCCAAGAAGAATACATCTCTTGTATCCTTGGCACAAACAAAAACCTCTGCAAAATCTTACAAATTCATCCAAGTGACCATAGAACTATTGGGAAACACACACCAGATCAAAGCTTTTATTGATACAGGAGCTGACAAAAGCTTCATTGAAATCAGCCTGGCAAAAGAACTAGGCTTAAAAGCTTCAGAGCGTAGCCTACAAATAATCATGGGAAACAACTCTTTAGACACTGGTCATGAGTGTGAACAAGAACTTCCTTTGACAATTGGACATAACGTGTACCTGTCATACCTGATCCTCTTGCCAGGATTACCCCACCCCCTAATACTGGGTGGCTTCTGGTCTAACAGACATGGCCTGATCCTGAACTATGGCAAGCAAACTGCCATGTTGAGACAATCTGAATCTTGTGACACTGTCCCCTTTTGCATAAGCTATGGCCAAACCCCAACCAACAGACTCTTAACTATAAAGATGTAACCTAGTGTGGGAACCTTACCTACCCCCCTTCAGAAATAGACCATGTGTTTAGCAAAGAAGAAGCCACAAAACTACCCAGCCATTCAATCTACAATCATGCTATAGACCTATTACCAGGGACCCAATCACACCATGTCCCTATTTACAGCTGCAGCCACCGCAAACAAGTGACCTTGAAAGCATACCTGAAGGATATGGCAAAAAAGGTTTCATCTGAGTGTCAAAGGCCCCCTGCTTGCCACCCATGCTGTTCACAGGGAAAAAAGATGGTGGGATGCATCCATGCGTAAACTACCAGAAGCTGAACAACATTACGGTGAAGAACCGCTACCCCATCCCCAACACTGATGACCTCTGTGATGTACTGACCAGAGTGAGGTGTACTCAAAAATTGACCTTAGAGATGATTTCAATCAAATCTGAATCAAGGACAGAGACAAATACAAGACAGCCTTCAAAACCCAATATGGGTTGTACAAGTACCTAGTAATGCCATTTGGCCTGTGCAATCCCCCCAGCACTTTCCAAAGGATGATTAATACTGTCCTAGGTGAATACCTTGACCAACTTTAGGTTGCCTACTTGGACAACATCCTCATCTACAGCAAGTCACACAAAGAGTACCTCCAACACCTGGACCTTATACTGGAAAAACTCTCCCAGGCCAACCTACACAAAAAATTTAAGAAATGTGAATTCTTTCAGCCTGAGCTCAAATTCCTGGGATATGTGGTGAAGACTGGCGGCTTTTCTATGGCACAGGAAAAAGTAGAAGCAATAACATTTTGGACAATGCCCAAATGCAGAAAGAATGTGAGAAGTTTTCTGGGCCTGGCAAATTATTATAGGGATTTCATCCAAATTTTTCTCTTATTACCCTGCCCCTGACCCACCTCTGCTCTGACAAGGTCACCTTCACCTGGACTGACAAGTGCCCATCAGCATTCAAGACCCTAAAACTTGCGTTCACCTCTGCCCCTGTCCTGGCCATGCCTGATCCATCCAAACCATTTGTACTGGAAACCAATGCGTCTGACTTTGCAGTGGGTGGGGTCCTTCTTCAGGAAGGAGGTGATAGTATCCTACATCCTTTAGCATATTACTCCAATAAGATACTGCCTGCCAAAGGAAACTACCCAATCTACAACAAGGAGATGCTTGCAATAATGAAGACCCTGAAACATTGGCGCCGGTATCTATGTGGTGCTGAATTCCCATTAAAGGTCCTAAACAACCACAAAAACTTGGTTTACTTCTTTAAAACCAGCCAGTTGAACCAGAGACAGGCCAGATGGTCTCTAGAACTGGCGACTACACCCTGAAAATTGACTATAAACCCGGGAAAGTTAACATAGTACCTGACACACTGAGCAAAAGAGCAGATATTATTCTCACCATAGCTGAGACCAGGGACCACAACACCCATGTACTCCTTGACCAGTCCAGCCTAGGCATTCAACTGATTTACATGACAATCATGTCCTGCAAACCTAACATAATTAAGGCTCAGAAACTAGACAAGTACTCAGCAGAACTTATTGCCGGCTTGACCTCAGACCCAGAGAGCCGCTACCACAAGAAAGGATTCTCATTGAAAGGATCTACCCTGTTACTACTGTTGAAACTGAACCAATGAGGATTCAGTATTTGAAATTAGGGAAGACAACAGTCCAATAGAAAGGACATAATAATAAGAACAAGATATTGTTTATTGTAGAATATAGTGGTTAATATACTATATGGGGAAAGCCACAAGGCCACAAGGGGGTGGCACGGTGGGGAGTTCCATGTAAGGTTTGGAGCCAAGGAATAACTCATGCGGGGATCAGCAAGTCAAATTGGTAGCGCTCCTAATTAGGATGAAGTACCCGCCATTTGATATTGTCATCAGATTAACCCATAACATTAGACACGTCAAGGGGCAACTCATTGAGCGCCCCCTGTGTATTGTAAGATACGTTAGCAGGCAAGGCTGGAGGCTCGGTTGCAATACCCCCCTTGCCCCCTGCTTGTTGTCAGACACCAAGACTGAAGTCTGCGGAAGGTCTGGGAAGGTCCGCACAAATAACTTTTGTGTGGGGATGGCGCAGCAGGGGCGCAAGCAATAATGATGAAGCTTCTTGGTGTTTCCTTGGGCATCTTCAAGCTGATAAGTGTGGTTGTCATAGACTGCGGCTATCTTGAAGGGCCCTAGGTGGTTGGGTTCCAACTTGGCAGAATTGGGATTGAGGGTGTAAATGGGGTCACCTACAGTGTATCTAGCTTTGAGGTGTTTTGTCCCTCCTGCAACCTGCTTGTGTTTTACTTCCCGGGCTTTGGCACACCATTAGTTGAGGGATGTAGTTGTTACTAGGGGAGGCTTGTTGGGAACCTTGGACCGTAGTTTTCCCTGTTCAACCCCTGAAAGACTGTTGGGTGTTCCAAAGGCCAGGGTGCTAGGGCTGAACCCAGTGCCCCTGTTGATTCTTGCTTGCAGGATAAGTAGAGCAGTGGGCAGGTGTTCTGTCCATGCGGTGTTAGGGTGTTCTTGTGAGAGCTTGGCAATCAATTGAACCAGTGAGCCATTGAACCGCTCCATGCGTCCATTGGCTTGAGGATGGTAGGGGGTTGTAATTATACATTGGAGTGCGTTCTTGGCACAGTATGCCTTCATGACATGCCCAACAAGTTTGGGGCCACCATCTGTGATGAGACGTTTGAATTGCCCAAAGCAAGCCACAATTTCCTTGCCAATAAAGCAGGTGATGGTGGTGGCGGTGTGATTGGTTATTGCCCAAGCCACTGGCTAGCAAGTGAAGTAGTTGATGGCAGTGATAATGTACTTCTTTCCCAGTCTGTCCTCAGGGAGTGGTCCCACAATGTTGAGGGCCCACTGCTCAAAGGGTTCCATGGCCTAGATGGGCAGAACAGACTTGGGGGGTGCAGGTTTAGACATGTTCTTTTCACACAACACGCACGTTTTGAGGAGGTCTAAGATGTTGTGACACATGTGCGGCCACTAAACCTTCTGTTTCATAATCTCAAAGAGGTTACACCCTCTGATGTGACCCAGGGTTTGGTGGTAGCGCAATATTGTGTCCCCTTATTGTGTGGTGGGAATTTAAGGCATCTTCTCACCTGTCTCTTCCTGGCGGCAGATGTTGCCAGCATCAGTGGTGAACTAACTCTTGTTGTCCTTTGATTTGTAGATGATGACCAAGTTAAGGCCCTTGTAGCAAGTTGCCTCAGGGCAGAGGTAGAGCATGGGCCAATCTGGATCCAAGCCATTGTCCCCAGTGATGGATGCTACATAGAGTTGTGAAAGGGCGTCAGCTGTGATAAGCTCCTTTCCAGGCTTGTATTTGATGTGCAATTGGTAAGGGTATAGACGCTCAACCCATCCTGCTTGGCGGCATGTCAAGTGGGACTGCGTGTTGAAGTACTGGAGCAACTTGTGGTCCGTCAGAATGCGGGGTGGGAAGATAGCTCCTTCTAAGTAACAGCGCCACTTCTCAACACAGTGTACAATGGCTGCCAATTCTTTATCATGAATGGGGTAACATTGTTCCGAGTCAGTAAGCTTCCTGGACTCATATGCCACGGGGAGGAAGACACCATTGTCAGTTTCTACCCTTAGCACACCCCCTATGGCCCTGTCAGAGGCATTGGTCTCAAGTTTGTACTGTTGGTTTCAATTGGGGAACTGCAGTACTGGTGCTGTTGTGAGCCTTTGCTTCAACGTCTCAAAGGCTCAATCTCTGACAGGGGTCCAATGGAAGTGCTGTTTGGTATTGAGGAGCTCAGTGAGAGGTGCAATTAGTTCCCCACAATTGGGAATGAACTTGCGTACGTAGGCAACCATGCCTAAGAATGTCCAAACCTGGCCCACATCAGTGGGGGCGGCATGCTGGTGATTGTCTTGACTTTGGCAGGGTCGGGCTTTATCCCTTGGGCAGAGATGGTGTGCCCAAGGAATTACAGCTCTGACTTGAGAAACTTGTATTTGGAGGGTTTGGCTTTTAGCTGATTTTTCCAAAGGGTGTCGCTGACAGCACAGAGATGTTAGAGGTGTGTGATTTGATCTTGACTGAAGACAATAATGTCGTCAAGGTACACAACCACACACTTTCCAATCAGTTCCTCAAAGGCTTTGTTCATCAACATGGCAAAGGTGGAGGGAGCGTTGGTCATTCCAAAGTTCATGACACAGCACTCAAACAACCCGTAGCGCGTGCAGAAGGCAGTTCTTGCCTTGTCCCCTGGTGCAATGTGGACCTGGTTGTACCCCACAGTGAGATTGATCTTGCTAAAGACCTTTGCACCTGCAAGTGTATCAAACAGGTTGTCAATCAGCGGCAGGGGGTACTTATTCTTAATCATCACTTCATTTAGGGCGCAGTAGTCTGTGACCAGACAAAGGGACCCATCCTTCTTAGCTACAAAGAAGACAGCCACCCTGTATGGAGAGAGCAAGGGGCAAACAAAGCCCTTATCAAGTGCGTCCACAAGGTGCTGGCAGAGGGTCTCATCTTCTTTTGGTGTAAGACAGTATAATGGTCGTGCTTTAGGTAATAATCCTTGAAGTTGTACAGTGTGCTGAATCTCCTGGGGAGGAGGTAGTTGTTCAAGTGTCTCACTGAATACATCCTTGTACTCCTTGAGGAGTGCAGCAAGCACTGGTGGTGGTGAGGAGGTCAAGGGAGGAACTGCAGATGGTTCAGCGCAGATAACTTTGACTGAGCATTGGTTAAAGTCTAGTTTCCCCCCTTGAAGTTGTACGAGCCTGTCTCTGTTATTCTGACAAACACAGTATTGTGGAGTAACTTGCTCATTTCTACAGGGTAGATCTGGAATCCCACCCCATTTCTATTGAGGGTGATGATAGAAGTATCCCAATAAATGTAGGGACAGTTGTGCCAAAGCCAGTCAAGCCCAGCAATTGCGTTGTGGCTGAGCCCTGCCATGATGGGCCCAGAGAGCTTAACCTGGATGTTCCCCATTCTCACAGAGAAGGGTACCATCTTGTGGGTGATTGCAACTCTGCAGGAGTCAGCTACTTGTACTGCTTTGAACCTGCTGGTCACTTGGTCTAATTGCTGAGAGTTGGGAAACACCTGGTCCACCATAGTGTGGTTGGCCCAGGTATCTACCAGTAATTTGTGGGTGTTCCTACAGAAACAGAATGGATAGGACAAGTGTGTTACTTTATTTGAGGAGTGGCTTGCTTGCAATACAGGGTTGTCACTGTGGACCTGAAAGACGTCCAGGGTTTCAACTTTGTGGATGTTGTAGTCACAGGGATTTTTTGCGAGCAGGGATGGAGAGGATGGGCTAGGTGGGGTTGTAAGGCCTCTTGTTGCTACAACCCCCAGGCTTTTCCCTGATCCTCAATCTGCGCTAGCTGAAGCTCCCCCTTGCGGGGACATTTAGTCCCATTATCCTGTTGACGGGGCTGGCAGCAGCCTACTTGATTGTGGCCATTGCCAGGCGTGGTGCGTGGTTGAGATGGAGCGTCACTGGTACGGCAGAAGCCCATTGAGGCCTGATTGTTAGCCTCCACAATGGCCTTGTAGCAGTCATTGAGGGAGGTGCAGCAACCTATGGGGACCCACTTACATATATGGGGTTTTAACCCATTGATGATGAGAGTGAGTAGCATTGCATTTCCGTCAGTCACGGCTTTGAGGGCAACAGCAAGAGCTTGTTGCCAAGCGGCAAGGTACTCAGGAACGGAACCAGTTTGTTTGATTGCTAGAAGAGGAGTTCCCACGACAATGGGGGAGAAGGTTTTGCTATAGCGGGACTTGGCGGTGTCTCGGAATGCCGCCCAGGTAACGTCAAGTTCCTGGCTGGCCCAGTTGGTGAACCACACAGCGGCAGGCCCTGTGAGGTGGCAAGACGCAGTGGCAACCCACATGGGCTCAGGAACCTGACAGATGCAAAGGCGGGTTTCAGTAGATTGGAGCCAACTGACAATGTTGGCTCCCTCTACGCCACCAGTGAAGGATTCTAGCTGAAGGTTGAGCATGCGCTGGGACAGATCTGACTGGGGCGGGGTGACGCTGGCATCACGCTGTCCAAGGCAGAGCCAATTGTACATGCTGGTGAGAACTAGCTGGTCTTGATAGATGACGTACCCGTCAGGGATGTCCCCCTTGGGGATTGGCAGGAAGGTCTCTGGTTGGGGAGTAGCCATACAGCCCGTACTCTGTCCTTTTTTGGGGGGAATTTTGTTTTAGGTAGGTTGTGAACCTACCAATGCTACCACGGTTGCAACTGAACCAATGAGGATTCAGTATTTGGAATTGGGGAAGATAACAGTCCAATAGAAATGACAGAATAGTAAGAACAAGGTATTGTTTATTGTAGAATATAGTGGTTAATATACTATATGGGGAAGGCCACAAGGGGGTGGCACGGTGGGGAGTTCCATATAAAGTTTGGAGCCAAGGAATAACTTGTGTGGGGATCAGCAAGTCAAATTGGTAGTGCTCCTAATTAGGATGAAGTACCCGCCATTTGATATTGTCATCAGATTAACCCATAACATTAGACACGTCAAGGAGCAACTTGTCAAGCACCCCCTGTGTATTGTAAGATATGTTAGCAGGCAAGGCTGGAGACTTGATTGCAACATTTGGCTCTGGGCTTTCTCCAGCGCTTAGTGACCTTACGTATAATACACTGTGGCTTTTAATATTCAAAAAAGGGGTAGAATGTATCCTCATTTTTCTTGGCATATGGATCCTGGCATAGGATGTTAAAGGATTGTCTAGTATGCTCTGGCTTTACAAAGACTAGTGATACAAACTGCTGAATTAAGAACTTGCACTTTCCTGATGTATCTAGATGGTTGAGCTTGCTGAGCTCAGGTAAACCCTTCAGTTGCCTATTGACAGCCTTTTTATAATGGAAAAGACACCCCTGGACCTCTCCATCAAAGGTATTTATAAAAGTGTTATACTGGGCAGCTTCATAGTCCATGATTATAGTTGAGAGGCCAAGTGCTTTATCATGAGCTTCTTGTTCTGCATCAAGGGTGGCTTCATCTTTTTCATCATCATCTGGATTGGCTCTAGTGTTATGGCAAGGGTGACTATTTTTATTACTGGATAGGGCTTTGATGCCCACCTGAAGGATTTTAAAGGCCCTTGTGTAGATCTCTTCTGTTGCCCCAGAAAGCAGAAAGTAGGCAAATGAGAGCACCTTGTCTTCAATAAGGGAATGTACAACTCATAGTTGGTAAAAAAGGCAGGGACCTACTGCAAAGGTACCGTCACATAACCAGGTCTCTGAATCTCTTAACTGCTCCAGGTTCTGTTGTGTAGCATAGCATATAATTCTTGCCTCTGCTGTAGGCCCATCATCATGTAAAAGGAAAACCTCATCATCATTGAACATCTTTAACTCCTCTGTCAATACTAACTCTCCTTGGACCATGGCAGATTTCTTATAGGTGAATAGATCACGGTGTTTGTCACATATGTACTTCACTAACTGATTGTGGTCAGGGATGAGCTTCAGGTTCTCATTACTTAGGTGTGTGGTGACCTTAAATGACAGATCAGAAGCCTTGACGTCTTTGGAGACTGGAATCATTTGGTAGAGGTACCACTTTAAAAGCTTTTCAATAAGATTGATTAGAGAATTACATGTGTTGTGACCGTACAACAGTCACTTTTATTGTTTAGCAAAATAAATGCTCCAAGACATACAAAGTTGTTCTGCTTTTGGTTGTTTATTTAGAATGGATAAGTTTGTCTGGAATTCTTTAGGAAAAGATTCCTAGATGGAAACTAGTATCTATATTTGATAAATGGATAGAATATAGGTTTGCTAGTTAGGCTGTACTAACTGATAAAATTGAGGCAAGATTGGCCAAATCAATCTTGTGGACTAGATGTCTTGCAAACAGTTTAATTAACCCCAAAGATTGATTAAATTATACCCACATATATGATTAATGAGAATTTAATTGACAACTGTGGTAAGTTTGACTCCCTGGTGATCAACTCCCTTAAACTCAACTCCCTGGTAGCCGACACTATAGTAAAGTGATAATTCAGCTTTTGCCCTGATTGACAACTGGAAATTGACACTTTTTTAATTAACAGATCTTGATGTACTAAAAACTTTTTTATATAAAAAATTAAGCCTTACAGCTATGGTATACTAAAGTGAACCCAGAGAACTAAAAATGCAATAAAAACAGTACCTATATTAATAGAAATAAGGAGAAATAAGCAATTATTTCTCATTTTACTATGTAATTTACACTCTTCATTATAAAAATATTTTTTATTACCATAAAAATTAAAATTCCAATGAACCAAAAATAAACACAAAAAAAACAAAAAATTTATACAAAATATGAAGAAATATTAATATTTATTTGATATAGTTCATATAAGCACAACTGTGAATATCATATGTTTTATTTGGAAATTAACAAAAATTAAGATATTTCACTTACTTTCAACTATAAATATTCATCTCAAATTCACCATGCATACATAGAACAATCACTGCTATCTAATTAAATTAAAAAACTTAAAAATTAAAACTAAAAACTAAATAATCAAAGCTAATAAGTAAAAATTAAAGTTAAAAAGTTAAAAGTTAAAAGTAAAAATCATATAACTGAGCAAGCAAGCAAGTTTATTCCTCATTATTCTTTCCATGTTTCATTTTGGCCCCTTCCAGGAGGGCAGTGGCAATAAGCTCAAGCTGCTGCTTAAGCTCAGAGGCCTTGTATTTGTGCTTAGCCACAACCTGGATGGCCTTGGTGAAGAGGGTACAGAGGGTGGTTGGCTTGGTGGGGGGACGCGGTTGGAGAGATCTCAGAGCTTAGAGATTGTTTTCTCTTGATCATGCTTCAGGAGAGAGAAGAACTTATTAAACTTCAGATGAAGCCCAAAGTTGGCTTTAAGATGCTTATGATAAGCCTCAAATGCCAAAGTGGTCTTCAGCTCCCCGTTGACGGCCGCCTGGTACACGTTCCAGCTGGCCTTGGCGCAGGCCTTGCCTTGCCTCTGTAACAACCTTCCCAATCCACTAGGGCTTGAAGTACTCAAGGAAAGGCTTGAACTCCGGGTGTTTCACTATGTAGGGATCTTTTTAGAGCACCTCAAACCCCTGCGCAGTGTGCTCTGGCTTTAAAAAAGCCAAGGCACTAAATTGTGCCAGCACAAATCTGCAGGTGTCCAAAGTATCCCTCTGGCTCAACCTACTAAGCTTGGCGTGGGCCTGCACGTTACAAGCAACTGCTTGGTGGAAGTGGAAGTGGCACCCTTGCACCTCCCTGCTAAACAGCTGCTCAAATGCATTGAACTGAGCAGGCTCAAAGTCCATAATGCACACGCAAGGCCCAAGAGCTCTTAGCCTTGCCTTTTCCTCCAAGTCCAGGGTGGCCTGGTCCTTGTCAGAAGCAGGTGGATTGGCGCGGGTGTGGGGGGAGTCTTCTTGGATTTGTCATCATTGGCAGGAGGAAGGAGGGCAATTGCTTGGCGGAGGATTGAGAACGCGCAGATATAGATGGCCTTGGTGGCCCCAGTAAGAAGAAAGAACACAAGTGGAATCACCTGGATGTCAATCTGGGCATGGACCATCCAGAGCTGCTTGAACATCCGGGGGCAAGTGATAAATGTACCATCAACTATCCAGGTTGACGCCCTTTTCAACTCCATCAGGTTCTGCTGAGTTGAGTAGCAGATTATGCGGTCCTTGGCGGCAGGCCTGTTGTCATGGAGGAGGAAGCGCTCCCCACTCAGAAGCAGCTTGAGCTTGTGGATGAGCGTAAGCTCCAAGAGGATGTCCAAAGCCTTGGGGGGAGGAGGATTTGCAGTGATACACTTATTGCTGATGAACTTAACCAACTTAATATTGTTGGGTTTGAGATGTTGCAAAGCCTTTATGGCCAGATCAGAAGCCCGGAGATGAGAGGATGTGGGTATTACTTGAACAAGGTACCATTTTAACATCCAAGTGATTAGATGATTGGGGGGCTCACAAGTGTGCTCCCCCTTCTCTGCTGTTACTTGCTCCCAGCCCTTGGTGTTTAGCTGGGCCCCACAAGTCTTATCCTCACAGACAAAGTGCTTGCTCTTGGTCTGCCGCTTTTGGTTGTTGCAATTAAAGATGTAGTTGTCAGCAACGTAACCAGGGCTGCCCTTTACGGACATGATTGGGAAGTAATGAGGGAAGCACTTGGGGACTTTAAACTCTCTTTCAATATTACAGATATTGTGGATGGCCAGTGGATCCCAAGCCACATGACCAGAAGCTTTGAACTTCTTGGAGTACTCCTCCAGCTCATCTTGGGGATCAGATGAGGAAGGAGGGGAAGAGCCATCAAGAGGGGGAGGGGAAGGGTTCTTCAAGGCCTGCTTGGAGGCCTCCTTTTTCTTACCAGAAGAAGAGGCAGGCTCCTTGGCAGCCTTTACTTTCTTGGTATGCCGCTCCTTGGTGGGCTCAGAGTCTGCCTCTGAGTGGTAAAAGGAGTGGTTGGTAAGATCACCATCAGATTTATTGGGGGAGGAATTTTGGGGGAAGGTGAAGGGGATGTGGAAGATGAGGGTGGAGGGGGGGAGTAGGATGAGATGAAGTTGGAGGAGATGGAGTAGGAGAAGATGGGGTTGGAGACTTTGCCTTTGCAGGCTTATTGGCACGCTTGGGAGTGGAGGCAGTTTCTTTGGAGCCCTTGGAGGCTTGGCGCTTGGGCTGTTAGATATTCTTGTTTGATTTTTTGTCTAAAGAAAAGTTTAGCATTGTAAATAATAGAAGTATGAAAGATATGAAACACAGAGGTAAAACAAAGTAAAATTTAAATGAAAAGTATGTAAATAAAGTTTTATTTATCAAGAAAAAAAACATAAAAAAGTAAATAGAAGCAAAATAGAAACTCAAAGTATATATATAAAGGTTAAAACATAGAAAATAAGTGAATTTATGATGAAGCATCAAAGATGTTAGGTTCAGCATAACATCTTAGTGTTAAATCAATGTAAAAGTTTAATTGAAAATCAAAAAACATATGAAAATTATATGGAGAGCAGCAGAAAAAGTAGTAGATTATATTTGCAAAAGAATAAAAAAATTATTATGCGGAATTTTTTTATTGAGAGTTGAAAATTCAACACATAGTAAAGTGTCAAGTTCAGCACTGTTGATCAGCCAGGAAAAGCTGAATTCTCAATGTCAAGTATGCCAGAGTCATGCAGAAATATCAAATTTACTATGCTTTTTACATTTAAAACTTGCTTAAATTTAAAATGGGCTCAAAAGTTAACCCAAAAGCAAGGCAGTATCATATGCTCAAAAATTAAAAATACAACATAAGTTAAAAAAGTAAATGAGTGGAAATATGTTTATTAGTGATTAAGGTATGCTGGGAGGAGCTGGGAGTGAATTATTTACCATAGTGTTGGTTAAAACGTTAAGAAGCTCTCTGTACTAATCCTCAAGTTAAAGTGTTGAGTGGGTGAGTGTTGAGTGGCGCTCATAGTGTGTCACAAATTAATTTAGCCTTAATTCTGAGCTTTTGATTAGTTAAATCTGAAACCAATTGGGTGTCAAGTGGATAGAGTCAAACAAAGAAGGTGTCAAGTTTCAGTTTTTTATAAATTACATATGAAATCTCTTAATAAATTGGGCTTAATTTATGTGGCATCACTTAATCCAGAAACCTGGGAATGACATAATGTAAAACAAGTGGGGTATTTGATTGATGTCTATACCACTAAATCCAGTATAGTGGTGCTTGGGAGCTTAATCAACAACTATGGACACTAATAATAAAAATATAACAGTAAATAATAAATTTTATATAAGCGCATATGTATTTTATTAATAAAATTAAAATTTGGCTTAAAAAGTGTCAAACTGGTCACTTTTTGGTTTAGAGTGTCAAACACAGGTTTTTTCATTTCCATTAGTAAATTTACTTATAAATTGCCCCTTAATTTGGTATTTTAGCTAACCAATTTATTAAACAGAGTCAAGTTCAAGTAAATTTAACCTTGGTTTTTTGTTTCAAACTCCTAAATTACTAGTAAAAATTAGCTTAAAATTGGTTAAGCCAAAAATACTAATAGGTTCACATATGCGGCACTCAACTCCCTGGTACTTGACAAAGTGTTGAGTACCAGGGAGTTGAACTTACCACAGTTGCCATTTATTGTTGGGCTGAAATGGAATTGACTGTTTAAAGTAAAGACTTGATGTATTTGAATTAAATTAATTAAATGTTTAGGTTAATTAATATAATATGAAATGGATCAATTAACAGAAAATAACTAAATGTAGACAATGGTGTCTGGGCATTTAGGTTTGATCAGTTGGTTCCCAGTTGGGACAATGATAGCTTGGATATGGAGTATGGAAACTCCACAGGGATTTGGTGTCAGGAGCTTGGAATGCACCATGCCAAATCAATGCATTGAAACAAAAGGAATTGTGTGACTCCTTTGTATTATGGGCATATTCTCATAGGTTGAGAAATTTAAGGATCTTTTAGATAAAGATCTGTATTGAATGACATACTTATGTCATAAATCACTTGATAGGAATCAAGAGTTGATTCCTGAACCGGAGGGGTTTTCAGCCAAATATGCCCCAAATGGTATATAAACAAAAACAGCAACATTCTAATAAATTATATTCTGTCAGATTTGAAGCTTTCCCATCATTATTTTTCAATTATCATGTCTTCATAATTATTATTTGAAAAATCAAAATTTGGAGTCCTTAGAGTAAAAGCTGCTGCTGTCCAAAAGGAGATCCATGAAGGCTCTCTGGAGGAGGCCTGGGAGGGTCTTGAGGTTGCAAAGCCTTTTCCTAAGGAATTGTTAGTGGAAGTGAAAGCAGAGTTTGAGGGGTTATATTCATATTATTTTGCTAAAGAGGGAACCCCTGCACAAGGGAATAAAATTTACATCTGGGATTCCCAGAACCTGCTTGTAGGATTTGGTGAAATCTTCCAGTAGGTGAAAAACACCGCCAACAGGGAGATTGAGGCCCTCCTTTTAAGAGAAGAGAAATTTGTGGAAATAATGACCCGGTGGCGTGACAACAACAAGGTGTTATCACAGAAAATTGCCTCATTAGAGGTAAAGCTTTCCAAAGCTTTATCCTGGGAAGGTTCTAGCAAGAAGAGTCAGCCTGGAAACAAGAATGGTAAGTTTGACTGGATTACCCCTGGATCCATCACATGTGTGTTCTCCTTTTTCACTGGTAACTTTATCACATTCTTCTGTGTTGATCCTAGCAGCACAGCTTCTATCTTCACACAAATATGCTTGCTTCTTCCTGCTCTCTCCTGATTGTTGCAATCAAAAACATATCCATCACAGACTATAATTGCACCTCCTTTGCAGACATTAGAGGGGAAAACTGAGGGAACTTCTTTAGAAGCTTAAACTCTCCTTTGATGTTACATATATTGTGAACCTTTAGGGGATACCATGTGCCAATTGGTGCTTGATGTAGTCAGACAGGCAATTATCAGGATCTTTTTTATTGATACTTGAGGAGGAGGATGAAAGTGAAGATTCCTTGGGCAGTTGAGGGGAATTATCTGGAGTTGAATTCTTGCACTTCTTGGAATGGGATGAGCTTGATTCCTTGGGGCTTGATTCCTTTGATCTTGATTAATCTGGGCTTGACTTAGGTTTTGGACTCTTGGGTATCTTCTTTCTTCCTTGCTTGTTTATTGAAACCTCATCTCCTTCTGATTTGTACCAGCTTGGAGAAGAGGAGGGGTCAGGGGAGGGCTCTTTGCTTTCAGGGTCTGGTGTCTTCTCCTTTGTCTTCTGTTTTTTTGAGGGCTCTTTGGCTGGTTTTTGTTGGGGTAGGGACTTTGAGCCTTTACAGAGGCTTTAAACACTTTCTTGGTTGACTTGGGGTTCTTTTGTGGCTTCTTGGAAGATTTATCCTACAATAATTAGAGTAGAGTTCATAAAGTAAGAATAATCATGCAAAACATGAATAAAATTAAATAATAAACACTTGCTTTAAATTTTATTATTAATTAGATAGTTTATAGAAGTATGGAAAGTAATTTTAGAGCTAGTTTATTAATAAAGAATAGAAAAAACCCATGTTTAAATAAAAATTCAACATTCTGGTAGGCACAATAGTCAAAAATATTTAATTTAGTTTGTCAGCATAAAAAATGCTTTAATTTTGACGTCGGCATACTGATAGTCAGCATTAAACTAGAAAAGCACTATGTAAATCACTTATAAAGCTTAGTTGATATTTTCTGGAGTTGGTTTTTTAAGGCCAAAATTGATAATTTTTTATTTTAAAAATTAAAGTTTTGCATATTCAACTTATGAAAACTAAATGATAGGGGTTGTAGAGGGAAGTCTAAAGTACAGCCCTGGGTACTTTTTCCTGAATTATCATACCATTGTATGTGTGCTTTTTGTTAAGCGGCAGTGTTTTGCTAATAAACCAGTGAAGATGTTGACATTCAGGCAGTCAGCCTTCTTTTATAGTGATTTTCCTATTAAATCTTGCTTAAATTATATCACTTTGTTTTTTAGCCAACCCCCTTTGTTGTGATTTAGGCAACGCATCAATTTGACACAAAGTCAACATTATAAATACATATATAAATTCTTGTTTTAGCATATGCATTTTGGCTTAAGTGGACTTCTTAATTAAGATATATATTAATCTAATGGATTTATCATAACAATAAATAGCTTAATAATACAAAGAATATTATGAAAGCTGGCATATGTCTTTGTTCAATGCTTATATTATTATATATTTAATAAAAACAGTAGTATAAAATATAGGAAAAAGTTATTTATATAATATTGTGTATTTTTATTAAGAAATTTATAGATTCTTATTTATGGTCAACAACAGATATTACTTACTGGAGTCAACCTTAATGTAAAAGTACAAAGAAACTTACATTCTCATAGTATATTGTATTAGTTTTTTGGTTTAAAATTAAGCCTTTGTTTATATGGTTTCAACATCAGGAATGTTCCTTTTTATTTTTGCAATTATGATTTGATAACTTGATAAGAAAAATTAGCTTAGTTTTGGAAATGTCTGATTCCAGCAGATAAATGCTAAAATAATGTTGACTTACTGAATGTTCACAAGTTGTCAACATTCAGTCAGTTGACTTGCAGAATGAGTTGATTCTGGTGGTTGCCCATCCCATACCTAATTTTAGCACTTTTTCATTTACAGATTAAATTCTCTGGCCCCGCCTCTTTCACCAGCCAACCCCAAGAAATAGAAGACAAGCTGCCTGAGCTATACCCTTCCCCAGGAGCACCTTACGGCCTGGTACATTTCACAGAATACCCCCCTCAATCCTGCATATCTGGAGTTCACCCTTGAAGAGGTTCTAATCTATAACCACAAAGCCAGAACCAGAGAGCCTGAACTCATTGTATGTGAAGGCACCTGGCATATCAAGCAACTATTACTATTCCAGGACAAATGTATCTACCTGCCTGTCTATTTAGTGCCTATGACTCCTCCTGTGACCCTGCGCCAGACTGCCCGCAAGAAACCATGATTATCAATGATTCAACCTCCACCCAGTTATTTGGCATTCTCTACATAGCTCACTATACTATTTGGCTCTATGGTGTCCATTAATGGGTCTTGGGCCTTGCTTGGAAAATTGTTCTCTTGTATTGTAAAGTTAGCTCTCATCCTGTGGTGGCCCCTTTCCTCTGAGCCCACGGCCCATCTGCCCCAAGTTCCCCTGAACCTGCTGCAGGATGGCTCCCTGACACAAATAGAGACAAGATGTCCCCACAGTGTATGCTTTCTTAAACAACATACACATACCAATCAAACAGTTCAACTTCCTTAGCACACATGGAGTCCTGAATCTTCTTTGAACAGCAGCCACCCCCAAGGTACCAAACATAATGATTTTTACCTCTGTTTTTTAAAGATTTTAACGTTCACAGAAATCTGCTGAGAAAATGCTACCCTCCAGATCCAAATCACACAAAAAAATTACAAAAAATTGTTATCACAGAGACTCTGGGCAAGCAAAATTTTCTTTCAGTTAACAATAATAACTTCCAGATTTGTAAGCAAATAGTTGAGAATAACCCTGGTCAGAGCAAACACTGTGAGATGTTCAAACCAGCCTTATTTGAGAAATTCACACTCAAAGATATCAATATCATTGTCACTCAAGAGCTTAATAAGCTCAAGATAACAAGTACCATTGATAAGTATGCTGCTGTGATAAAGGGGGCTAAACTAAAAAAGTTTTGCACCCATCCCAGTATGATAAACCACCAGGATTCCATCCAGTGGCACTGGAGTGGTTGCTCTTAAGGGAGGCCAAAGGGAGGAGAGGGCAGCAACCTGCAGAAATAAGGCATTCAGGCTCTTTATAATTAAGCCTGTCAGCAATCAGGGGGCAAAGCTGTGTGGTGTAGGGTCCTCCTGTGGAAGCTCATGATACAGAGGGAGATCTGGCAACTGTGGTTCAGTCAGTAGAGCAGCCATGCTGAAAGACTTGAGTCCAAGAAAAGAGGAAAAAAATTTCAGAGAGGAATTCTGAGGTCAAAGCCAGGTGTAGTTGCTTATTGAGCTGGATGAGGCCATGACTTTAAGCAGGGAGTCCTTCCCAACCATCCTTTAAAAAGCAGATCTGCAACCTCAACACAAGCAGAGAAAGACAAATCCTTCTACAAATCTGGGATGACGTACCAAACAAGAATTGTGGAAGGCAAAGCTGTTAAAATTGCAGACTTAATCCACGGTACCAATATTTTTAAACTCCAGAGCAAAAGTTACCCAGGAATGGTTTAGTGGCAGTGGATATAGGCAGAGCAAGCAACAAACATGTCAGAGACCCACTTAAAAGGAAATAAATCCCCAATCTTGTGGGCCAAGGCCCCTAGATTTAGCCCTGCAACAACCAAACCAATGGGAACTGTAACCATTGAAAGGTGACCAAACTGACCTAGGTAGGCAAATCACCCCATTAGGAAGCTAAACCTTCCTAGGAGATTATACCCTATCAGGTATATCAACAGGTAGAAGGACATGTTGGGTCTAACCAGAGAAACCTCAGCTTTGCAAGGCTTAGAAGTGGAATAACTAATTGGAATTTTCTCCCCTGATGTCCAGAAGGATACTTAAACCATCCATAATCCAGGGACTCCTCTTGGTGAGAATCATCTGGTAAAGAGTTGCGCCAATCAGTGGTAAAGGTTGGTCCTTCAAAGGAAAGAGCAAAAGAAAGTAGAAATATTAGAAATCAGAACAGGAAATAGTTTCCCTTAATGGTTTTAAGAGGATATCAAGGTAGAAGTGTGTACAAGATGGAATAGAAAGAATAATCTTTATTGTTGGAACAAAAGTAAAAATAATAAAGGCTAGCTTAAATGTTGCTTATAAGTATGAAATAAAGTAAAGGAACATTGAGATGAAGAGGGTGAGAAACCAGGTTTCTCCAGGATGAAACCTTCTGAGAGGTTTTTTATCATGATTTGCTTAACCTGACTTGATATTACATCCAGAAGCCAGAAGAAACAGAGGCAACAGAGGCAACAGAACCATTTTTAATACTGCCATAGGATAAGAGAGCAGAGTTGTATATACTGTGCTAACTTAATAGGCTTTATGTTATCTGCTTTAATCACCCGGTTGGAAGGTAAAAACTGCTGAGAAATTAGCCAATCATTGTTTGAGTGGTGGGTGATATTCTCTTTGAATATACTAATTGGTATTGATTTAGGAGCAAAAGCAAAAGCAAAATTCAATTGAATTGAGTCCATATAAATAGATAATTTATAGTTAATGGTTGATATTACACTAATGCTAGGTCCTTTTTTAGGGGTTTGAGTTTGAATCCCATTCCAGTCCTTTTCTGGGTTCCCATATGTGATTAAATTCTTTATGTTGGTTTCTTGAGTTTGTGTGTGCCCACCATCAACATTTATGAAACTAAAGTAGTCAGGAGAGAAATCCCTGAAAAACAGCAGGGGTGCTGAAAATAGAATCCAGACTAAAGGGGACACCAGGGAAGCCATTTCTCAATAGAAGAGAAAAAGTAAATCTGGGCGTAAAGCAGAGTCTTATCTGAAGTCAGGAGCAGTGCAGGATCAAGTTTTAGTAAGTTTATGATAGATTTTTATACTAAAAACCACTGAAACTTTAGGGTTCAAACTTGAATTCAAACCTGGAGTAAGTAAAAACAAGGTTTTTGCCGCTAATGAACTTCCTAGGGTAGCAGGAAGCACTAGGAAGGCCTGAAGAGGGTTTGGTATATATAAAAATGATAAGGAAGATGGTTCCTATGTTTTTTAAAACAAATAAAAAGAAAAACTACAAGAATATACTCCTTGAAACCAAAATTTATTTAAATGGAAAATGAGCAAGCAAGGGACCAAAAGTCCCCCTTGCTATTTTTAAGGATCATGATTGGGGTTTGAAGGGTCACATGACAGAACTGATGAATCCAATTGGCTGGAAGAGAATTTTTGCAAACTCAACACAGGGGGGTTGGAAGGTTTCTTAATAATTTGCTGCTTGTCTTCTGATTGGTCAGCATTTTTGTGAGACTCTAAAGATCTATTGACTCCAGGTGAATTTGAATTTGTGAGCATCAATGTGGTCACCTTTGATTGGTTGTCCCTTATGGTTTTCAAAAGTGGTTGACACCAGGCCAGTAAATAGTCCAAACTGATCAGGATTTTGTCTCATGGAGGGGCAATTGAAGCAGGGGAATCTGTGGGATACATACCTACAAATCTTTCATCCACTGTATGTTCCAAGTCTTTCAAATAATTGAGTGGTTTGACTGGATTTGGGAGGTTTTATTTGTACAACAAGGGAAGATTTTCCTATCCAGGGCCAAAGGGAGAAGTAAATTTACAGTTGCAGCGTACAAGAACATTAAAGGCAGAGCACCCAGTAATATAGCATTTGATATTCTCACAACCTTATTAGATTTTTAAAATGAACTTCTAACATACATTATGTACTGGTTTTGTTTAAACAAGGGCATCAACCTCTAGGAATTTTTTTTAAGAGAAACAGGCTTCCCAGAAATCTGATAGCTTGCATCAAATAGCCCAACTCAAGGTAAGCACTGACTAAGAAAGGACACCAACCCCAACAAGTAAGCCAAACACACCATAAGCTTTGATCTCAGAGGAGGAAGCTATAGTTTGTATGTGAGAGAGGGGAGATAAACTTACTAAGCTTGGCTCATATCCTGGAGGAGAAACTCACCAGGATTCTATCCAGTGCAACAATGGAATGACCACTCAAACAAGCGTCTAAATGGATGCAACAGGGGTCAGTTAGGGGAGGTAGACATTCAGTCCTATAAGTAGTATGCCAGCAAGCAACCAGGAAGTCACTTGGGAGCAGCCTCTAGGATCATGGGCACACCAAAATGGGGAGGAAGATCTTACAATTCTACACAGCCGGGCAGCTGAGTTTCTACATTCTGATAGCTTTCAGAGACAGCAGTAGGCAGGGTAAACTTCATGCCGTCACCTTTTAGTCTACAAACAAGAGTATCACCTGTAGAAAGCAAGTCATTAGCTTTTTCAGGAAGATTATCCAGAATATATAATTATTGGGAAGGATTATCTCAAGAGTTAGGCAGAGGAGAATAAGCAGGTCCAGAGTTTCATATAAGTAGTCCAGAGTTTCATATAAGTAGTCTAGAGTTTCATATAAGTAGACCAGATTAGTAAGAAGGCAGTAGTCAGAGTAAAGATCACAAATTTCACAACCAGGAGCAACATATTTGGATTCACAAGGAAATTTGGAGGGCTTCCATGTGGATGAATTAAATGTAACAATTAAAATTCAAGAGGACTAGGGGTAAAACAGAATTATTTAAATCTTGAGAGACTTGGTCAGGGTCTGGGGAGCTTGGAATAGGCCAGGGGTGTCAGGATACCGCATCCCAGGTGGGGTTCTGTTAGCCTTGGCTGATAACTTACTTTGTTGGGAGGAGGGAAGAGCCCACCATAAGAGGGGTGCTAACTTGATGAGATAAGATGCTGAGTGGCCTACCAAGGCTCATGGTCCAGTAGAGGAAACTATGGTATCAAATAGTCCAGCCAAGCTAATGTAGTCTATGCCTGCATATTGATTGGCAGTGGGAGAAGATGGTCCAGGGCTGGGGGGCAGGCAGTCAGGTTTGGGTGTCAGGGGGAGCTTCCATATCTATCTGATAGTCAGGAAGATAGTTATACTTCTCACAGAACATGGTAGCTGTGTGTTTGTACCAGACTCCACTGTGATAAACTGTTCTTGGGGTTCTCTGTTGAGCCAGGCAGTCAAATCAGAGGATTTTATCCAAGGTAAACTCATTGTATTCCAGCTTGAGTGGGTAATCAGAGAAATTAAGTGGTCCAAATGGATCTTCTGGCAGACAATAAAACACAGGCTGTGTTTACAGAACTTCTTTGGAAACGTGGGCCGTCAGGACAGGATTTCCTGTTGGAACAGTAGTGAATTGGGAAAAACCAAGACTAAATATGGAATAAAATAGTAGAGCTAAGTGTGAAGTTACTCCCCCCTTTGGCCCTGGATAGGACTATTTTCCCCCAACATACAAAGAAAACAGCTCAAAATTTGGTCAAACCACTTAATTCCCTTGAGGATTTAGCCCACACAGTTGATGAGAGATTTGTGTTAGCATATCCTTCCCAGGTGGTAAATACCAATATCCTGAATTCTGTCCCTACTTGGGAGGAATCCCTGATTAATTTGAACTATTTTTTGGCTTGGTTTTTTCCTCATTTAAAACAATTGAAGGCTAAACAATCTGGTCGCGCTTCTGCCAATTCACCAAACTCCATTCAGACTGGAGTTGAAGGTATCCTTAAGTGTCCTTTAGGCATCAGCCAATTGGAGGTTGGCTTGAAAATTAATGTGAAACCATACAAGCCTCCTGAAACTCCTGGCAAAAATTCTATCCTGCCCAATCAAATGCCAAACTGAGGTCAGACAACCTCCCAATTCAAACCTAGTGTCTTAAAGCAAGACAGGGGACTTCTGGTCCCCTGCTTGCTCACTCTTATCAATTAAAGTTTAAGATACTTCCCCATTTATAAAGTTTTGATTTTGAGACACTCTACTGGTGTCTTATGATTCCTGGCTTTACTAATCTTAAACTTGGTTCTTTTTATTCCCCAGGTCTTTCTCTGGGTTCCAGCACCTTCTTTGAAGTCCCTAAAACTATAGTTGGTGTATATGTTGTTGCTTACCGCCTTGGTTTTTTAAAACTTTACTTAAACTCTAATATTAGTATTGAAACTTATATATTTACCTTATGTAAGTTTGATTTTGTAATCCGTTTGCTTTGTTGTTGTCTAGGCTTATCTATATAGCTTTGAGAGTTTCTTCTAATTAACTTTAAAGTATATAGCTTAGGTTGTTTTTTTTCTACTTCTTAGTTGTTTAAACGCTCTATATTACTAGTTTTAGTTTGTAATAGATCCATTTTTGCTTCAAAAGGTATTTAAACCTACTGGGTCCTCAGAAAATGCTGGCCTCTCTTTTGAAATTTGTGGTTTTTACCCTGGCACCAATCTTGGTGATGATTTGGACTAACACTCCAGATCTGTGGGATCAGATCACCTCCTCCCTTCATCATGTGGGTGACAACCCTGCCCACCTCCTAAACTTGTTTGACAATATTCCTGGTTGAGCCCAAGACCTTCTTGTCACCAGTGAGAATCTTGTCAAGAGCCTCACGTGATACAATCTCAAAGTGTTCTCCTCTGAGGCTGCTGGTCAGACCTCCCAGAATTTGGATCCCCTTAAGCCTTACTTCTCTGTGGAAACAAAGCCCACTATTCCCAAGGAGGAGAAGCTCCCCCTTGAGTATGCTCCCAAGTGCACTCCTTAGCTGCTTGGTGGGATCATCTTGATGGGTTTATACTCTTACTTTCCCTGATTGTCCTCTGCGTCCTTGCTGTGGACGCCCCTTTGAGCAGCCATACCAGTCTTGCACTGGATGGTATCCTGGTGGATTCTTCCTCCAGGATGGGAGCCAAACTTAGTTAGTTTAGCCCCTTCTCTTACACCAAGGTCCCATAATCTTATTTATTTCAGAATAGCAATACCTTTTACAAGTGTTCACAGAGTTCAAATATTATTCAAAATGCTAAGTTCTGCTTAAACCATCACCTGATAGCTGAGTTTCTCAGTTTCTTCTGGCCCAAGAGTTCCAAGCCCATCATATACCTCCTGACCTGTCGATTTCTTTACTGATGTGACTTTACCCTGACAGTCCATTGATAACTTCTCAATAGCTTCATCATTCTTGCTAATGTTTCCGTCATTCTGGATCATTGGTCCTTCAGAATCTTCAAGCCAGGTCATCTTTAGCCCCATGAGTTGCGAAATCTCTGGAGTAACTTCTTGATTGCTGTCTGACTGGGGATCACATGGTTAGATGGCCTGAACTTCAAGCCAATTATCTGTGTTCACTTCCAAAACCAAGCCTTCATTCTGAGCCTTAATTCCCCTTTCAGACAGCCCATCAGTTAAACCAGGAATAATGTTATGTTTATTTAATGTGTCCAGCAATCTAGATTAGTCCAGATTAATCACCAGCCTATGAAGTTCTTCTGCACTCCATTAATTCTCATCCTGGTGAGCACACAAATTTCCCTGATATATCAGCTCCAAATTGCTGCTTGTTCCTTCTTGCTCATTGGCTAGCCGTAAAAAAACAGGCAGCCGGCCTGGGGGTCTTCAGGATTCACATAATCATCAGGGAAAGGTCCCAGGTTTGATTCCCTTAGATGGAGTTTATCATTCCTTTTGGGAGAAATGCCATTCATAACAAGGGGGTCTTTTTTGTCAATATGTACGCTTTTTACAGCAATTCAAAGCAATAACATTGATATTTTTAAAATTACATGGAAAATTTTATATAAGAAACTAACTGAAATTTGAGTTTTAGTTTAAAAACAAAAGCAAAATTTCAAAACAGCTGGCTTGACCCGCCAGCAAGGGGCAGAGCAAGCGGATTTGTGACCTGCAATCCAATTGTCCAGTCACTCAAAGCCAAGTTAGGAAGTTGACTCAAATTTCCAAATACAGCAGCATGAACAGAAGCTGATCCCCTACAGTGGATACCTTGTTTTGGCGCTTGACTCATTACCAGGATCAGGCCACTCCCTTTCACCATCCCACCATGTGATCAACACTATCATGTTCCTGTTATCCACAATTTACAATGACTATATAATACTTATCTCCCAATAAAAAACATTATCTAGTTTCCAAACATTTTCCCCCTTGTAAATCTGCTAAAACAGCACAGATACAAAATTGGTAGCAGAAGTAGGTTTTCTATCCTACTTTATCCCCTAAAATTCTGCCTGTTGTTCATACTTGCCGCAGCCAACAAATCCTCAATAGAATCATGTCTGGCCTTCTGCTAGACTATACACTGTCACGCCTGGTACCAAGTTACCTGACAGTTTTTTCCTTTACCAGAACATGGTGATCCTGCTCTCTGCATTCAAGGCCCTGTCATCACAAGTGTGACAGTCTAGATGTTTGGGGGTTTGTAGGCAGGGCTAATGTTGGCCAAGTAAAGTTTGGTTGTTTATTGCAGGTAGAGGCCTAGTAGGTAATGATGGCTACTAGGGACAGTAAGGCCTAGCTAGTAGGTAACATAGGACTACTAGGGGTAAGTAAGGTGAGCCTAGTAGGTAACATAGGACTACTAGGGGTAATTAAGGTGAGCCTAGTAGGTAACATAGGACTCCTAGGGTAAGTAAGGCCTGGCTGGTAGGTAACAAAGGACTACCAGAGGCAGATGTTGCCTCCACTAAGTAGAAGATATTGGCTTCTTTGGGCTATAGTTCTTCACCTAGCAGGGAACTGTGGCTGCAGAAGGATGAAGACTGAGATAGCAAGCAGGGAACTTTGTCTGTCTGGGGGGAGAAGGTTTTGGACCCCTGGTGGGTAACGCAGGCTGCTAGGGAGGGGAAGAGCTCTGAAGGCTCCATGTACCCTGATACGCTTACAGGAGGTCTGTGAGCAAGCATCCTAACTAACAGATTGGTAGGGTGTCCTTGTTTATGCCCCTATGGGAGCTTTGGGGGAGAACCCAAAGTGAGCATTGAAGGATATAGATTTTCTTGGAGGTGTCACCAAGGTGGTTTGCTCAGGGAAGCAGCTGCAGAACTTGGTGTGATCAGGCCTCTGGGAAGTAGAGCTAATTACTCTGCAACTGAAAGCTCAGACTTAATCACCTGGGTGAGTAAAGAAAATGTATAGACATTGATCTATGGTTGAATGGCCTAAGTGGAGTGCCACTTGCGAGGGCCCAGTCAAACACCAGTTCAATGTAGACTCATGCCTGGGTCTACAAGTTCTGGTAACAGGGACTGAGATAAAGAACTGAGGTGGTTCACAGAATCAGCAGAGAACACTAGTAAGAAGGACTTTTTGATCACAGTGAAGACTAGTTGAGGGACTGTTGGTTTATATTAAAGTTTAGAACCAAAATTGTTCATTGTGCAGGTGGAACCAAGATGGTTCCTAGTGAGGATAAGTTGAAGGGCTCTGAGATCATGATGCAGAAGTAGCTGGTCATGATAAAGGAGTAGCCAGAGGACTGATAGGCCGTTTAATGACTGGTCTGAGAAGTTGGAGACTGGAATGAACTGTTTAGAGATTAAGGCTGAAGATCTGGAAGATGTGGTTTAAGATCATAATGCAGGAACTGGCTGAAGGATTAGAAAATGATGATGAAGAACTAGTGGTCCGGAGAAATAAGCCAAGCTTTTGCTGAATTGATTTTCCAAAGTGGGAAAATTTAGAATGTTTTGCCTTGGTTTAGTATTAAAATCAAGAAGGAATGCAGATAGAAGTGTGGGTAATATATTTATTTATTAAGTTCCTAGGATAGATGAAGGTATGTTGCTATGAGAGCTGGATGTAAAGTTGTTTTGATGGGTTGTTTTCTTTGGCTTTTACAAGATTTGTAAATATATGGGGGAAATGTTGAATAAGTCCAGAAATAAAAATTTAAATAGTAGAATACTATTTAAATTGGTTTAGGTTGAATGCAGGGAAAAATGGTGCTGGAAAAATGGACCATTTAACACTTTGGTGCACAAAGAGTTGTCAATTTGAGCGGTTTGAGGAGTGGAAATTTTTTTCCTAGTTGGATCCCGGAGGAACTTCAGAAATGATCCAGTTTTGCGCTCTATGTTCATTGGTTGAGTTCTGGCAGGTTTCCTGATGAAAATGATTGGTTGGAAGCCAAAAGCATAAAGTATAAGTGAGGAAATTGTGAATTAATACTTTAAGCTTTTGAGAAAGTAAGTATGTAAGCTTAAGTTATTATAGGAAAAAGTGAGCGGCAATGGTTTAAGATTATGAAGAAAACCATTTTGAAGGCAGAACTGTTGGTAAAAGGACACTATAAGAAGGTGGCTGGCTGGAAAGTTACAGGGTCTTTCTGGGTCTTTGAAAGGATCTTTCTGAGGCCTTTTGAGTTTCTGCCAAGAGGTTTTTGGAAGCCTTTTGATCACCAGCAGGAGCTTGATTGTACTCATACAAGTGGAATAACAAGGCCACTGGAGCTATAAAGAGAGCTGAAGCCCACAATAACGGAGCAAGAGCCCAAGAATAAGAAGCTGGATACTAAGTGCAGCGCCAGAGTCCAAGTTTAAGGAGCAGGAGTCCAAGTCTGAGGAGCATAAGTCTAAGACCAAGGTGTAGGGGTCCAAGACCAAGTACAAGGAGTCCAAGATATTGTTGGAGGACTCCAAGTATTAGCAAATCCATATTGTTTCCTTGACCCCCTGGGCCATATACCAGAAGATTTCTAAAGGGGATCTTCCTTCTGAGAGTGAATAAAAGCCCATTTTGACCCCTATATATATTTCTGAGATACATTTTCCCTTACTAGAGAATGACAATACCTTCCAGCCGGTCCCTGGCTACAATCCAGGACACACTTTGGGGACTGGTGGACAGGAACCCCACAATGTTCTTTCTCCTGCAACTTCTAGCATGGCCCTGTTTGCTCATCATGCACAGGCAGCCGCCAACCCAAATCCCAGATCAACAATGGCATCCAGAACTAGCCATTTGAGCCAAGTGGTCACCTAAAGAGCCCCAAATCCCAAAACAGCCAATCAGATGACATTGATCAGTTCCCAAGATGGACATATCCCTCCCCCAGCCAATCAGCCTTCAAGATGCAGAAGAAAATTGATCACTCCAGAGATTGTTCTCAAAATTGTTGAAAAGCAAGGGATGTTTATGTCCCTTGGGGAAATTGCAGCCGCAATGGGTTTTGCAAAGTCCACTGTGGCTGCAACCCTGCAAGCTTACGCCAAATGTGGCCCTCTACCAAGAAGACACCAACTAGTGCCCCTTCTTTGACTGAAGGTGAAAAAGCCCACCTCATCATGATGGCTATTATGGAGCATGACCCGCATGCGCCTCTGGTCCAGGTCCGTCTCCAACTGGGACTCCACAGCATTTTCACCAATAAGAGAATGGTGAATTTGTGGATGCACAGAGTTGTGGTTGCCGCAGGACTCTTATCCAATCAGGCTCTCAGTGGCCCCATTTTGGTTGAAACTGACCCCTATGGCTCTAGAATCATCAATTTTATCAAAGGAAGGGCAATGAAGGCCCGTAATGACATAATCTTCCTGTTGTATGCAAAGATATCTGCAAGTATTCAAGACTATGGAGAAAAGTGTATTCAGTCTGACGTATACAAGCGCAGGTCAATCTGGTATTGATTTTTTGGGGTTTTGTTGGCAGTTTCTTCATTGGGTGTCAATCATTACTCCGTGTTGTCAAACACGGCAGATGGGTAAGCCTACCAGACAGAGCTCAAGGTCATGCTGGAGGAGTGGGCTACCCAAAATGCCGCATACATAGTTGTTCTGAGTGCCAAGATGGAGCAGCAGTAATGGGCAACCCAAGAAATCAGGGCTGCAGGGCATACCTGTTGGTCCTACCCCATCAACCACGCCAACATGCATCTTGCAGATGTATGCCTCTATAATTTTGGTTCTGCTCTCAGGCGCTTAAAGCCTGCCACATACAAGGAACTGTGCACCCAAATTGATAAGGATTATGAGCTTTTCTCTTCCATATTTTTCCAGGACTTATCAGATCTTGTCATTTTCTATGCAAGTGATAGTGATAAGTCCATAAAGGACTCCCAACTCCTCCCATGCCAATCCATTTGTTTCACCAAGCCTTCATATGTGACAGAAGACAAATTTGAGCAATTAAAGCAATCAGCTCTTGCTGCCCCTTCCCAGTCAACAAACCCTGCCTCCCCAACCCCCCATCAAGCCACCTGCCTTCCAACACTGACTCCCAAACCACCAACACCTATTTCCTCCCCACTATATCTGATGCTGTCCCTTTAACAGGCGCAGATGAAGACAGTGTTCTTTCTGCCCATTCCCTCCCCTACTTGTCCTTTGATGAGCAAAATAAAACTTTTCTTTGTGACATCTTATTAAAATTTATTTTGTTCTTTCAGTTCATAATTAATAATATATTTTTTTGCATTGTTAGAATTTCCCATATGTAAAGAATGTTGTAAATTTGATGTGGTAACATATAATTATTTCCTTGGATATTTCATCATCATTAATAAATTAAAGACAATAAACGTAAATATCGCATTAGAATATAACAATTAGACATCAACTCTTGATATTTAGATATTATTTGCATAGCTCAATTCATTTTATTTAATAAAATTCATTGTAAACAAGGCCTTTTAATTGTAATTTATTGAAATGGAATGTATTTATATTAGAGAGCCATCAACACTTAGTATAATATTGATACATAGTGCATTTTACAGCCTGTATATTTACCTATTGGTAATAATTCTGTAAACTTTTTAGTTGGATTTTGCGAGGTAATAATAGTTTAATGTGTTATTAAATTACTGTTTATTATCATTAATTGACTGATTTTCTTTGCTGTGGCAATTGTGCATTTTCTGATATTTATGCACTAGTATCCAATTGGTTGCTTTCACATCCAATTGCACAGGCAATAGGAAATCAAGTTGCCACCCTGAGACCAGATGTGGTTGGGGTGGCAACTTGATTTCCTATTGCCTGTGTGATTGGATGTGAAACCAACCAATTGGATACTAGTGCAGAAATTTCAGAAAATGCACAATTGCCACAGCAAAGAAAATCAGCCAATTAATGATAATAAACAGTAATTTAATAACACATTAAATTATTATTACCTCGCAAAATCCAACTAAAAAGTTTACAGAATTATTACCAATAGGTAAATATACAGGCTGTAAAATGCACTATGTATCAATATTATACTAAGCGTTGATGGCTCTCTAATATAAATACATTCCATTTCAATAAATTACAATGAAAAAGGCCTTGTTTACAATGAATTTTATTAAACAAAATGAATTGGTTATGCACATAATATAAAAATATCAAGAGTTGACGTCTAATTACAATATTCTAATGCAATATTTACATTATGGTCTTTAATTTATTAATGATGATGAAAAATATCCACATGTTGAATGTAGTACTATAAAAAGCTGTTTTTTGATGTACTTCAAACAAAATGTCAAATATCTATAACTTGATAAACAAATTAGAAGCACACCTACAAAAGGTTGTTGAAATAAAAAAAAAATCAGGGAAATAGTAACAGGAAAGCTGGGTAACAAGAGCCAGCCACTAATCCAGTCAAAAGAAGATGTCCTGAATAAACTAGGAAATATTATAGACAAAAAGAACAAAGAAGTGTTGCTCAATCTACAGGGAACAATCCTATCAAGTCTGAAGTTCAATAACGCAGCCTACAATTTGTGGGAGTTCTGGCAAGGGGCCAAAGAAAACAATAAGAAGATCAAACTGATTGAAGGAACTGAAATCCCAAAGGAAATAAACACTAATGAAGAGGGAAATAATCAAATGGAAACAGATGAAAACAAAACACAGCCAAGAAGCAGGAGCGCCTCAAAAAACAAAGAAAATTCAACTAATAAAAATCAAGAGGAAACACAAGTAACACAGAAAATAAGGAAAATCAAACCCAGAAAAACAAATGAAGAGCAGCCAACGCTCATGAAGTTTGCTGAAGGGGCGGCTGTGGCTGAGGGGGCCGCAGGGAAAACAATCAGTATGTCTTTTTATATTTTATTTGTATTTACTTTAGTTATAACTAGGGATGGGGATGAGGTTGCGGAAGTGGCAGCTTTTACACCAAGTTGGTTCTACAGGGGTTATCAATTACTGGTAGCCCCTGTAAAACAAATAAATAAAAATCAAATAAGTAAAATAGTACAAAATAACATCAGTCAATATGCAACAAAAGACGCAATGAATAGGGAATTCATAGCGCCAGAAGGAAGCTCAACTTGGGTCAGAGAAGCTTATGAAGTAGGTGCAAGTATCAACTTCAAAGGAATGATGAATATTCAAATAAATTTCAACATGAATTTTTGACAAATATATATTTGAATGCCTTGAATGTTTTCCATTTTCAACTATGAACGCATATGAAATAAACATGAAAAAAGTCAATTTCACGTTTTACAAGAAAACATCAAAGCCGCAATATTCAATAATTTAATAAAATCAATATCAAATCAAACAGGTGATGCATTTTTAGTCTTAAGATGAAACCTTTATTCATATTGTTTGCAGAGGTGTGGGTTGCAGATGCCTCCAAAATGCCCAACTCTCCTTTACTCAATTTTTCAAACATGGCCTATAAAAATTTATTGGTTATAATCTACAAGAAATTCTTCTTATTTGCAGAAATCTATACCTCATAGCAACTGCATCTTGCTGTTTACTTTGGGGTAGTACTACACTGCATTATGAAGGCCAAAGTGAAGAAGCTCAAAGACGTCCTCCTTCAAATGGACGTCTGCCGGCTGGCACCAGATAAAATGAAGACACTGCAGGGCTACCAAACCGTAGAGCATGTCCTATACAACTGTTTTATGTTAGCTTTGTTGTACAGGTACACAATACCTCCAGAGAACCAACTCCTTGTTAATTTGCTTTTTATATTGCCTTTTATATAAGACACTCAGCCACCACTGGGGTGCTGAGCACCACCCCTCTAGCAATTGGCACCAGAGTTGTCCACCACGTACAGAAGAGTATGTGGTCCCAATTGGACACATTAGCAGAAAATATAATTTTGGGGAATAATACACCAGAATAGTTGCATACCCCTTTGCAATTTGCATCCCATAATAAATCATCTTCCCTTGCAACTTAACTTTTTATATTTTTATACTTTTTTATTTTTTTAACTAGAATTTTAAATTCCAAATCTAAATTATAATATTTGAGTTATACTATTAATATATCTAAATACATTATAGGACATTAGTTATAGTTGCAAACACGTCAAATAATACAAAATAATTAAAAATGTTTTTATTTAAAGGCTCTTTGAGTACAGGCTATTTATTATGTAGATAAACAACAAGAATTGAATTTATCCACATCATGCGGCCCACTCCTCTTGTATTCTAAACAAGTGATTGTTTAGAACTTGAACTACCTTTCCCTTGTAATATGATTTGATAAATATATTCAATATGCTTGACCCACGTCCTAAATACTAATTAGTAAGAGATACATGAAAATCATTGGTTTCCATGTGGTGTGGCTATAGTGGCACTGAAATAATAAGGATCAGATGATGACATACAAGGTCCAATTTGTGGCTTAAAAAAGTCAAAGTACCAACAAGGATTCACAATTGTTTAAATAAAATTAATCTATTTCTATCTTTTTTAATCTATTTATTTTTTATATCTACAGTCAATACAACATTTGGTGCATTATAATAAAAATATGTGTCTCTATATCTAGTATAATTAACTTTACTTACCTTTTATATGTATTCTTATACTGTAAATTCAGAACCTAAAGGTAAAAATGCGGGATTATCAAATTCTTTTGCATGAACTCACCAATTTAATGAAATTTTCATCCCAGAACAACTTACTTTTTTATATAAAAGGATGGAAAATATTCCAGTAAGTTGGTGAGTTTACGCAAAAGAATTTGACAATCCCGCATTTCTACCTTTAGGTTCTGAATCTACAGTATGTCTATAATACAATCAAACGTCATGTTATTATATATAAATAATAATTTTTGAGTCCTAATAAAAACAAAATAAAAAGAAAAACAAATTAAACCTGGAGCGTTCATTTATCTGATTGGCTTGGAGGCCAGGGCTTTGGGGAGGAAGAGACTGAGTGCTTGTAAAAAGCTGCCACCACATTGGGTGGTAATTGCAAATTGACTGACCTCAAAAATATTGTATAGATCCTCAGTGTCCTATGGAAGCCCTGCTTTGACCTTATTCTTGATCCACTCAAAGAACTCCTCAATTGGGTTAAGGAATTGAGAATACAGGGGGAGGAAGAGGAGTCTCTTTGGGCAGTCAGCCAGGCAATGACTGGCTAAATGGCTATTTTTATTGGTGGGCGGGAATTTGGACACAACCAGATCCACTTTGTGGAGCCCAACATTATCCAACACAACAATGTTGATTGTACTTCAATAATTGATCCCAAGATACTCCTTGACAACTCAGAGAAAATTGAGAAAGTTCCCACTATTGTGGGAACCCTTGATCATCTGATACTGGTCTAAACTGCAAGGACCAAGAAGCGCTACCATGGAATAGGTCTGGGAATGGACATCTGCATGATGGGCTACGCCGTCCATGGACCCCTTCTTGACCCACCCATGCCTAGACCTGAGTGAGGAGGAAAATGACAATTTGTTGATGTAGAAGAACTGGACATTCCCAGTCTCCTTTAGGGTCAGATATGTCTTGACATAAATGTGTCAATCCTCAATGGTCTTCTCATTGTTTCTATTGTACGGCAAAACTCCAAGTACTTTCCAGGAGAAGCCCAAATCAACCTTTGCTTTTTAAACAAGGATTTTAGAAACAGAAAGCCTTAACTCTGTGGCAAGCATTGATTGGACAGCAAGTGAGTCCAGGTGACAATCCTTGGTAACCCACTGCTTGATTGCCTTGAGATGGGTGGGATGAAGTAGGCTGGGCTGCCGCTTAGCCTGGGCAGATTTTGCAATTTGCCCAGTGTTGCCATACTTGGTGTTGATGTCAGCAATGTATCTGGCTGTGACACCAAATTGGGATGCAATATCCCAAACCACCATTCTCCTGTTCAAGCAGTTGAGGAGAGCTTCATACTCACTATCTGTCAACCAACGCCAGCCCTTGGCAGGTACCACAGCATCCAGGCTAGAAGGCTCATCACAGGGGATGGAGACCTTTGTGTAGAAGGTGGGATCACGCTTGGTTGCGCTGGCGCTGTCAATGGTGGCATAAGACACAGGCGCAGATGGCTCAACAGTGGTAGTCAATGGCTCATATGATGTATCACAGACGTGGGGGCAGGAAGTAGCAACTCTTGGATCAAGAGTGCGGTGCCAGGTGACAACTGGGTACACGGTGGAGGTGTATGTAACCTAATTATTCCTGATGACTTTTCTATAGGAGACTTTTGTGGCAGGCCATGAGAGCAACTTCTGTCTTGGATTCAGGCTACTGTTCCTGGCTTGAGATGCGGGAGGTGGTTGGCTGGCGCTGACACCTTGGGAGGCCTGTGTGTTGGCATGACTCCCCTCTGTTGTAAATTGCGCCATTAATGCTATTTTGATATGGCCGTCAAATATTGATAGTTGCAAAGATTTGGCTGGGTTTGTCTTCAAGTTTGGAAATTCTTTGCCTTCTGCAAATGGGTCTGGTTCAATATCCACCCATTCTGGATTATTGTACCTGTCTGTGGTTGATCCTGGTATGACCTCATCCCAACGTGACCCCCTCAGCCACTCTGACTTCCTAATGAGTGATCACTGTCCCTTGTCTACTATTTAAAGTAGAATCATTACTCCTAAGAAAGACAAGTTTATCCACATTTGCGTTGGCTTTAATAATCTTCAAGCTTTTTCCTGTCTTTTCTGCCAAAAGAACTTTCACATCTTGTTTTCCAGGAAATTAAGGTATGTGCCCTTAATTTTGCCCTGAAGGCTAACCCAAGGCTAGCTTCAAACCTCAAATCTTTTGTTATAAAAATTTCCTGCTGTGTCCTCCTGGATGTTGTCCCCAGGAGCCAAACACAACAAAATGGTGCTCACTACAGGGGCTGCAATCCCCTTGGTTACCCTGTTTCCACGTGCATTCTCTGGTCCTTCTCCCTTTGTTTCTGAAGTACCTAATCAACCTAAAGTTTCTATTCCCCCTCTAGAAGAATACATCCCTGATGCCCCCTCAAATCCTATGGTATTGGTTCTGTCTCCTGGGCCTGTGTGGGCCCCCTTCCCGCTTTCTCTCTCAACTACAAGCAAGCTCATGCTGCTGCCTGCTCCCTTCTCTATTCTGGCACAGTGGCAATGCACTTTATCCCTGGCCTCTGTCCTGGGTACGCTTCTGAAGACCTGTACTCCTTCCTTTTGGACTTTGGTCTCCCCACTGCATTGATGGAATCCATGGATACTATTGGTGTGTTGGTCAACCAGTTCATCCAACCTGCCCTAGTTCACCACCAACTTGCCTTAGGATCCCAGAATCAACTATTAGATGCTGTAGCCACCGCCGTCTCAAATAACCATGCTCAAAATATGGCCTATCAAGAATAGTCACACAGTCTCTTTGCGTGTATTTCTGACAACCAGCGCGGCTCACTGGCATCACAGAAGCACTTAACCGCCTCCCTGAACTCCCTTTTCTCCTCACTCCCTGGATACATAAAGGATCAACTATGCAAATTGGATGAACATCAGGCAGCGTAGCGTGAGAAAATTGAGGCCTTTCTGCTAAACCATTGTCAGGACTTTGAGACTCTGGTTAGTGAGCTTAATCAATTCAGGGAGCATGTCAACTTGCAACTCAAATTGATAGGAGCTCATGTCAATACTTGGGGCCTCCATCTGCAGCATCAATACAGTCTGGATAAGGCTTCACTAGGCAACACTCTATACCAGGTGCAAAATTATGTGGATGACAGGGTAGCGTCTATTGAGGTGACCCCTCCTGCTTCTCCTGTTGAGACCCCATCTGATTTTGAAACCAAGGTATGGGAGGTAATCACCAAACTCAAGGCTACCACTTGGCGTCAAGCTTCTGTGCAGAACCCCCCTCCAGTTGAACCAATGCCTGACCCTTGTATTGCCTCCCTCACTGATCAGGTGGCTACCTTACAAGGTGAAATTGAGTACTTAAGACAAAGCCTCTCTAATTCTGAGGATTTGTCATCTGAATCTGAAGATGAAGAGGAAGGTGAAGTTGTTAATACTCACGCTCATGACAATCATGGTTGTTGCCCTGGTCTGGAAGGTTGACCCTGGGTTAACTGTGCGCATGCACTAGATCAACTTGCCAAAGTGAAAAATGATGTAGCTGATAGGCAAGACGCATTGGAAAGAGAGGTTCAACCCCTCTCCTGCTTTACCAAGACCCTAAATGGAAAAGTTGCCCCCTTGGTTGCTCAGGCCACTTCTCTGGCTACTTGTGTCAATGGGATTGCTGGCACCTTGGCAGTACAACAAATCAAGATTGACAAATTTGGAACTGCTGCCACCACTGCTAGGGATATTAGTGGACAGAACATCTTTACCTTGGACACTCTAGAGGAGAGCCTTTGAGTCCTCTGGGATAGACAACCTGCTGCTGAATCTGAGTTTGAAGGCAACCCTCATATCAACGTCCTCAACCCTGGTGAAAGCAGTTAATCCTTGTCCTTGTCTATTGACCTGAAATACAAACCAATATTCAAGAAGATATTTGATCCAAAAACCTCTACCATTGCCACCTTTTTAACCATTTACAAAACTGCAATGTGTAGGGCTACCAATGAGCTGAAGAAGGAACACATCCTCACCTGTCTCCATCCCACTTGCCAAGAAGTCATGGTCCCCAAGCTCCCCTCCATTGTCACTTGGGAGGATATGAAGTGTCTCCTTATTGAGGAGTTTGGAAGAGATCTCAGCTTGGAGGTCAAGAAGGATGCATTTATGCACATTGCTTTTAAGCCCAAGGAAACCCTGGCTGAGTTTGCAGATTGTTTCTACATTGAAGGCCAGCAGTTAATCACCAGTCAACAGTTAACTCCTTGGGAAGCATACACAGCTTGTTCAAATGCTTTGAAGGTGAACCAGCTTCTATGCCTACACTTTAAGGCACACAAGGCTTTTCTCACTTCCATGAAGAGTATTAAGATGCTCCTACAAGACATGCATTTGACACATGGAGGTATGGTGGTACGTGAAAATAAAGCCAGCAATGCTGGGACTACCTCTGGTATGCCGCGCATAATGACCCTGGGTGCTGATGGACAGGCTAAGAGGCAAGGCTGCCATAACTGTGGCCAGATCAGGCATCACTTGCGCACTTGCACTAATCCTTGAGTGGAAGGTTGTGATCCCAAGGAGCAGGCGGGAAAAGAGAGGTCAGCTTAGAGACAGAGACGCTTTCTGCTGACCATTCTCCCCTGTCTCCCCCTGATCCTTTGTATGATGAGGAAGCTCCCTTTTCCTCTGGCCCAACTATCCTTCATCTATTTGACAATCTCTTGAGTGATTATGAGCCTGAAGATTCTGATAGTGAAGATTCTGATAGTTATGGCAATTCTGTTCTGGCTGTCCCAGAAACTATCCCTGTACCATACAAGCTTCTCTCTGGAAAGACCACCACCACTTCCCAAGTACCTGCAAGTGAAGCTAAGTCCATGGTGGCTTGCCCTTACCTAGCTCAAGCCCATTGAACTCCTGTCTTGGTTGACTCTTCCAAGGAAGAAGCCAAGCTAGCCAAAGCTCTCTTTCAAAATGTGACTGTATCTCTTCTGCTACAGACTGTATATAAGGAGATTCCTGTGTTGCAGTGCATGCTAGCTAAATGGGAAAAGGAGCTAGAGGCTGTGCAAGACGTGTTGGCAGTCTTTCCCCCCTTTGGGAAGGATACAACCTGTGTGGAAGTATCAATCCAAAAGGTTAAGATCAAAGCCATTTTGAACACAGGTTCTCCAGTCAGCGTGGTATCTTCCAAACTAATGAAGAAACTTAAGTTGGCCCCCGACCTCAACTACACGCAGTTGTATGGCACAGCTGGCATTGATCAAACATGGGCCATTGGTGCCTACTCCGCTCTACCCATGAGGTTTGGGAAACTCCTTATTGCTTCCCCCGCTGTGGTCCTCAAGAACAAAAGCTATAACCTCTTGGTTGGTACTCAATTCCTCCAAGAATATAATGGTATTGTAAACTTACAAGATGGATACCTTTCTCTCTTAGAATATGAGGTTCCTTTGATTTTTGAGGAACCTCTGCGCCTCCCAGGAAAACTTCTTAAAAATTGTGTGCTTGAGTACCCCACGGGTATCTTCTCTCTCAAGTATAGGACTTACTCCTCCAGCATGAGTACCCCTCCTCCTTCCTGCCCTGCAGAAGAAGGGGTTCCTCTGCTAGCATAGCGGCTATCATCATCCCCCCAGACTCTCAAGTGGTGATTGATTCTCATATTTCTTATGAGCTACCTGAAAAGGCATTCTTGGAACTTTACTCACCTGAATCCTTAAGTTGTACAGAGCCCTGCCTGTATCCTGGGATTCTAGATTGAACCCACAAAGAGCCTGTACAATTACTGCTTGCCAACCTGACAGCCCTGCCCATGCAGGTGACCTGAGGCCAGGTTGTAGGGCATGATTGTATACTAGGAGCAGAACAAGTGGCCTCCATCTACCCCTTTGGAACTTTCAGTGATTTCAATCTACCTGAAGACAATCCTCAGGTTCTCTCCTTATTCACCACTACTGATTTCCCCCAACTGTCTCCTGTTCAACAAAAGGACTTGTTTGACCTTCTAAATCAGTTCAGCAATATATTTGCCTCTGGACCTACAGACTATGGCCTAGCTAAAGGAGTCATCCATCAGATTGATACTGGGGATGTGCCCCCTTTTTGTGCTAAACCATACCGCCATAGTAAAGTGGAGGATGCCCAAGTGTCTAAGGAACTCAAGCAACTACTAGATGCTGGTTTACTGGCTCCTTCCCAAAGTCCTTGGGCTTCCCCGTTAATGATCCTCAAGAAGAAAGATGGAGGTCATTGTATTGTGATGGAATATTGCCGCCTGAACTCTCTCACTAAGAAATACTTGTACCCCTTGCCCAGAATTGACAATGCCCTCAGACAGCTGGGTGGTTCCAAGTTTTTCTCAGCCATAGCTCTATCTCCAGGATACTGGCAAGTTGACTTATCTCCTGAAGATTGAGAAAAGGCTGCGCTTATCACTTCAAAAGGCCTTTTTGAGCCCACTTGTATGCCCCAGTGGCTCTGCAACGCCCCTGCCACATTTCAACGGGCTATGGACTCCATCCTACAAGATCTAAAGCTCTCTTGTGTCCTCGTGTACCTTGATGATATCACCATATTCAGCGCTATCTTTACTGACCACTTGGACCATCTCAAGGCTGTCTTCATCAAGATTTGTGAAGCTGGCTTGAAACTTAAACCCTCCAAGTGCTCCTTCTTCAAGGAACGTCTTGAATTTTTAGGTCATGAGGTCACTCAAACTGGAATCCACCCCATGAATAACAAGGTAGAGGCCATTGACAAGATGCTACCTCCCACAAATCTTTGAGAGGTTCAAGTATTCCTTGGTATGATGGGCTTCTACCGACAGTTCATAACTGACTTTGCTGAACTGAGTGAACCCCTTGTCCAACTGCTTTACAACGTCCTCTTTGAATGGACTGACAGCCAACAACAAGCATTTGAAGTGCTGAATGCCAAGATCAAGGAGGCTCCTATCTTATTCTATCCTGATTATGATAAAGAGTTCATTTTGTATACTGATGTTAGTGGAGTAGCTGTGGGTGCCATCCTTACCCAACTTTACAATGAAGGCATGGATTGACCTGTAGCCTACTTGTCAAGGGTCCTCAATAAGCACAAGAAGAACTAAAGCGTTGCTTAGAAGGAATGTTTAGCGGTGCTGCATGCGGTGAAACAGTTTGGGCACTACATTTATGGGACCCACTTCACAGTGGTCACAGATCACTCCTCCCTCAAATGGCTACAACAGCTAAAGGAACCTGAAGGTTGACTAGCGCACTGGGCTCTGCGTCTACAAGGGTATGATTTCACTGTGATACACTGTCCTGGGGCCCAACATCAGAAGGCTGATGGCCTGTCAAGAATGCCAATCCTAGCTATTCATCCCGCTGATGCTGATTTTCTATACAAGTTAATAGGGTATCCTGACTCTTGGACCACTGAGCCAGAAGACATTTGACTGGCACTACAAGCCCTATCCAAGGACACTGTAATTTGAGATAGGCAGCTCTTCAAAAAAGTCAACAATGCCTACCTACCCTATGTTTGCCCTAGCATGAGGATAGCCATTATCCTCCAAGCACATATTGACACTGGTCATGGGGGCATAGCAAAGACTCATGACTGGTTGTGCAAAAACTTCTATTGGGAGAACATGCGCCTCCTGATCCCTGATGTCCTTGCCTCCTGTCATTCCTGTCAGCTCCAACGCCCTTGCCTGTCCCAACACCAGTTCAAAATCATCCCTCCAAAGCATGCCTTTCACACAGTGAGTATTGATGCTGTTGGGCATTTCCCTTGGTCTAGGTTGGGATGTCAGTTTATCTTGGTTGCTGTAGATCACTTTAGCAAGTGGGTTGAAGCCAGAGCAACAAAGGATATAACTGCTAAGACCACGGCTACTTTCTTGCTGCAAGACATTTTCTATTGAAATGGCTGCCCTTAAATCCTGCTCTATGACAATGGTACCAACTTTAATGCTTGCCTCATCACTTCTATTGTCAAAGCTATGGGAACTCACCAATTGTTCTCTGCGCTATATAACCCCTCAACCAATGGAACTGTCAAATAAGCAAACTCCACCCTGGTGTCCATAATGAGGAAACTCATGCTCTCTGATGCTGCCAATTGGGATATGTTCCTCCCTGCTGCCCTCTTTGCTTACTGACTCATTAGACATCAAGTGACTGACCAGTCCCCTTTTCCCATGCTGTATGGACGTGAGGCCAATACCCCCTCAATCTTGGGACCCCCTTTTATCAAATTTGATGTGTCTGCAAATCCAGAGGCCCATGTTAAAGACTTAACCAATTGTATCATTGACATCCAAGCAACAGCTTATTCCACTGTTACAAGGTCAAAGCTCTGGAGCTCTCCCCGTCTAATGCTGCTAGAGCCCCCCTCCCTGAGTATCAAATAGGTGATCTAGCTCTCTACTACCAGAATTATACAGGTGATAGAGTCCATAAGCTGGATTCTCTCTGAGTTGGGCCCTGTGAGGTCACCTTTAAGAAGGATGTTGATTATACTGTGAAACTACTGTCTTCTGGACTTCCTTTTGCCTGCGTTCACTCCAAATTTCTCCGCAAATATCAACTCCCTGTGTCCAATCTTGAGGGGGGAGACGTTTTAAATTGCGCCATTAATGCTATTTTGATATGGCCTTCAAATATTGATAGTTGCAACAATTTGGCTGGGTTTGCCTTCAAGTTTGAAAATTTATTGCCTTCTGCAAATGGGTCTGGTTTAATATCCACCCATTCTGGATTATTGTACCTGTCTGTGATTGATCCTGGTATGACCTCATCCCAACTTGACCCCCTCAGCCACTCTGTCTTCCTAATGAGTGATCACCGTCTCTTGTCTACTATTTAAATTAGAATCATTACTCCTAACAAAGACAAGTTTATCCACATTTTCATTGGCTTTAATAATCTTCACGCTTTTTCCTGTCCTTTCTCCCAAAAGGACTTTTGTATCTTGTTTCCTAGGAAATTAAGGTATGTGCTCTTAATTTTTCCCTGAAGGCTAACCCAAGGCTAGCTTTGAACCTCAAATCTTTTGTTATAAAGATTTCCTGCTGTGTCTTCCTGGATGTTGTCCCCAGGAGCCAAACACAACACCCTTGAGTTGAGTTCTGGGTCTATTCTTGGACCCTCTGGGATGCCCTCGTGGACAGGCTGCCCCGTAGGCTGGTGCAGGAGCTGGTTGAGAATGCAATTGATGATCCATAAAAATAAAATAAAAATATATATTAGATTAAATATGTATTTATTTGAATTTATTGGTTTAGTTGTGAGTAGTTGTTTTCTCTTGACAAAGCCTTGAATAGTAACAGAATTTTTATATCTGTGATTTGAAGTGTATAATATTGTATTCTTTCCAGGTTTGGATAATTTTAAAGTTTAATCACTTTTTATGTCTAAACATGGTTATTGAGATAGACTTTTTAGATTTATTAGTCATAGTGGAGCTTCTTGATTTGGGTTGGTGTTTCCTAGTGTACTTACTGTACATTAAATTTGGATTCCAGTTCCTGCAATTAATATCTGAGTTTACTAGTGGAATTCAAAAGTGATCTGAAATTTGGTTAATGGATTTGACAATCCTGCAATTTCAAAAAAACATAGTACACTTGATGGAAATAGTTGATGGATTTGAACACTTCAAATCTAATTCCATTCAATTAATTTTGCCCATTGGAAATATGCAGTTTGACTTGAACTTTGCAAAGTGTCTATGAGTTCCCACACTTTCAAATATTCAAATAAATACTCAAAAAAATCAATTTAATTAAAAGAAGGCCATCCCGCAAAAATTGATTCAAAATTTGGACCAAGGATTTGACAATCCCGCATTTTTATGTTTGGGTTCTGAATTTACAGTACCAACCCCGTACCATACTGTCAGGATTGACAATTTTCTCCCCCCTTGAAACCTGGGCCCAAGGGCAGGATTTGAACCCTGACCCTGAGCCCCTGCAGGCTGCCAGCCCTGAGGACCAAGGGGCCACCTGCTTGTGTTTTCCTGGGATCAAGCCCAAGCAAGCTGAAGCCAAGAATGATTGTCCAAAAGGTGAAGATAGCCAAACCAAAGGAACCATTGCACTAAATGGAGGAGTAATCAAGGTGTCTAATGGAGGCAACAAAATTCCTACCATTGCTTCATGGTCTTGAAAACTGCCTTGGTGGCCAATCAGGACGTGTCCCCTGAGGAAAGCACAGGCCCAGGACCTGACCCCATGACCGCAACCCAAGAACAAGAGAATCAAGTCACCAATTTGAGATTTCTGACCAATGAAAGAACTTCTGGCCCAGGTGCCATTTCACTGCCTTTGAATCCAAGCGTCCAGACCACCTGGTCCCACATTTCCCAATGCCCTGATGAACCCCCTATGGAAAACAGTAAGTTTGAAGATGGGGTGCTATATAGAACAAAGGACCCTGCACTCCAAACTTATTGCCATTTTTGAATAAAAGTTATGTTATTTTGGCTTCCACAGCTGCTGCCTTATTTTATCTTTGCCATCTATCAATTCAGTACAAGATCACTTGGCCCTCCTGCCCTTCTGCTTGAAGATTCCTGTCCTCCAGGTGTTCTCTTTGGTCCCGTCCACTTAATGGAGTACCCTTTAAAGCCCAAGTATAAGTAATACACCCTGGAAAAGATCCTTGAACTAGATCTCTTGGCCTGCATAAAATCAGCAGTTAGATATTACTGCCAAGGCTCCTGGATCCTATTATCACCAAAATTGTTTAGAGGCAAGTTCAACTACCTATCTGCCTATAAACTTGATATGGAACTGCCTGTGACCCCCAATGTCAGGGATCCACTCATTGAGAAGTCTCTCTCCAATTGAATGAAGGAGATCTCCCAAGTTGAATTTGACTAGAGTGGACCCTACTGGAATCCCTATCATTAACATTTGTAGGAAGTGACCAAATAAGCAGAATCTCCCCAGTAAGGGAGTGAAGTGGTTTAGAAGGTAATAGACGCTGGTATTGTAAATTCAGAACCTAAAGGTAAAAGTGCAGGATTGTCATATTGTTTTGTGTGAACTCACCAACTTAATGGAGTAATTTTTATCCCAGAAAACCTTACACTTTTATATAAAAGGATGAAAAATATTCCAGTAAGTTGGTGAGTTCACGCAAAAACAATTTGACAATCCCACATTTTTACCTTTAGGTTCTGAATCTACTGTATACCCCAAGACTAACCAGGGGGCCTTGGGGTGGATAATAGGAGGGAATTGTGCTGTTTCTATGTATGGGGCATGGCGGCAACGTGGTCCAAAACAATATCAAATTGAGTCTTCTGACTTATGTGTGGGAGTTGGTTTAGGGGTTTTGAAGTTCACGTTGGCTTGCCCATAACTGATTAACACACAAAAAGTCCATACAAGGAAGATGAACTTCATGTTGTTGAAAGAGGAACCTTTGAATCTACTAATCAAGTTTTTAGAAGTTTGAAAATATAGATTTATTGGTTTGATAGGAATAAGAAAATTGTTGGAGCAATTTTCTCAAGGAAAATTATTCAGTTTAAATACTAAAGTAATTGGGGGAGGGAGCATAGTGGTTACCAGGTAATCCTTCAAGAGTAGTTTGGCCAGTATTGTCTTGCAGGTCTGCAGCAGGCTGCAGCCTGCAATGAAAGAAGAGGTAGGTTGAATCATTAAAATGCAGTATTCTTCTGGACTCTGGTGGGGATGGTATTGTGAGCCTGGATGAGCATTATTTCTTTGGCTTGGTTGCATTGCTTTTATTGATTGACCAGAAGGGTCCCCTGTACATTGGTGGCTTGCTTATTTCATTTATTTTTGGTTTGATTGGCTAGTTTTAGGGTTTCAGAGCTTGTTTTGAATGTAATTTTGTTGCCATTGTTGCTCTCTTCATCCCTGGCTCTGATTTTTGATTTTGAACTAGGTTTTATATTGGATTTCAAGTTTGAGTGTTTGCTTTTATTTTTGCTCTTGTTCTTAAAAGTGCATTCATTTATCAATTTTAAACGCAGAATTGGTGTGGTTGTATTGATTGAATTGGTTTTGTGATTTGTTCTAGTTTCCACATTTAAATTTCCCATTCTGTGATCCAATTGTGTTTGACAGGCCCCAGAATTAGGGCAATAACTTGTGTAAGGGATAGAATCCCTTACACCCAAGCCAATGCCTGCCTCCTCACCTGACCTCCCAACCAATCCCACTGGTAAGCTGTTTGGGATTGTGTACATCACCCTCACAGGGGTGGTTGACACTATAATCCCGGCTGCTGGCCTGTGGTCCTGGGTGGTGAAGTCCTTCTCCTACCTCTTTAAGTTAGCTCCTCTCTTGTGGTGGGCTTTACCTGCATAAAACCTGGCCCAAGTGATCCCCAAAACCAACAGGCCAGCTGCCTAAGACTGGATCCCTGACATTATGTCAATCTACTTTAAACCTGGTACCCTGAGACCCAAAACGTTGTTATTTCTTGGTGTTACTTGTATGCTTTTGTTATTGATAATCACTTATTACACCTATAAGATGACCATGAACCTGACCTCTTCTATGTGGAAGAATGCAAACTCAAACAACCTCAAGAAACCCAACACCACCGCTGCTGACACAGCCAAGACTCTCTCTTCTCAAGTGAAGATTGTGATTGTCAACCAATCCCTCACAAAGGTGAAAATGCCCCAGATGGGGAAGCTTACACTCAAAGAAGCCCACTGCACCATGCCAGTCCTCTGTCTATACTTTCAAGCCAATGCCCCATCTTACTCCAGCAACACCAAGAATTGACTTGGAGTTGCAGCCATGCTCTCCAGAGATGCCTTAGACTGGTTTGGCAAGGCCACAGCGGAGGACGTGGAATTCTGTCTAAACTATGCCAAGTTTGAAGCAGAATTGATGGCCACAGGCAAAGATTCTGCCATCAGATACTACACCCTGAACTCCTTGCTAGAAATCTGACAAGGCTCTCAACCCATCCAGGTGTATATCAAAACATTTCTCAAGCTAAAAACCTGCACCCAGCTTGAGGACATAATAGCAGCCATTATCTTCCAAAAGGGAGTGAACCTAGCCATGAAGGACCTGCTGAAACACCACCCTCCCTGCTCTCAGCTTAGAAAAACCAGACCCTCTGTACAAAGGCCTCAGCATGAACCAAGAGAATGCCAGCCCAGCCCAGCACTGCCAAATCAAACCCCCACTCCTCACAGAGCTGGGATGACCCCTAAAGAACTCCAGAGACACTATAGAGAAGGACTCTGATTTCACTGCCATGAAGCAGGTCACTTGACCAGAGCCTTCCCTAAGAAAAATGCTACACCCATTTCTTTGGCCCAAATAAACGCTTCCTCCTAGTCTTATAAGTTCATCCTTGTATCAGTCAACATCAATATAATCCTCTGGAAATTAAAATCCTTTATTGACACTAGGGCAGACAAGAGCTTTATTGATGCAGAACTAGCTCAAGAACTAGGCCTGTCTGCATCAAAGAACTGCCTACAGATCATTATGGGAAACATCACCAAGGACAAGGAAATAAATGTGAACAGTAACTGCCCCTAGTTATAGGGAGTAATATGTACCCCTTGCCCCTCATCCTGCTGAAAGATTTACCACACCCCTTCATCCTTGGAGACTCCTGGTCAGACAGGCATGGCCTCATCCTTAACTACCAAGAACAGACTGTCACCCTGGGGGACAAAGGAAACCTCAACACTGTACCCTTTTTCACCAACCCAGAAGAATTATCTACTCAAGGACTCATGACCATACAATTAGAACCCAGTGTAGGCGCTCTTCCTGCCTCTCTGGCCAAGTGGAATCATGTTTTTGATGAGAGCGCGGCTAGCCAACTCCCCAAGAACTCCGTCTACAATCACGCAATTGACCTGCTGCCCAACACTCAACCCAGCCACAGCCCCATCTACAGCTGCAATCACAAGGAACAGGTTGCCCTCAGGACATACCTTGAGGAAATGACTGCCAAGGGATTCATTAATTAAGCAATATGCAAATCATTGTACTTCGTTCAGTTACGTATTGTAATGAATCCATGGCAGTCATTTCCTCAAGGTATGTCTGAAGGCAACCTGTTCCTTGTGATTGCAGCTGTAGATGGGGCTGTTGGCTGGGTTGAGTGTTGGGCAGCAGGTCAATTGCGATTGTAGACGGAGTTCTTGGGGGATTAGCTTGTGCTGCTCTGTCAAAAACATGATTCCACTTGGCCAGAGAGGCAGGAAGAGCGCCTACACTGGGTTCTAATTGTATGGTCATGAGTCCTTGAGTAGATAATTCTTCTGGGTTGGTGAAAAAGTACAGTGTTGAGGTTTCCTTTGTCCCCAGGGTGACAGTCTGTTCTTGGTAGTTAAGGATGAGGCCATGCCTGTCTGACCAGGAGTCTCCAAGGATGAAGGGGTGTGGTAAATCTTTCAGCAGGATGAGGGGCAAGGGGTACATATTACTCCCTATAACTAGAGAACGATTACTGTTCACATTTATTTCCTTGTCCTTGGTGATGTTTTCCATAATGATCTGTAGGCAGTTCTTTGAAGTGCAGACAGGCCTAGTTCTTGAGCTAGTTCTGCATCAATAAAGCTCTTGTCTGCCTAGTGTCAATGAAGGATTTTAATTTCCAGAGGATTATATTGATGTTGACTGATACAGGGGATGAACTTATAAGACTAGGAGGAAGCGTTTATTTGGGCCAAAGAAATGGGTGTAGCATTTTCTTAGGAAGGCTCTGGTCAAGTGACCTGCTTCATGGCAGTGAAATCAGAGTCCTTCTCTATAGTGTCTCTGGAGTTCTTTAGGGGTCATTCAGCTCTGTGAGAGTGGGGGGTTTGATTTGGCAGTGCTGGGCTGGGCTGGCATTCTCTTGGTTCATGCTGAGGCCTTTGTACAGAGGGTCTGGTTTTTTTTTCTGTGAGCAGGGAGGGTGGTGTTTCAGCAGGTCCTTCGCTGGCTGAGTTCCTCCCTTTTGGAAGATAATGGCTGCTATTATGTCCTCAAGCTGGGTGCAGGTTTTTTAGCTTGAGAAATGTTTTGATATACACCTGGATGGGTTTGAGGCCTTGTCAGATTTCTAGCAAGGAGTTCAGGGTGTAGTATCTGATGGCAGAATCTTTGCCTGTGGCCATCAATTCTGCTTCAAACTTAGCATAGTTTAGACAGAATTCCACGTCCTCCGCTGTGGCCTTGCCAAACCAGTCTAAGGCATCTCTGGAGAGCATGGCTGCAACTCCAAGTCAATTCTTGGTGTTGCTGGGTAAGATAAGGGCATTGGCCAGCAAGTATAGACAGAGGACTGGCATGGTGCAGTGGGCTTCTTTGAGTGTAAAGCTTCCCCATCTGGGGCATTTTCACCTTTGTGAGGGATTGGTTGGCTTAATCACAATCTTCACTTGAAAGTCTTGGCTGTGTCAGCAGCGGTGGTGTTAGGTTTCTTGAGGTTGTTTGAGTTTGCATTCTTCCACATAGAAGAGGTCAGGTTCATGGTCATCTTATAGGTGTAATAAGTGATTATCAATAACAAAAGCATACAAGTAACACCAAGAAATAACAACATTTTTGGGTCTCAGGGTACCAGGTTTAAAGTAGATTGACATAATGTCAGGGGATCCCCTTAGGCAGCTGGCTGTTGGTTTTGGGGATCACTTGGGCCAGGTTTTATGCAGGTAAACCCACCACAGAGAGCTAACCAAGAGGTAGGAAGGACTTCACCACCCAGGACCACAGGCCAACAGCCGGGATTATTGGTCAACCACCCCTGTGAGGGTGATGTACACAATCCCAAACAGCTTACCAGTGGGATTGGTTGGGAGGTCAGGTGAGGAGGCAGGCATTGGCTTGGGTGTGAGGGATTCTATCCCTTACACAAGGTCATGCCCTAATTCTGGGGCCTGTCAAACACAATTGGATCACAGAATGGGAAATTTAAATGTGGAAACTGAGCAAATCACAAAACCAATTCAATCAATACAACCACACCAATTCTGCGTTTAAAATTGATAAATGAATGCACTTTTAAGAACAAGAGCAAAAATAAAAGCAAACACTCAAACTTGAAATCCAATATAAAACCTAGTTCAAAATCAAAAATCAGAGCCAGGGATGAAGAGAGCAACAATGGCAACAAAGGTGATTCAAAACAAGCTCTGAAACCTAAAACTAGCCAATCAAACCAAAAATAAATGAAATAAGCAAGCCACCAATGTACACGGACCCTTCTGGTCAATCAATAAAAGCAATGCAACCAAGCCAAAGAAATAATGCTCATCCAGGCTCACAATACCATCCCCACCAGAGTCCAGAAGAATACTGCATTTTTAATGATTCAACCTACCTCTTCTTTCATTGCAGGCTGCAGCCTGCTGCAGACCCTGCAAGACAATACTGGCCAAACTACTCTTGAAGGATTACCTGGTAACCACTATGTCCCTCCCCCAATTACTTTGGTATTTAAACTGAATAATTTTCCTTGAGAAAATTGCTCCAACAATTTTCTTATTCCTATCAAACCAATAAATCTATATTTTCAAACTTCTAAAAACTTGATTAGTAGATTCAAAGGTTCCTCTTTCAACAACATGAAGTTCATCTTCCTTGTATGGACTTTTGTGTATTAATCAGTTAGGCAAGCCAACGTGAACTTCAAAACCCCTAAACCAACTCCCACACATAAGTCAGAAGACTCAATTTGATATTTGGACCACGTTGCCGCCATGCCCCATACATAGAAACAGCACAATTCCTCCTATTATCCACCCCAAGGCCCCCTGGTTAGTCTTGGGG
>QTSX02004449.1:0-31321 GCA_014839935.2 Entomophthora muscae
TAATTCCAAATACCTTGCTTTCCTGCAGTGTGTCCTTGCCAAAACTATGTTGATTTATTATATAAAAACTCTTGAAAAAGCTTTTTAATAACTAATAATAATAAAAATTGATTTTTTTAAGTATGAATCGATATAATAACCACTATTCCCAGATCACGCCAACCAGTTGGAAATACAGTTGACTGATCGTCCTAAAACCTCAAGAAAATGTTTTAGTATATAAAATAAAAGCGTTTTTTTTCCGGTTCCCAAGTCATAGTATTATAGTGGTAGTACGCAGCGTTGTGGCTGCTACGACCGCGGTTCGATTCCGCGCTATGACATTTTATTTTTTTTAACTTCATATGGGGATGAGTGCTGTGAAACATCTTTTAGCTTGTCCGATAAAAAGTTGGTTAAAACTTGGTGTTGTTTTTTACGATAGGATAAACCTTCATCTTCTTTATTATATACTCAATATTTGATCACTTTAAAAGGAATTAAAGAATTGATTGATTTGAGATGAATCTTTCTGGGATCAGCAACTTATCTCTTTAGGCCAATTATGAGACAATATTGATTGACGAATTAGGCATTTTCATATTTTTATGGATAATCAAGTCTATAGATGGGGAAGAGTTTTTAAAAAAAATTATAAGTGCTTAGATCCCCCATTGTTATAATTTCTATAGAGTTGTGGGATACTTGGTGAGTTACATTGCATCTTGTGTTGACCTGTATCAGCCTCCAATAGATGATAAACTATATTGCATACATTCCTATCTCTGACCTGTGGCTGGTATAAGATTTTAAAGGTTCGGTTCAATATAAAAACATATCTGAGACAAAGTAGTACTAGTCTTTGGTGTTACCAAGTATTTATATTCGACTCATCAAGCTCATATAATTAACTAATTTCACATTCTGCTCTCGCTTTGTCTCAACCAGAGTCATAGTGGCAATCAGCTTCTGTCATTTATGTTGATCCTTATTACACAATAGATCCAATCTCAACAAGTTTAATATGAAATTACAATAGATTGCCCAATAAAATAACCATTTACCCACTCATATCTACTTATTCTTCCCCCTCAAAAGATGATCTTATTCCCAAAGAGGATGAAATAATGATCTATAAATGTCAAGGATCTAGTAGCACAATATCTATAATTACTCCCTCTTGGGAAGTAATTCCTAAAGTGATTCCCCCAATTAATCATTAAGTTGGTGGCACTCTCATCAGCCACCCATCTTATATGGGGATCAAATCTTTTGAGTCTTAAATGGAACATTATCTGTACAAACCCCATGACTACTATGACTTATATGGACACCATGTGGGGCTCTCATGATACTATATATCCTCTAAATTCGTATCAATAAAGTATCATTCTCTTCTTCCCACATTTCCACTTTATTTTGTTTTATATACTTCAGAATTATTTACACAACAGCAGTAGAACAGGTAGGTTATCTACACCTACAAAACTCAAAGGAAAAGTTCCTCCATAAAAGAACCCAGGAATGACAATCCCACTGGCTGGAGAAGATATGAAGAAGTTCAGGACGTCCCCATGGCATATACTGTATTCAACAATATCCTTGTACCAACCAAAAAATACAACTTCCTCAGTAAACAAGGAGTCCTGAACCTGCCTCTAATCCTGGAAATGCTTGAAATACACAACATTGTATTTCAACCTTTGCTCAGTAGAAATTAAGATGTTCTCAGGACTACACCATGAAAATTTCAACTTCTGAATTCAAGCACACAAAAACAAGTTCACACAAGTTGACTACCCTCAAAGACTCTGGGCAAGTGAAATTGCCTTACAAGTTACCAGGGTTGCCTCCCACTTTGTGAGCAACTGGTCCAAAAAAACAACTCAATCATAATGAAGACTGAGACATGTTCAAGAATGCCTTATTGGAAAGGTTTTTCATAAAGGGTTCTGATGTAGTTATCACAAAAGAACTCAGAACCTTCAAAATGATGGGAACTATTAAATAATATATTGCAGCAAACAAAGACATACACGCTTGAGCTCCTGAAACCATCATTTTTATGAGGCTAGACCATTTCTGGACTTTTTACAATGGTCTTCCCACACACATAATATGAAATTTTGATATAAGTTACTGCAAGAACCTCCAAGATGTATTCTTGTAAAGAAAGTAAGTTGTTCAGAAATCTAATAATCTGTATGCAACCAACAAGCAAAATAGAGTCTCTCAGCAAGGAAGGATACTTGACCCAATAAACAAACCAACCGGGCCAACAACCCTCATCCTCAAGGAAGAAATCATATAAATCAAGCAAATCAGATGAGTACTAATAATGCACCCAAGGAGGGAAAAGATCAGGGGAGTGCTTAGGCAAGCCACCCTCCCCACTTTACAAGACTCATATAGGGACCAAGACGTGGACTCAATCACCATGATCCAAGTACCCTCCAGCAATCTCATACTTTTTTCTGCACAAAATGAAAATAAACTATTCACTTATTCTTTTATTTTTACAGATATCAAGGCATAGCACTATTTGACACTGGAGCAGACCAGTCCCTTATTGAAATTTTTTTGCTAATCTCATGAAACTACCTACAATCAAGAGTAACATCAAGAGAGTTATTATGGCAGACAACCAAAGCACCCCATCCAGAAATGAGGCAAAAACTTTCTGGGCACAAATAGAGGATGTAAAAAACTACCCTTTGTGGCCCCATTATTCCAATACCTAAGTACAAGATAGTGCTTATCTTAGACTGGATGAGCAAGACGAAACCCCATGTTGACTGGGATAGTGCTACACTCAACATAAAGCAAAGAAAAGTCCATCACCCTGTGGATCTAAATCACCTTGACACCCTCATGAGAGATTATGTATTTTTAAAGATTATAAAAACTAAAGAAGAAAAGGAAGCCAGTAAAATTGACTAGAACACCTGTGCATATGAAATTATCCGCTTCAAAATGTGAAAGTCTCACTTGAACAGGATTCAATATATCAATAACTTGTCCAAGAATTCCCCTTAGTATTCCAGGAGAAACTTCCTGGCTTACCACTTGACAGAGGTATCCAACAGAAGATTGACCTAAAAGGAAGTGTAACCAAGACACATCCCATCTTTTGATTAACACCTTGAGAGGACAATGCATTAAAAGAATACCTTGATAAATCCCTGAAGAAAGGGCTCATCTGAACATCAAAACCCCCTTTGGTGCAGAAGTCTTCTTTGTTACTAAGAAAGATAAAGGCTTTCTCCTTGTCACTGACTACAGAGCGCTCAATGAAGTCATAATTAAGAACACATATCCCCTTTTACCTGATTGACAGCCTCTTTGAAGCTTTAGAAGGATCACAGTTCTTCAAAAAAATTGACATAATTACAGGATACCATCAAATCCATGTCAAGCCTGAAGATATTCCAAAGATAGAATTCAGAACAAAATATGGGTCATTTGAATGTATAGTTCTTAATTTTGGTATAGCAAACACCCCCAGTACCTTTGTGACCTTCATTAACAAAGTGCTCAAGGACCACATTGGGAAAAGAGCCATATTATACCTAGATTATATAATCATTCATAGCCCTAACAAAGAAAAGCACTAGAAGGGCGTTTTTATGATACTCAGCCCCTCCAAGACAACCAGCTAGTAGCCAAACCATCCAAGTAAAAATTCTTCTCAACCAAACTCCTGTTCCTAGGATACATCATTAGTAAAGATGGGATTAAACCTGACCCAGAAAAGATAAGGGCTATCAAATACATACAAGAGCCACATAACAAGAGTGAACTCCAAAAATTATTGGGAATAGTTGCATATTTCAAGAGGTTTATCCCTGATTGGGGAGCTCTAACTAAAACCTTTCTGTAATCACTGGTAAAACAAAAAGATTGTGTAGACACCATTGAGAGAGCAGAATTTACAGCAACTAAAGTAAAAAATGATTACTGCTCCCATACCACAGTACCCCAACTGTGAAGGGGTCTATGAAATGGAGACATATGCCTCTGACTATGAAATAGGAGTAGTGCTTAGAATACAAACCAAAAATAGTATTTGCTCCCTGTGGTGTATGAATCAAGAAAGCTGTCCAAAGGTGAAAAAGATATTCAATAAATGACAAGGAGCTAATAGCCATTGTCCAATTTTTAATTAAGTGGCATTGCTATATGAAAGGTGCACAGATATTCAAAGTTCTAACTAATCACAAGTCACTGGCATTTATTTTTAGAAAATAACAACACCTATATAGACAACAAGCTTAATGAATGAACCTCATACAAAGGTATCCAATGATAATCAAATATAAACCAGGCAAGGAACTACTTATTGTAGACACACTATCAAGGCTATACCGTAAACATATCCTCTCACTGACGGAGAGCCCTGATTGGCCCATGTTAATCACAAGGAATCTCCAAGAGGGGTTCCCACATGGTACACTAATGAACGCCCAAAAGAAATTCCTTAAGAACAAATACCTGTTTAAAAATCTATGTAGTACTCTCCACTGCATACTACCAAGCAGCAACACTGTACCCTAAATCCTGCCAACATAAAATATTGACACAATCCTTTGATACCACAGAGATCTGGGACGTGAATTTAGTAAGAATCTGTATGAATATCTTAAGACACATTATTGATGATCCAACATGATGTACAACATCAAAAAGTGCTCAAACAATGCAAAGTTTGTGAAAATTATGCACATTTTAAGGTACTCCTAAATCAGTGATGTCAGTATCAATAGCCCAATACTTTAAAGTATGGGCATTATATATTGTGGGGCCCTTGTCTAGAGACAGCAAAGACAAAAATACATCATTACAGTCATCAACTATGCAACAAGATGGCCCATGATACAAGTCACAAAAGAACATAAAGGAAATGATGCAAGACAATTATTGGTAAGGAGATCATAGCCAAATTTAAAAAACTTGGACTCCTAGTTAAAGATGGAGAAACAGAACTTACTGCCATTGACACCAAAGACTACTTTGATAAGAACAGAATAAAACACACAGTTGCCAGTCCTTATCACCCACAAGCTAAAGGGAGAGTGGAAAGATTGAAAAATGTCCTTGTAGAGGCACTCAGTAAATTATCTGTCAACAATCCACAACTCTGGGTCAACATGTTTCTTACAGCATCAATGGTATGTCAAACTTGGACCAACAAAAATACAGGTAAATACCATATGAAATTTTCTACAGGCATAAACCTGTCATTGTCAGTACTAAGTTAGGATCTCAAATAATTTTACCCAATAAAGTACCAGCTGACAATGACCCTGACATACAGCATGCCATAAAAGACCAGGAGACAAAAGAAAAGGAAAGAGTCGAGAGCAAAAAAATTCCACTTCAACAGGAAAAACTTCAAGTTGAATACACAAAGTGGGTTGTCAACCATGATTTTCACAAGTTGAAACCAGGACTAAAAGGAACAGGAGTTGTCAGGGAAGTTAAACCCAGCAATATCTACCTCATCAAAGGAATCCATGCCCTTACTTGTTTGAAACACATGTACCATGACTGACTCTGCTTATGCAAGGCAAGGACTGCACAACACAATTCACAACTTCCTGTCCCTAACACAAAATTGGATTAATATCAAGCTCAAATCCCCAACACTATCAAGAAAATTCCTAAGGCTCCACCTTCAAGCACACCAGGGGGAGATGTTACAACATCTACAATTACTTCCTCTTTGGAAAGTAATTCCCCAAGTGATTCCCTAACTAATCATTAAGTTGGTGGCACTCTTATCAATTGCCCATCTAATACAGGGATCAAACCTTTCTATTACTAAATGGAACAATTACCTGGATAAGCCCCATGACTACCATGACATACATTGACAATATGTGGCTTTTTATGATACTATATAATAATCTAAACCCATATCAATAAAATATCATTCTCTTCTTAATTTACTCTTTATTTTGTTTATTATAATTTGAAGAAGTATATAATCAACAAGAAATAATTCTTATGGATATGATTTATTTATTTTGTATGATTGATTTTTCAGGATTGTAAATTTAAAAAATTACATGCCAAGAAAACTATAGTTGTATTAAACTTGACTGAAATCATTTGCAGGATAATTACTTGAAGAAATTTCTTCCTGTACCAGATTTACAGCATAAAGCCCAAAGGATTTTTATCTAAACATATATAATCAAATGGCAGTGCACAGCATATATCTTAATAGAGTTAAGCAGCCAGGGGGCAACAATATACTGTGGAATATCCTTGAGAGGATATATCAAATAAAGGAAGTATATACTGTATAACACCAACAATTAATTTTTCAGTCCCAAGGATTATAAAATTAGAATCATCTGATATTTTTTATTAAAGGAAACAACAATTTATAATACAGCAGTTTTCAGAGCTATGGAGCTAAGCAAAAATAACTCAGATTTTAAAAAAATGGACTCAGATTTAAGAAAACTCCTAGTTAGGCAAGTCCCAGACTGCAATCAATGTGAGTATTTTTGATGAACTGGTAAAATGCAAAAAAATGTAATATCACTAACACAAAATAAAAATTATATCAAAACAACATAGTCTAATATACAACAAAATGACTTAATACAATAAGATAATTATATTGGGGTGTGTCATTAATGCCATTTTTCTTCTGATAATAAACAGAAGTCAAAAACAGGAATTAAACCCTGGTCCTTGTAATATTCAACCAGCCAGCCAAGGGCCCAGCTGCCCACATTTTTTGGGTTCAAAAAAGTGGGTTGCTCAATAAGCAGCCCTCAAAGCCTAGAAGATTCCCCAAGACTAGATAGGAAGACCACTAAAGATGTGCCACTGTGGGCCCAGACCTATGAAGAGGCATTTGCCTGCCTAAAGTAGGCTTTGGCTGGTCCTGAAATCTCTCCCCTAATAAGTGTCAGATAGTACCTGTCCCCATCATCCAAACTGACATTAATTTGTCCAGGCCACATGATTTTGATAATGGAGTTAGGAAACATGAAATTTATATTGCTGTTCAACAACAACCACCAATCAAGAGTTAGCCAAACTGTTAACCAACTAATGAACCAGATTTCCAATGATAAAATACCTGTAGATCTAAAGACCAAAATTTCTGGAAAACCACAACTTAGTAGTATAAAAAACCCTACTATGTGAAAATGGCAGTATTTTCAGGAAGCCAGGTGTAGGTAGAGGCAATGGGTGACTTAGGACAGGGTACCACCAGGCTAGTGGGTAATGTTCACCATAGGATAGGTGCCAACTTGATAACATAAGATAGGGACCGCCCAAGTAAGGACCAAGGACCAGAGTTGGGAACTATGTAATCTACCAAGCCTGCCAGAGTAATGTAGAGTACTCTAAACAACTGGGTGAATGTGGTCTTGGCGGCAGCGGGTTCCATTAGAAAATCAAGTTGTGGGGTCAGAGGTGGGGTCATAGGAACCAGGTAGATGGGCAGATAATTGTACTTGTCTTTGAACAATCTTGGTGGTCTCATTTATCACTTTCCTTCACAACCTATAGTTTTGGGCTCTCTAGTCCTTGCCAAGGGGTTGGTAATTAGTATGTTCTCCAAGTTGAACTTGGAATAAGTGGGGTCTAGGGGGTATTTGGTGGAATGCAGTGGTTCAAAGGCTGCTCCAGGGGGACAGTATAGTGCCTGAGGCAGGTTGGTCTCTGGAGGGGGCGGTTGCCTGATTGTCTACTTGACTAGAGTTGATATGAAAGATCAATAAAACTAAATAGGATAGAATTTGCTGAAACCAGAGGTTCATAAATATTTATTATTAAAAATGACAATATGGTCATCCCTATACTGCCAGGGGCGCTCCTTGTGGATATCCACAACCCCCAATAAAGCAATTTCTTGGTTTTAAAAATGGTTGTCCCCATACCACTGGGGTTTTTATACCATATGATTTTTCCTCTTTGATTTTTGTAGACTCCGGACCATGGGCAGTTTGCTGGCAGGAGATTGACCTTGGGACAGGGTTTTAGAGCAGCAGATCCTGTTTGGGCCAGCTCTGGCAAACAGAAGTAGTGATGCTTTGTTCTGCTGCTTTTGTTCACTACATCACCTGAGCCAGCCAATTGTATTGCCAATTCTAGACTGGTGACTGGAGGCAGCTGGTGAATATTGGTGGGGCCAGTATCAGGCCCTGTCTTAACCTTCTTTAGGAAAGCCACAGCTTCTTCTTAGGTCTGGGTCCTCCGTGGCACAAGGCTGGTGACAAGGCTGGTGACAATCTGGTGATTATTCAGGGAATTTCCTTTAACAATATGACAGATTGCAGAGTAATTCAATAACTTGAGTCTGTGACTCAACAGGTTGGTGTGTCTCTGTCTATCCTGGTATACACAAGAAATATTCAGGGGTCCAGGGTTTAATCCCGGGGCTTTTAATACAAGTATTGAAATTTTAGTCTTGATACCCAGCAGGCTGGTGGATCTCTGCCCATACTGGTTGACTCCAGGCATCTTTTGAGGGCCAGAGTTTGACTCAACTGGCAAGCTGGCGGGTCCCTGTCCATCCTGGTTGGCGCAAGTCATATCCATTGGGCCAGGGTTTGACTCCAGGGGTTTCAATATAAGTATGAAAATGTTGTTTTTGACAGGTATTGGTACTTTAATTAATAAAGCTGTTATGAACCTTTGGCTTAAAAATATCTTGCATTATTTCATACTTGTTCTCTTTTATTTAAAAACCAAATTAATAGGCCCTGCCACTTTTCCTGTAGATCTTGCAGCCCCCACACCCGCGTTATTCTATCCTTCTGGTGCTCCATTTGGCCCTATACATTTCACTGAATATCTATTAAAGCTGGCCTTCTCCAAGTTTAAGCTAGAGAACATCCTCTTGGACAACACCCTGACAAGATCACACAATCCAGAGACCTTTGATCAAGAAGATTATTGGTACACCATCCAGCCCCACCTTTTCAGGGATAAGTATAACCACCTGCCCTTGCACCTGGTTCCAATGACACCCCTGTTACCCCACAGCCCAACCGCTTTCAAGAAACAGGGATCACAAATGAGACTTAATCCACTCAGCCCTTTGGTGTAATTTATATTAAATTGACTGGGTTGCTGGATTATATGGCCCCATCTAACGGTCCTTGGTCCCTACTAGGTCAGCACTTCTCTTATGTACTCAATTTAGTGCCCATACTGTGGTGGCACTCCCTACTGGCCTGGCTGTCTCACTGCCCACGTCTGCAACTGCTTCTCCTCAAAACTGGCTCCCTGACACTCCCCATGGAACCTTCCTGCTGCTTTAGGAGATCAATACAGAAATTCTGATGAAATAGAACCCTGTCATCCTGTTCCCTTCTGAGATATTTCTCATTTAAGTTTTTTTTACAGTTAGGTTTTGCCTATATTACTGGGTAGGGGTTAGATAATCAAGTTATCTTCTATACTGGTAATTAGTATTTATGGACCCCTACTATTAGTTACTTGGTGAAAATACCTCCTTGTGTACATGGCCTTCAGGCCCAAACTTCTCTCCTAACAAGAAGACAGCTGGAATCTAGTACAGGCTATATCATTATAAACAAAGTAGTTTTCTATGATATGGCATATCAGACCAGGGCTGAAAAAATCACAGTAATTGTGTGATCACAGGGTCACAAAACCATTCTTACAATGGTTTTAGGTTAGGCTACAAAACAACATGCTGGATCTGTGCTGCACCTTTTGGAGTAGGTCACACTCTGTGCCTCACTCTGTTGTATAGGTTGAAAAATATAAAGAAAAGATGGTGTTTCAGAATAAAACATATGGTTTTGTTTTGTGAAAGGTGCAGGATATAAAGTTATAGCAGGTTTAGTTGTCAGGGTTATTCTTTAACTACAGTGTATTACAAGCTTTATCTACCATTATCTTATAATGATAGTTTTAAAAGAATAACAGTTTGTTTCAGCTAATTATAATGAATAATAATAAAATAAAGGAATATATATCTATTTCAATCAAAGGGAATAATTTACCTATTCATCATTGGACACAACATGAAACAAGATGGGATTGTGTTGTAACTGTGCTTTATTAGCAGAGCTACAAGGGAAGATGTTTGAAAACTATATAATGTCTTGATTAGAATATTGTGATTATATAGTTGAAGTTAATTATTCTAGGAGGAACAAGATTGTGAAAATTGATAAATTGGATTGGAAAAGGGGATGGCTTGATCTTGGTAAGAAGTGAAATGCCAAATCAAGTTGATACTTGGTTAGGATTATCACTGGTTCTTCTTTCCTTGTTTAGTATTTTGAGTTGACTTTCACATTTGGCTTTGAGTGTCAGGGAATTCAAGTTGGGTGGCACAGGGTCTCTTGTACAGAACTTTTCTGGGGGGTTGGCTTCACTTTTTTGACAATTATGCTTAATGAAATCACATTTTATGCAAATATGTTATATGACTTTAGAATCAGGTCAAAAAATGTGGCAGTTACAAGTGTGACCTGCTCCTAAAGTCACAAAACAAATTCACATGTATCTTTATGTAAACTGAAAGCTGCAGAAGTATTTGGGACCAGCTGCTAAAGTCACAAAACAGATTGTGGAAGGTGAAGCATGTTCACAACTCAAATTGTGACAGTTTTGGTGCCTTCTTCATCTCTAAATCAGACTACACAATTGCTGATAGAGCCTGTGAATTAGTAGAAAACTTAACGAGAACCAAATCACATAATAATTAACAAAACAGCCCATAGCATCTATCAGGAATGATGTTTTTTACTTCCAAAACTCAAGGATTGGGACAGGTGTCAGGGTCCAGAATGCCAAAGGCAATCAACTAGCATTCCCAAATGCAGAACAACAAACTATGTGGAAACAATTACCAATTGCTTTTCTAGAGGAAACCCCCTTTTTGACTGCAAATGGTCAAGAGTTTGCAAGGCCCACATGCTGCAAAGCCCTGGGATTGACACTAAACACAAAATTGGGTCTCTCTTATATCAGGAAATGGTAAATTGTACCAGCAATCACTTAATTGAGCAATCATGCAACCAATTGCTTGCAGGTTCTATTAATAGCTATGACACCTCAAAATGCTGTAGCCAACCCCATCATTATGAAGAAGCAGCCAATGCAGTCCCATTCATAGGCCCCAGCACACAATTCTCAAGCAAATTGCAAGTAACACTGAAGATAATGCCACCAGACCTCTAGTGGCACAAAAGTCTAAGTTATTCTCAGTAAGTATAAGTAGTGAAGAAGGGAAGCCTTTCTCACTGTTGACATCATAAGAAAATGTCTTTTATGCCCAGGACCCATTATTTGATTGCAGGAATTATTTATTTTTGCACAAATATAATTATTATGATTGCATCTTATACAAATCAATAGCAATAATTCTCTCACACCTTCCCTTACCCGCCCAGTTCTGCTCCTGTTCTTTTGGTTACGCCAGCTTGCGCCCTTGACTTGGAGTTCTACCATCACCACCACCTGGATCTCCCCCCTGGCTGTTATAGAGGTCAGATTCAAACAATTGTGAAGGAGATACCAGCCACTCCTCCCCTGCTTGATGCCCTTCCTGCCCATGATTTCAGCAAACTGGGGGCTGTCTATATTACAGTATTGGGGCTAGCCAATCATATTGTGCCCCACACTGGAAGTTGGCATCCTTGGGCCACTGCTGTAAACAATCTATTAAGAATTGCCCCCATTGTGTACATGACTTTCCAGGCATGGCCTGTCTCTCCTGGGGGAGTCCAGATGGACACTAGTATGGGCTGTGATAACAGGATTTAAACCCTGGCCAGTTTAGACAGCTGGCTACCAGCCCTGAAGACCAGGTGCCCACCCACTTGAGTTTTTTAGGGTCAAATCTTCTAGGATTTGATACACAGATGCCCTTGGATGCAAATAACATTGTGTGAAGGCGTCATAGGTGGCCCCACAAGAGCATCTTGACCATTTGCCTAATAGAGACAAGGAAAACCCTGCCACTGTCCCAATGATCCTGATGCCTGCCTTGGTAGCCAATCAGAACCCTGTCCCTGAAAAAGGTGCTGACCAGCGAGCCACCCCCAAAAATACCACTCTGGAACAAAAGAGTCACACAATCCTTATGAAGAACCTAGCCAATGAACACCTGCCTTGCGCCTGTACCATTTTGTTGCCTGTAAATCCAGGTGTCCTGCCTGTTCAATCTTCCATTTTCTGACCATTTGAATCTCAACCACTAGAGCTAAAGTCTGGTAGTGGGGTACTATATGAACCCTAGACCCTGCACCAGACTTTATTGCCACTTTGAAATAAAAGTTATGAGATACTGGGCTTTCCAATCTTCCCCTATTTGATCTTAGCCAAATGCCAGTTTAATACAAGTCTTTCTGGCCTTCTAGCCCCACTGCCTGTAGTTTTCTGTCTGCAGGGCACTTCTTATGGACCTGTCTACTTTACTGAATACCCCTTAAAACCTGAATATAGAGAATGTACCAATGAGAACATACCAGCAAGCAAACCCTGGCCTATACTAAGGAATTGCCCCCAATTTGACCAAAAAGGCTTCTGGAACCTCACTGAACCCCACCTGTTCAGAGATAATATACCTTTCTCCCTGCCTACTAACTAAGCATGGAGCTCCCTCACTCCCAAACCAATGACTGTGTCTGCTGCTGAACTTCCTATGAACAGCACCAACAAGCTATCCAGAGCAGTATATATCACCCTCCCAGGGGCGATAGCCACTATAGTTCCTGCTGCTGACTGCTGGTCCTGGTTCAGAATATTGATGCTGGACCTCTTCAAGTTAACGCCAATCCTATGATGGGCTGTGCCTGCCTGCAGCCTGTATGATCCCTGATTCTGATGGGCCAGCTGCCCAGGGTTGGTTCCATGACGGTATATCCATAACTCCTGCTGGTAAATGGTGGAGTTGAAAGTCTAGATGGCAGCCTTATATGCACCTTGGAAAGGATTGTGGACAGTGTAGGCAGGCCACATGGCCACAGCATGGTGAACATGGACTACTGGTATCCAGAGTCAGAGTCAACTGCAGAACTGGTTGCTCTCTTATTGAACTCACCTACAGATACAGGCTATGAGTGGTCCCACGTAATAACCAACCCCTTATCATAATCCCTGATAGGAAATTGTTTACAGAAATGTGGGACCCTTGCTCAAAAACGTCAGGGGCCAAGCCCAGCTGGCTAGCACCAAAGGAATATATTGGCAGAAAGTCCCCCCTCAGGAGGAATTATTTGCCCTTGGCACTTTGGTCTGGGCCCTTCTAGGTACCCCAGAAAACTAGGCTTGGTGCATAGAGAATTGGGAAGGGCTGGTAACCACTACTGATAACACAATGCATACCTTGAGGAGCTCTGCAATTCCAAAGCGGTTATCATCAAATATATCCCAGAGCATGTCACTGCCTGAGCAAAGGAGACCATTTTGGCACTTCTGTATCTGCTGCCAGCTAACTACAGGGTCATAAGATATCCATGGTAAAGACCAGACCTCCTCATAATGTCCTGTTCATGGTGGACTAACTTCTTGAATGAAAAGTGTTCTAATGGAGTATATTCCAAGATTCCTAGCCCCCATTTGATGATCCTCATCCCTTGCTTTGCTGATAAGATAGTTCAGCCACATGACAATCCACCATACTATCTCCCTGCTCATACTTGGTCCTTCTACCTTAGTGGGATCAGGTACAATACTGTTAGCTTAAATGTTTAATCTATACTCTGATTATAAGATTCTTCTTATACTTATTTCTTGCAACCCTCTGTAGGCTGTCTTGTAGTCAGGGTTATCCCTGAACAGAACCATGGTTTCTGCTTGGGTGGCTTGGAGTGGCTAATTATCTCTGGGATCCTGGTTCTGACAAATTTTACACCCGGTGAAATCTTTACACCTGATGCTGGCTATTGAAGCTGCATCCCTCTTGATTTTAGCTGAAGTGCAGCGTCTTGATCTGGTTTACCTTGTCCAGGTTTACTTTCTGCGCCTTTCTTTCAGATTCTAGATACTGCAATTGATTCTTTTGTTTACAGGTTGAAATTCAGTTGTTGGATTTGACAATCCTGCAACTCCAAAAAACATAATAAACTTAATGAAAATGGTTGGTGGATTTGAACACTTCAAATCTGGTTCCAGTTGATTCATTTTGTCCACTTGAAGTATGCAGCTTGGCCTGAGATTTGCAAAGCGTCTGTGAGTCCCCCCAATTTGTAATATTCAAATAGAGATAAAAAGAATTTGATTTGATTAAAAAAGGCCAAACTGCAAATGTGATTCGAAATTTGGACCAAGGATTTGACAATCTTATAACTCTACCATTAGGTTCTGAATTTACAGTATTAGATAGTTTAATTCACATACTTATTCAGGGCTCTTGCAGGCTCTGATGTTAACTTAAGCCTGCAAATTTTTGCTGAGCGGCTAGAGTCCAACTCCAGATTTCTTAATTCCTAACATCTGCATAGCTGGCCAATTGCACTGCAGTTTTAAAACTTTTACCACTTTTAAGCAACCAAACAGGAATCGAAGCAACAATAAAGTGTACACCTTTTCCAATAAATAGTTTCCATTTGATGCATTTTAGCATATATCTGCTTAGTCATCGAACATCAATGCTAGGTTCTAATCCGAGGCTGTAATATGCTATTAAGAACATTTTTAAACTTGGATGGCAGAAAACCTAAAATTATCTTGATAAGCTGGGGTGAAAGCACTAATACTTCAATGCACATATCAAAGAATAAATAGCAAATGCTAGTTAGCATGGCTGACTATTGACAAAGTAAGTCAAGAATAACTGGTTGGTTTAGACAATGTCATAAAATCAACTTTCTGTAGCTATTAAGACCCTAAATTAATCAACCGTTGAGAGCTTGAGTTTGAGCAAGAAGAGTATTGAGTTGGCTATCAAGCCGAGTGAGATCGGAATTGACGCTGTCCTGGCATGAACGAAGCTGTTCAAAGAGCTAAAGAACGCTTAGATTAGATAAAGAGATGTCATTTACCTGCTGGTACTGAGTCTTTCCTTCTTGGGTTGTGGCTCGAATATCATTCATCTGAGCAGTTAGCTTATCAAGAGATTTGCCGAACCCGGAGAGTTCTTGGTGCATAGCAGTAAGAAGCTTAAGCCTAGTCACGATCTGTGGCCCTAGAGCCATGTAGACCTCGAACTTATCATAAAGCCCCAAAAGACCATCGATCTAGCAAGTCAGTAGGGTTCAGATGTGGATTACCTTAGCTTTAGTTTCAGAGTCAACTTGGGATGACTCACTGAACAACACTTGATCGCGCCCTAGTTGTTTAAGCGAATCCCTCAAACTTGTCAGCCGATCCAGTTCGCTGATTAGTTCTTTGAGTCGTTTGTTGATAGAGAAAATATGGTCGGGTTCCTTGATTCTTTCAACCATCTTAAGCATGCTTGCAAGGAGTGCAGCAAGGCCCTGTTCCTGAGGCTAAATCGATTAGGCAAGTTCTAATATTAACTTACAATATCGGCCTTGATAAGAGTTTCGGGTCCAAGTAACGCCTCAAGGCTAGCAACACGTGCTTCTAATTCCAGTGCATGTGCAACTTGATTTTGATATGGAGGGGGCTTTAGGGCTGCCGGTATTTGAGGAAGGTTTTCACTAACAAACAGTCCATTGAGCTTGCACATTAGTCGATCGCCTTCAGAACTTAGAGTGACTTGCTGAGATCCAGGAAGTTTGAGTCTAAGCTGAGCTGTCTTTTGTTGAATAGCATTAAGTTGATTAACAATATCGATCGGTGTTCGTTCCTTAGTTAGGTTTTTGCAAGCCTCGGGGTCCATCTAAGCTTTAGCTTACGTACAATTTTCTGTTGGATTACTGTTTCGATCTGAGCTTCCAATTCCTGAGTTTCAATAATTAGTCGCCTGAGCTTCTGACTGGGAGTCTCTTTGCGCGATTGATGACCAGCTTTGGAGAGGGAGTTTGTGACATAGCTTCGGTAGAGTGCTTTCCGATAGTTTCTGGATTCTTGAGCTGAGCGAATTGAGTTTAAAGTTGCTTTGGCATTCACACTTACGTGACCCAAGAACATCTCCAACCTTTTGCTTAAATAGTAGCGTTACGTCAGCAACGGATATGCTGCTCCTATCAATATCTGCATTTTTCTCTGTCCTAGGAAATTAAAATAAAATAAGCTATCTGTACCTCTAGAACACGGTAGGGTCTAAATCCGGGATGTTGCTATCGGGTGTTTCAAATACTCCTTGCTCAACAACCTATATAAAGTTAGTATTTAAGAGCAGTCTTGGAGAACTTAGCACCATGCCAATTTTTTATCCTGGGTTAAAAACCAGTTCTGAGTAAATTTTTTAAAAGCTTCTAAAAACAAAGAGATGTACAAGTTCTTTTTTTAAAAATAGCTTTATCATCAAGGAAAAACTTTGAGGTATTTGAGAAAGATTTGGTGAGGCGTAAATAAGTTGAGAACACTTACATCATCTGGTATACTCAAAATATCAATGACAGACGTGGACATTGTATGATACTAAATTTGGGAGCAGATACGTTGGTTCAAGGCTAGGAGAAAAGAGTGTTAGAGCTTAACCCAACCTTTCACCAAGTCCTTAAAAGTACGAACCCGTCAAAAAAATAATGCTTAAAAAAATCCCAAATAGAATCAAGGACTTGTCAATAAATGTTTACATGCGCAGCCAACCTCGAAAAAGAATTATCAGAACTAAACTGATGAACCTTGTCCAAGCCCTACGTACCTCAAAGATCACTTAATGTCATCAATATATACTTTCGCTATTGGGCCTTTGGAATCTCTAGGGTCCTGTGACTTTGGGCGTGCCACAATTGCTCAAGGCGTAGGTTTGCTGGCAACCTGTCCCACCCAGGACCAATTATGACAAATCAGGGCAGAGGGTTGAAATGATTATTCAAACTTACTGATTTATCAATCCATGCCGAAACACCATAGCAAAGAGAAAACATTAAATCCCAAGAAGGTTCATGATTGAAGTTGAGCCATTTGGTTGTGGCTTGCTATACCAGAGCCAGATATCATAACCGCTTTATAAAGCTGATACTTTTGGCTTGAACTCCAATAATGTCCTCTATACAAGTTCTGAAATCAACCAGTGAAAGTTATTTCACTAGTGCCAGGATATTTTTCTTGACAAGCTGATTGTTATTCAGCTTAAACTAAGCTAATCAGATCTCCACTATAACATACATTATGATAATATCATTAAGTCAACTACACAAAAATATATCTCTTCCATATGACAGCCTGCACTAAACAAATAAGACATCAATAAAATTTATTAATTTCAGAAAGGCAATTGCTTGATCTCATAGATCTATCAATCCAGATATCATATCACTTTCTGTTCCTCTAGCCATCCTGGGATCTTTTGTGTAACTCAATGTAAGGTACTATATATCCTCACCAACAACACTGGAGATCCTCTGAGGGAAGAGATGTCAGCCCCAGACATCTGGGGAAACATGGACAAGGCAATCATCAGAAGATAGAGAATCTTGAGGAGTCCATCCATTCTTCCAAAGAAGTCTATAGAGTGGTTCAGAATGTAACCAAAATGGTTTAGAAGAGGATAAAATAGGTAGAGAATGATAATTCATGTGAATGCACTGGTATAGTTGAAGAAGGAGAAAGAGTTGTCTCAGTTATGAAGAAGTTCAAGAAGAATATATTTTATCAGAGTGATTTTTTTGAGAAACTTTTAGGGGGAAAACAATATCAGGAATCCAAATATTCTCATGTTGAAAGGAAGGGTAGGACTAGAGAAATAGTAGCAGAAGAAGAAGAACCAGGTGAAGATCAATATTGAAAGCAAAGATGTACTTGAGTAAGGTTAGTTATAATAGTTCTTTAATGGTTGGATGTTAAAAATGAAGAGAGGTCAAACTCATTCATACCCAGTCTTGTATGTTGGAAAGTAAGAAGGGAAGTTAGATAATGGATCATCATTGGAAAAATTCATGGCTGAGGGATCCCCCTTAAAAGAAACTGTTAGATTTTTATCCAATAGTTTCCCTTTTCCTGATGATTTAATTAAATTATCAAAAAATTGATCAAAGACTAACCCAAAAGCTGTTGGAACCTCTGATCTATTATTAACAAATAATGTCCTAATTTGGTATATTCCCTGTGGGCTATGTAGTTTATGCTTAAAATATGGTGGCTTTTATGGACAGTTGGGTAGCTATCTCAGGAAACATATTGTAATTGTTCCACAGGCAATAGTTACAGATAAGATAGCATAATGTCAAGACTGCATAATAGATCCTACAGAAAGGTTCTGAGTCAGAAAGAAAACCCTACAACTTAACTTAACACACCTAATGTCAGGAAATCCTGATCTATCAGGGTTGACTGATCCATATTCCCATCACTAAAGCTAATTGGCTAACAATAGACAGGCCACAGTCAGGTTGAGACTTCTATTCCAGAATACAGAGAAACTATATCAAGATTGTTATAGTTCAAATCCAGAAGACACCTGAGACATCCCTGGTCTCAGGTCACAGACCAATCCAAAAGCTTCTATGATTAGATGCTAGGTATTCTGGAATCCCCAAGAACAGACACAAACCCGCCCTACAGAATAAAGGCGGGAAAATACAAACATCCTGTTTCACCAAGAAGTGAGACGGAAGACTGACTGGGAAAATCTTGCACACTAGACCAAAAATAAGATGGGGCCTGAGCTATGGATGTCAACTTAGTTGATTGCAACTAAGTCAAGGGATATCTAGGCTGAAGAGGAGAAATTAGCAGCCTAGAATATTACCTCATTTCAAAACCTTATTCAGGTTTGGAATCCAACTCTGGGGGTGAAACTAGTAGCTTGGGGATGATAGGCTAGATAATAAGAGTTGTCTGCAGCAAATGCCAGTCTGGGCGCTAGCTGCATACTATAAAAAGTTCTTCTAAGATCACTTGGAAGGCAGAGAAAAATAACAGTCATCAATATTACTACTAAGCCAAATAGTAGTAGTGTCAAGTATAATAAGAGTGTATTATTGTTACTTTGGAATCCTGCCAAACCACCAAAGACGGTGTTGTGTCCCACAGACCATAGGACTCCCATATCACTTGGCTTGAGCAGCAACGGAACACAGCCTGTTGCAGCACCCATCCACACTAATTGGAAGCACATCTGTCTTTTTACAGATTTCCCTATCCCAAAATGCATAATACAATTAATAAAAACTATATCTCTTCTTCCTCAAGATCCAAAAATCTTGACAACTAAGACCCAAATTCAAAAAAATCAAGACTATCATGAGATATCGCAGCTGTCAACTTCCTTATATGAAGCATAGACATTTACCATGAATTGTGCCAATATAGTAGTAATTTTCACCTAGACCCTGATGCCACTATAAACCTTATATAATCCCTTCTTCTCCAGTAAAGATCTTATCTATTCCAATCCTTTCCCCCTTTTTGAAAGTCTTCTAATACATCACAGCTATGAAAATAATGAGATTAGGGAATCAATTTAATTTGCAGATCTGTTGAGATGGACAAACCAAAGTCAGCCCAGAGCAAATAAAGGTCATACATTAAACAAATAAAGCATGAAACACAGGCTTTGGTATGGATCAAAGATGGTATAGGGATCAATAGGCGAATCCAATATGCAACAAATATCATCCACATAACCCATCAAAGCCACATAGCAGGATCAGGACCTTGATATGTAAGCAACTCAAAACACACATACTGCTGCAACACGCCAAGTTCCTGACAGATTGGATAGCCACCTAGCTCCAGACTCAACCCAACCTCTTGCCTGATTTGAGCAACCACTTATATACATCACTTGACTTCAGTCCCATATATCACCACAAATAGCAACCCACCTAGAATTTCCAAACAGGATCAGACACACAATATCAAGGGTTAACCTTTGAGAAACCCCTTTCCACAAGCGTCAGGATACCACATCCAGGATGGAGGCCCATCCACCTTGGCAGCTGTCATAGATTGCCAGGAGAAGGGCCTAGTATAGGAGGTGTGCTAACTTGAAGAGTTAAGAGACTGAGTGGCTTATCAAGGCCCAGAGTCCTGTTGTGGGGTTCCTGTCCACCAGTCCCTGAAGTGTGTCCTGGGTCATAGCTAGGGACCGGCTGGAAGGGGATGTCATTCTCTAGTAAGGGAAATTTTATCTCAGAAATATTTATAGGGGTCAGAATGGGCTTTTATTCACTCTCAGAAGAAAGATCCCCTTAGAAACCTTCTGGTATATGGCCCAGGGGTCAGGGAAACAATTGATATATGCCAATACTTGGAGTCCTCTAAAAATCTCTTGGGCTCCTGCCCTCTCCTTATCCTAGGCTCCTGCTCTTTAATCTTGGGCTTCTGCTTCTTTATCTTGGGCTCCAGCTCTATGTATAGCTCTAGTGGACTTGTTATTTCTCTTGTATTAATCCAACCAAGCTCCTGCTTGCAATCAAAAGGCCTCCAAGAACCTTTTGGTAGAAACTTAAAAGACCTCCTAACTTTCCAGCTAGCCTCCTTCTTATAGTGTCCTTTTCCCAACGGTTCTGCCTCCAGAATGACTTTCTTTAAAAGCTTAAACCATTGTCTGCTCACTTTTTCCTATAATAACTGTAAGCTTAAATACTTACTTCCTCAAAAGCTTAAAGTATTAATTCACTGTTTTCTCGCTTATACTTTAAGCTTTTGGCTTCCAACCAATCATATTCATCAGGAAACCTTCCAGAACTCACCCAATGAATGTGGAGCGCAAAACTAGACCATTTCTGAAGTTCCACTGGGATCCAACTAGGAAATCAATTTTCACTGCTCAAACTGCTCAAATCAACAACTCTTTGTGCACCAAAGCGTTAACTCAGTCCATTATTCTGGCACCATTCCACTCAATCAGCTTCCAATAAATCTAAAGTTCAAAAACTGAAACTTATTTATTATTTTCTTTTCTTTTTATTTTTATGATAATTAATTACATCTTTATATCATATCTTTTGGCAGCATTAATTAATTCTTTTACTGCTTCTTTCTTATAAACATCTACACTTTCAAGAGTACAAAACAAGTATCCTAGCTCCTGTATCTACTCCTTATACTCCTTCTCATCCAACTTTCAGTCCCTCAGCTAGTTTTGCACCATGACATTCAAGTCCATCCACTAATCCTGCATCACAATCTTCGTCCTTTAATCCTCATCATGATCTTCTGGTACTTTAGCTAACCCTGCATCATGATTTCCTAGTCTTTCACCAATCCTGCATCATGACCAGCTACTTCTTTACTTCAACATGATCCAACAGCTCCTCAAATAGTCTTCACTGTGATCATAAAGTCTGTCTTACTAGCCTTCACTGTTGATCCCACACTATGAACCACCTCAGTTCTAAATCTAAGTCCCTGTTACCAGAACCTGTAGACTCAGGCATGAGTCTACATTGTTATTAGTGTTTGACTGGGCCCTTGCAAGTGGCAACCACTTAGGCCATCCAACCATAGATCAATAAAGTCTATGCAGTTGTCTTTGCTCACCCAGGTGATTAAGTATGAGCTTTCAGTTGCAAAGTAATCAGCTTTACTTCCCAGAGGCCTGATCACATCAAGTTCTGCAGCTGCTTCCCCAAGCAACCACCCTGTTGACACCCCTGAGCATATTCATGCCCTGCAATGATCACTTTGGGACCTCTCCTAAAGCCCCCATGGTAACATAGACAAGGGCACACTACCAGTCCTTTAGATAAAGTGATTGCTCACAGACCTCCTGTAAGTGTATTAGGGTATGTAGAGCTCTCAAAGCTCCTCCCCTCCCTGGAAGCCTGCAGCTACCTGCCAGGGGTCCAAAACTTACAGCTCTGGTAGGCAAGTTACCCACCATGCTGGCACACAATTCTACCCTGGCAGCCTGCGTTATCTGACAGGGTCTAAACAACATCCAGCCTGTATAGCACACACTACCCACCAGGCTGGACCACTCCCCACCCCAAGCAGCTAAAGTTCCCTGCTGAACTATCTCATTCCTCACCTCTAGCAGCCATAATTCCCTGCTGGGTGAGAACCTCTAGCCCACAGAAGCCAATATCTCCTGCCGGTTGGGGACATCATTTTCCTCTAGTAGTCCTTTGTTACCTACTAGCCAGGCCTTACCTTCCCTAGTAGCCATTATTCCCTACTAGGCCTCTACCTACAACAAACCACCAATCTTTCATTTGGCCAACATTAGCCCCTCCTGAAAACCACCAAACATGTGAACTGTCACAGCACCTGTACTGGGTGACGATGGTGTCAGCTAATCCTGCAAGGGTGATATAGAATATTCCCATATATTGGTCAGCAGATGGGGGTGTTGGGTCTGGGCTGGGGGTAGGCAGACAGGTATAAGAGTAGGAAGCAGTTCCATTTTTATCTGATAGGCTGGGAGATGGTTGTATCTTTTGAAAGCACCACAGAAGGATGCTTGTATCAGGCTCCTTTATGGTATGCCTTCTGTGGTTCCTTGGTCTGTCCAGGAAGTCAAAGTAGAGTATAATTTATGGGGGTGAACTCCTTTTACTCTGGTTTGAGGGAGCACTTAGAGAAATGAACTGGGCCAAAAGGTGCTCATGGTGGACAATAAAATGTGGGTCAAGTGTCAGGGACTTCTGCAAATAGGCAGGACAACAGGCCAAGTTTTCTGTTGGAACAGTGCTGAAGTGGAAAACAACCAAAACTAAATAAGGATAAGATGGTAGAGCCAAGGTCCCATAATTCCATTTATTTCAAAGTGGCAATGCCAACTTAGAGATTGCTTCAGGGTCCAAATAGCAAAGTCTGCTGCTGATTTGGCTTGGGATTTGGTCATAAGTCAACTGATTTTGTTCAGTTCTTCCAGGCCAAGAGTTCTAGAGCCATGTTGCTCTTGAAAATGAACCCCTTCCTGTTACAGGAATGTCATACTGTGATGGATTGTTGAAGGCCAGAGGGTGCCTTTTCACTTCTCATTATATTCGCCCATTCATGATTTTTGACTCATTGGCAGGTGCCAGGCGGGAAACCTCTAACTTGATGAGTCAGGTAGATTTGGGGCCCACATTCCGCTCATTATCTGACTGTAAAAACCACAGGCAAGTGGTTCCAATTTTTGAAGGCTCATTAGTATCAGGTCCAGGGTTTGACTCTTCAGGCCAAGAACCAATTCCTTCTTTTGCTAGATTGCCAATAATGATGGGAATGACTGTATTATTATTCAGCAATGTTTTAGTCTAGATTGGTTTACTTTGTTCACTAAATTGAGGATCTTATTTGCAAGTTTTGTGTCATCCAGGAATTTTTAATAAAAAACACAATTAGTCATCCATAAACTCTCATATGGTGCTGTATGATCATTGGCCAGCCACAAAAAACATATAAAGGTGGTCCAAAGGCCAGGGAGATCAGTGGATCCATCAGAGGACAGGTCAAGGTTTGATTTCACTAGTTGAGATTCAATCTCTTTTTTCAAGAGAAATGTCATTCATGACAGCAAGCCACCCCCTGGTGGCCTATTGCAGGATTTAAGTCCTTCTCTGTCTCTCTTAACATTTTTATCCTGACCCAATTTCTCTTTCTTTCCTTTTTGGTGACTTCAGCTTTCAGAACAGTTAAAAAAATATCTAAGCTTTTATTATTTTTACTCTGATTTGATCAAAGCACACAAAAAGTTGTGTACTATAATGCAAAACTCACACACAAAATAGGAGCAATAACAAATCTTTGTGAATAGCAATCTTCAGAGTATCTCAATTTCATCTGTGATTTGGGTATTATGTAAAGATCTCTAAGGGTTTGCTGTTGACTTTGAAAGTGGCCCTATTGTCTGAAATGGTGCTATGCCAATTATTGTGCCATCTGGTTCTCTCACCTGAATTCTTCAATTGTGATATTGACCTAGCATAACTTTCTCCCTTGCCTGTTTAGATTTTGATCTATTCAATCAGATGACTATAAATTCCTAAGCTTATTAATACAATATAAAGTTTATCTGCCTTCTTCTGATATTCCCTATACTCTCATATATCTTTCCCTTGGGTAAGAAGATGTATTATTATATCAAAATTCAAAGGGCCTTAAATTAAATAACCTTTTTTATCCCTAAAGGCCAACCTAAAGCCAGCAAGAAACCCAAATATTTTGCCATAAACAATTCCTTGCTGTGTTCTCTTGAATGTCACAATAAAAAGCTCAACCCAACACAAGTCAAATCCACAGAACTAAAAGTCAAGCCACAAAAAATCATTTCAATTACTATTGCAGTGTTGAGAAGCCCAATCTAATAAATATAAAGGGAAAAACTATTGGACATGAAGGTACAACACACCATTGCAAAAACACTATCTCAAAAAACGCCCTTTTGAAATGTGCTATCTTGAAATTACACTATCTCAAAATTATAGTAAAAACACCATTTCAATTTACAGCATTGCAACTACAAAAAACAGATTTTAAAAATTTAGTTTTTTTGAACCCCAAAAAATTCTAAAAAAATGATAATTTAAAAAATATTTATAGGCTTAAAAAGGCCTCAGAATTCAAAATATGCAATAAAAAAGGGGGTCAATTTGAAGCAACAAGGCTGTATAAAGCCCAACAGTCAAAATATACACAAAAACAACCATTTTCATATATTATAACTATGCTATATACTTTAAAATAAGCAAATAATTGTACCAAATACTAAAGAAAAGTCAAAAATAATAAAATTAAAGGAAATAAGAGAGAAGATGAAGAAGAGTTTATTGAGGAAGTGTGGCCGTGCAACAGTCACTTTTAGTATTTAGCCAAATAAATACTCCAATATATAAGGTTGTTCCAATTGTTTATTTAATATGGATAAGTTTGTCTGGAATTCTTTGGGAAAAGATTCCTAGATGGAAGCTGGTATCTATATTTAATAAAAGAATATAGTATGGTTTATTAGTTAGGCTGTACTAAATGAAAAATTAAGGCAATATTGGCTAAATCAATCTTGGGGACTAGGTGTCTTGCAAACAGTTTAATTAACCCTGAAGGTTAATTAAAATACACCCATGGATATAATCAATGAGGATTTAATTATATTATTTTAATTGCCTTGACTGTGTCAAGAAGTTTGGTTAAGGTTAACAAAAAGTAAACCTCCAAATTGTGGTTTAAAAACGTTGTTTTGGCAAAATTATTAAGTTTGAAGCGCTGAGACGCTGCCTAGTGATTTTGAAAGCACTGAGGCGCCTCCCAGTGCAGGTTTCAGGCGCTAGGGTGCCGCCTGGGAAAGTTCCTAGGTGCTTCGGTGGCGCCTGGTTTGAGTTTCAAAGCGTTTTAATGGGGTTTCAATGCAAAAAATCAGTTAATGCAAAAAAAAGCTAAATGTAGACAAGGGTGTCTTGGTATTTAGAATTAATCAGTTGGTTCCAGTTGGGACAATGATAGCTTGGATCTGGAATATGTAGATTCCACCAGGATTTGGTGCCAGGAGCTTGGAAAGTTCCATGCCAAATCAATACATTGAAACAAAAGATATCATGTGATTCCTTTTCATTGTAGGTACTTTCTCATAGATTGAGAAAGGCAGTGATCTTTTAGGTAAAGATCTGGATTGGATGACATTGATATGTCATAAACCACATGATAAGAATCAAGGGTTGATTCCTGAACCAGAGGGGTTTTCAGTCAATTATACCCCAATTGGTATATAATGGAAACATGATAATAATTAATGAATATGGATACTTATTTGTGACAATGGTTGCTTTCCCCTCAATAATTTTATGCTTTATGTTTTTGGCTTTTAACTGAAAGAAGACTACCATGGAATGAAAGAGATGGTCTGCAGCTAAGACTATGGGAAGTGAAAAGCATAGGAATGATCACCAGATGGCAACAAGTTTAACACCAAGATTGCTTGCCTGGAATATGAGCTTATCAAAGCTCACATAAAGGATTACCTGTCAAACTGTAAAAGATTCAGACCAGGATAATGAAAAAGTAAGAATGAATTTCCTGGATCCTCTACACTAGCTCTTCTGATATGATACCAATTACATACTCACATATTACAGTATCCAAAAAAGTGCTCTGTGCCCTACCACTACTAAAGAAATGAGTTGCCCTAATGCCCAAAGTGCAACAATGCCTATGAAAAGTTGGTGATGTGATTCTTGCATAAAGGTGAAGACACTAATTTTTCTTAAGTTTAAAGGATAGGGGAAACCTACCTGTGCTATCACTGCCATAAATTTGCTTTTTAGAAAAGTCACAGATAAAAGAAAGGGAAGAAATTGAGGAAGTACATATTTATTTAAGAAGAGAAAATGTTTTTTATACCCTTGTCATAGGGAATAAAAGTGGCCTTAAAAATAAGAATCTTTGATTTAGTGAATTGTAACTGTACTAGAGTCAACTTGAGTTTTGGTTGAATAAAGCTATTGAATTTCATAGGTTAAAATGAAATCAATAACACATTGGGCTGTTTAAAAATTCTCTGAAATGTATTTCTAGAAACTTATTTCCCTTAGGAGATTAGGAGAACTTTCTGGCAGAAAGTCCTCACCTTTGAGAGGATTTATCAGCAGTAAATGCCCACTATACAAAACCTGTTAAAACCACAGAAGCGTTACAGTACCCAGAAATCAATTATGATATACTAACTGGGGAACTGATTAGATAATCTGATTACTTCAGATTAGATAAATTGGTATCTCTAAACCAATAAATTAAATAATAAAGTTAATTGATACCCCTGAAAATGATTAAAAAGAAGTTGATCATAGGGCTAAAAGTGGTTTGACTGCATAATATAAAGGTTAATTTTTTACTAATTTAACCCTTAAATATGGCTAACATTTAGTTCATTATACACTAAAAATGGGCTTGACTACTGTCAATTAGAGATAATAGTATATTAAGGATTGATAAGATGGTTCTTAGTTAGAACCATGTAAAGTTTGGGTAAGGAATAGAGGTTTAACAGGTTTTTAGCAAAGAATTTTGTGATAATTAAGGCTATAAAAGATAAATGTCCATATAAAGAATTTGGTGATTCTTGTGAGAGAGGGGGGCTAGACTTACAAATTCTGGCTCCCATACTGGTTGAACCATCCACCAGGATTCTTATCCAGTGCATGACTGAGATAGCCACTCTGAGAGGCCCCAGGGAGAGGTAGTATGGGACAAGGGTGGGAAGTAGGTGTTCAAGCCCATAACTAAGGCACCCGCCAACAACCAGAGAGAGCGGTCCTGAGTGGGATGGGAGTTCAGATCTGTAGGAGGGGGTTGTGGTAAAGGTGGGAGCAAGTGATTTTAAACAGACATAAGTTTGGTATTCTTTTGAGTTGGTGTCAGGAATGACAAATTTGCCATACCCAAACCCCAAACACCACAAAACCCTTTGCAGGCTGCCAGTTCAGAAGACTGGGAGCTCAGTAGCCTGCAACCAGTTAATAATTTGCCTGTTAATAAAGTTGATACCAACCCATCAGTATCTGAATACTTGACTGCACCAGGGAGTTTTGCAAGCAGAATGCCAGTACCTGATGTTGGGAGTTTCCCCAAGGTACCAACACTTGACACTGGTAGTTTGCTTAGCAATATAAGTAAGTCCACCAATGAGAGTTGCCCCAAACTTGCCTAAAGTCCAGGAAGTGGCACTGGAACTAAACACCTGTATAATGCCCATTTCCAAGTTACCAAAAAATGGTTTGGTGCCTTATTATCCAGAGGTAGCCAATGGCAACCTGCCCATGCCAAATGCCACCCTGCCACCCCTAGATTCCTGACGCCAGCCTGCCCAAGCCCAAGAAACCCAACCAGAAAATGAGGCCTGGTAGAGTAGTATAAGTACCTACCAGGCCAATACCAATCCCCATTGTCATTTTTAAATAAAGGTTATGAGATATTGATTTTCTCAATTATTGCCATATTTTATCTTAGTTGTCTTCCAGTTAACTCAAAAACTGTCTGATCCTCCTGCTGCCCTTCCAGCTACTTATTGTCTGCCAAGTGCTTCTTTTGATCCCGTCTATTATACAGAATACCCCTTGAAGCCTGAATATAGAGACTACACCTCTGACAAGATATTAGCGCAGGATCCCTTGGCCTAATATAAAGTGTTAACCAGATATAACAGGAAGGGCCCTTGGCACATTATTAAGCCCTGCCTGTTAAGAGATAAATACAACTTTCTCCCTGCCTACCAATTAGACATGAAACCACCTGTCACCCTCCAAACTGATGCCTGTATTTGCTGCTGAGCTTCCCCTGAACCATACCAACAAGCTGTTTGGGATAGTTTACATTACCCTCACTGGGGAAATTGACACTATAATCCCTGCTGCCAGCCTGTGGTCCTGGGTGGGAAAATCAATGCCCTACCTCATTAAGTTAGCACCAATCCTCTGGTGGGCTCTGCCCACCCATTAAACAACTCACTAGTTCCAAGACACTGGCAAGTTGGCAGCTCTGGGTTGGCTCCCTGACAGTTGGGGAATGAGAATCCTCAACTTTCAACTCTTAGAATGTGGGAAAATCCTCAGGATATAGATCTATTTGTGCTGACTTGACAAAAGAGTTCAAAATGGATGGGGCCTGGGTCAGATGTTGAAAGGTGTTTGTGAGCAGTCTGGGATTTTTTACTGAGATTTGTGCTGCTAAGGAGAGGGTTACCCATATTCACAAGAAAATAAACTATATCAGGAGGAAAACTGGTATTAAAGTCATCAGTATTGACTTTAGGAAGGACAACAACATTCTGTAAGATGGATACAACAAAAAACTCCAGGTGCCTGGGCCAAATGAAATGAGATCCACAAGTAGTTGTGGGGCTTAAATTAGAGTCTGGAGTCAAAGTTGGGTATTTCAAGCCTTTTCTGAGGGTTCAAACAAGATTTTAATTTTCCTGGATTTATTTTTTAACAAAAAAACACAGGTGGTCAGGCAGCAGGGAAGGCAGACTAAAGTAAGACAGGAGGCAAAAGATAGGGCAGAAGTCAAGATGGCATTTTTAATTTTCAAAATTAAAACACAAAACACAAAGAAAACTTTGAAAAATCAAGGATTTTAATGTTGAAAATTCAAAATAGGTAATCAAGGGACCTAACAGCCTGTGGCGCTCCTGCTCCTAGGAGGTCATCAAGGTATGTCCTGGGTTAAAGCCAGGGACTGTCTGGGTTGGGGTTGTCATCCTCAAGGATACTTGTTCACGCCCCCTAATTATCATTGGTAACTGATAACTAGGAGAAAACATATTTTACAGCAAATCATGGGCTACCAAAGCAGCTCCACCATCTAGGGGGTTGTTTTGCATGATAATATTTGGTAGAACAATATCCCAGATCTCAAGGTTATAGGAACTGCATTACTTAATTCCCAGCCAGGCGCTTTCCATGAGTAACCAGAATAAGGTTCTGTATCTTCTGATCCTCTTAATTAACTTCATAATCCTTATCACTAGGGGAGTTTCATGTCACAAGAAAGGAGAATAGGGGTTGGGATAGTCTTTATTAACAGAAGAAAGATACCCTTAGAAACCTTCTTATTTGTCACTATTTTGGAGTCATTTTGGACAACTAATCCTTCAAAAAGGACTTCTTAATGCTTTAGAAGACATCTGGTTACTACAAACTAACCAGACATGTAGCCATTGAGATGCAGATCTAGCACCCAATCAAGATCTTGTGTGCAGCCAAAAGATTTATGAAAGACCTCCAAAAGTCTTTTTCCAAAAGACCTTTTCAAAAGACCCTGAAACTTTCCAGCTAGCCTCCTTCTTATAGTGTCCTTTTCCCAATGGTTCCGCCTTCAAAATGGCTTTTTTAAAAGCTTAAACCATTGGCTCTTACTTTATCCTATAATCAATTAAACTTACACACTTACTTTCTCAAAAGCTTAAAGTATTGCTTCACTGTTTTCTTGCTTATACTTTAAGCTTTTGGCTTCCAACCAATAATATTCATCTAGGAAGCATGTCAGAACTCAACCAATTATTGTAGAGCGCATAAAACTAGACCATTTCTGAAGTTCCACCACAATCCAACTAGGAAATCAATTCCACCGCTCAAACTGCTCAAAGCATCAACTCTTTGTGCTCCAAAGCATTAAATGGTTCACTGTTCCAACACCAGTATTCCATGCATTCAAAATTAACTAATTATATAGTGTTCTACTATTTAAATTGTTCTTTTTGATCCTATTCAATGTTTCACAATATAATTACTAATATAGTAAATTCTAAGGAAAACATCCCACCAAAATGGCTTTGTATCCAGCTCTCATAGCAAAATACCTTTATCTATCCTAGAAACTTAATAAATAAAACTCTTACCCACAATTTCATCAACATTTCTTCTTGATTTTACTACTAAACCAAAGCAAAACATTCCACTTCTTTCCACCTTGGCAAATCAATCTGGCAAAACCTTGGCTCATTTTCTACAGACCACTAATTCTTCTGTTCCTTCTGCTAATTCTTCTCTGATAGCTTTCTCTTACTTCTTCTAATCCTTCTGCATTATTGGCCTTCTCTGCCTTCTTCTGCTTCTTCTCTGTCTACAACTGTCACTTCTCTAGTCTAACCACAACTGTATTCACAACTGTATCTTCTCTGGAAGCCTTCTCATACTTCTTTTTTTAGTCCGTCTTGGTCATCTTATACTCCTTTTCCTAGTCCTTCTCTGTCATCTTCACTCCATCTCTTCTATTACTGAATCTTCTCTCAAAGCTTTCTCATACTTCTTCTTCTAGTCCTTCCCTGGTTCAACCACACCTGTTTCTCTCTGTATGAACCACCTAGGTTCTTTCCTTCTCTTTAGTCCCCATTAATAACTACCTTAGACTCAGGCAATAAGTCTCCACAAGTGAGTTAGCGTTTGACTAGGCCCCCATCAGTGACCACCACTTTAGGCCATCAGCCAAAGATAATCCTCATGTCTGCGCAGCTGTTTTTACTTAATCATGTGGTGAGCTTGAGATTTTAGTTGCAAAGTAACCAACTTTACTTTCCAGAAACCTATCAATTACCAAGTTCTGCAGCTGCTTCCCCAGATAACTACCTTGATAATGTTCCTGAGCATATCTATGCCTCTCTGGTGAATTTAAGACCTCTTCAAAGCTACCAGGAAGACATAGACAGGAAAATCTTACCCCCAAACTAGGTAAGGTTTGCCACCTGCAGACCTCCCGCAGGTGGCCCTAGGATTGCAGAGCTTCCTCAGCCCATCATTTTCTAGCAGCCACAACTTCTCTACTAGTCCATCACACCATGCAGGGACCACCGCTTGGATTATGCCTCTCCTCAACAAACATTAACCTGTCTTAGGCCACTATCCTTCTCTTGGCCAACATTAGCCCTACCTGCAAAACTGCCCAACATGTG
>QTSX02004449.1:31331-165860 GCA_014839935.2 Entomophthora muscae
TCCTGATTCTATTTGGGATTTTTTTAAGCATTATTTTTTTTGACGGGTTCGTACTTTTAAGGACTTGGTGAAAGGTTGGGTTAAGCTCTAACACTCTTTTCTCCTAGCCTTGAACCAACGTATCTGCTCCCAAATTTAGTATCATACAATGTCCACGTCTGTCATTGATATTTTGAGTATACCAGATGATGTAAGTGTTCTCAACTTATTTACGCCTCACCAAATCTTTCTCAAATACCTCAAAGTTTTTCCTTGATGATAAAGCTATTTTTAAAAAAAGAACTTGTACATCTCTTTGTTTTTAGAAGCTTTTAAAAAATTTACTCAGAACTGGTTTTTAACCCAGGATAAAAAATTAGCATGGTGCTAAGTTCTCCAAGACTGCTCTTAAATACTAACTTTATATAGGTTGTTGAGCAAGGAGTATTTGAAACACCCGATAGCAACATCCCGGATTTAGACCCTACCGTGTTCTAGAGGTACAGATAGCTTATTTTATTTTAATTTCCTAGGACAGAGAAAAATGCAGATATTGATAGGAGCAGCATATCCGTTGCTGACGTAACGCTACTATTTAAGCAAAAGGTTGGAGATGTTCTTGGGTCACGTAAGTGTGAATGCCAAAGCAACTTTAAACTCAATTCGCTCAGCTCAAGAATCCAGAAACTATCGGAAAGCACTCTACCGAAGCTATGTCACAAACTCCCTCTCCAAAGCTGGTCATCAATCGCGCAAAGAGACTCCCAGTCAGAAGCTCAGGCGACTAATTATTGAAACTCAGGAATTGGAAGCTCAGATCGAAACAGTAATCCAACAGAAAATTGTACGTAAGCTAAAGCTTAGATGGACCCCGAGGCTTGCAAAAACCTAACTAAGGAACGAACACCGATCGATATTGTTAATCAACTTAATGCTATTCAACAAAAGACAGCTCAGCTTAGACTCAAACTTCCTGGATCTCAGCAAGTCACTCTAAGTTCTGAAGGCGATCGACTAATGTGCAAGCTCAATGGACTGTTTGTTAGTGAAAACCTTCCTCAAATACCGGCAGCCCTAAAGCCCCCTCCATATCAAAATCAAGTTGCACATGCACTGGAATTAGAAGCACGTGTTGCTAGCCTTGAGGCGTTACTTGGACCCGAAACTCTTATCAAGGCCGATATTGTAAGTTAATATTAGAACTTGCCTAATCGATTTAGCCTCAGGAACAGGGCCTTGCTGCACTCCTTGCAAGCATGCTTAAGATGGTTGAAAGAATCAAGGAACCCGACCATATTTTCTCTATCAACAAACGACTCAAAGAACTAATCAGCGAACTGGATCGGCTGACAAGTTTGAGGGATTCGCTTAAACAACTAGGGCGCGATCAAGTGTTGTTCAGTGAGTCATCCCAAGTTGACTCTGAAACTAAAGCTAAGGTAATCCACATCTGAACCCTACTGACTTGCTAGATCGATGGTCTTTTGGGGCTTTATGATAAGTTCGAGGTCTACATGGCTCTAGGGCCACAGATCGTGACTAGGCTTAAGCTTCTTACTGCTATGCACCAAGAACTCTCCGGGTTCGGCAAATCTCTTGATAAGCTAACTGCTCAGATGAATGATATTCGAGCCACAACCCAAGAAGGAAAGACTCAGTACCAGCAGGTAAATGACATCTCTTTATCTAATCTAAGCGTTCTTTAGCTCTTTGAACAGCTTCGTTCATGCCAGGACAGCGTCAATTCCGATCTCACTCGGCTTGATAGCCAACTCAATACTCTTCTTGCTCAAACTCAAGCTCTCAACGGTTGATTAATTTAGGGTCTTAATAGCTACAGAAAGTTGATTTTATGACATTGTCTAAACCAACCAGTTATTCTTGACTTACTTTGTCAATAGTCAGCCATGCTAACTAGCATTTGCTATTTATTCTTTGATATGTGCATTGAAGTATTAGTGCTTTCACCCCAGCTTATCAAGATAATTTTAGGTTTTCTGCCATCCAAGTTTAAAAATGTTCTTAATAGCATATTACAGCCTCGGATTAGAACCTAGCATTGATGTTCGATGACTAAGCAGATATATGCTAAAATGCATCAAATGGAAACTATTTATTGGAAAAGGTGTACACTTTATTGTTGCTTCGATTCCTGTTTGGTTGCTTAAAAGTGGTAAAAGTTTTAAAACTGCAGTGCAATTGGCCAGCTATGCAGATGTTAGGAATTAAGAAATCTGGAGTTGGACTCTAGCCGCTCAGCAAAAATTTGCAGGCTTAAGTTAACATCAGAGCCTGCAAGAGCCCTGAATAAGTATGTGAATTAAACTATCTAATACTGTAAATTCAGAACCTAATGGTAGAGTTATAAGATTGTCAAATCCTTGGTCCAAATTTCGAATCACATTTGCAGTTTGGCCTTTTTTAATCAAATCAAATTCTTTTTATCTCTATTTGAATATTACAAATTGGGGGGACTCACAGACGCTTTGCAAATCTCAGGCCAAGCTGCATACTTCAAGTGGACAAAATGAATCAACTGGAACCAGATTTGAAGTGTTCAAATCCACCAACCATTTTCATTAAGTTTATTATGTTTTTTGGAGTTGCAGGATTGTCAAATCCAACAACTGAATTTCAACCTGTAAACAAAAGAATCAATTGCAGTATCTAGAATCTGAAAGAAAGGCGCAGAAAGTAAACCTGGACAAGGTAAACCAGATCAAGACGCTGCACTTCAGCTAAAATCAAGAGGGATGCAGCTTCAATAGCCAGCATCAGGTGTAAAGATTTCACAGGGTGTAAAATTTGTCAGAACCAGGATCCCAGAGATAATTAGCCACTCCAAGCCACCCAAGCAGAAACCATGGTTCTGTTCAGGGATAACCCTGACTACAAGACAGCCTACAGAGGGTTGCAAGAAATAAGTATAAGAAGAATCTTATAATCAGAGTATAGATTAAACATTTAAGCTAACAGTATTGTACCTGATCCCACTAAGGTAGAAGGACCAAGTATGAGCAGGGAGATAGTATGGTGGATTGTCATGTGGCTGAACTATCTTATCAGCAAAGCAAGGGATGAGGATCATCAAATGGGGGCTAGGAATCTTGGAATATACTCCATTAGAACACTTTTCATTCAAGAAGTTAGTCCACCATGAACAGGACATTATGAGGAGGTCTGGTCTTTACCATGGATATCTTATGACCCTGTAGTTAGCTGGCAGCAGATACAGAAGTGCCAAAATGGTCTCCTTTGCTCAGGCAGTGACATGCTCTGGGATATATTTGATGATAACCGCTTTGGAATTGCAGAGCTCCTCAAGGTATGCATTGTGTTATCAGTAGTGGTTACCAGCCCTTCCCAATTCTCTATGCACCAAGCCTAGTTTTCTGGGGTACCTAGAAGGGCCCAGACCAAAGTGCCAAGGGCAAATAATTCCTCCTGAGGGGGGACTTTCTGCCAATATATTCCTTTGGTGCTAGCCAGCTGGGCTTGGCCCCTGACGTTTTTGAGCAAGGGTCCCACATTTCTGTAAACAATTTCCTATCAGGGATTATGATAAGGGGTTGGTTATTACGTGGGACCACTCATAGCCTGTATCTGTAGGTGAGTTCAATAAGAGAGCAACCAGTTCTGCAGTTGACTCTGACTCTGGATACCAGTAGTCCATGTTCACCATGCTGTGGCCATGTGGCCTGCCTACACTGTCCACAATCCTTTCCAAGGTGCATATAAGGCTGCCATCTAGACTTTCAACTCCACCATTTACCAGCAGGAGTTATGGATATACCGTCATGGAACCAACCCTGGGCAGCTGGCCCATCAGAATCAGGGATCATACAGGCTGCAGGCAGGCACAGCCCATCATAGGATTGGCGTTAACTTGAAGAGGTCCAGCATCAATATTCTGAACCAGGACCAGCAGTCAGCAGCAGGAACTATAGTGGCTATCGCCCCTGGGAGGGTGATATATACTGCTCTGGATAGCTTGTTGGTGCTGTTCATAGGAAGTTCAGCAGCAGACACAGTCATTGGTTTGGGAGTGAGGGAGCTCCATGCTTAGTTAGTAGGCAGGGAGAAAGGTATATTATCTCTGAACAGGTGGGGTTCAGTGAGGTTCCAGAAGCCTTTTTGGTCAAATTGGGGGCAATTCCTTAGTATAGGCCAGGGTTTGCTTGCTGGTATGTTCTCATTGGTACATTCTCTATATTCAGGTTTTAAGGGGTATTCAGTAAAGTAGACAGGTCCATAAGAAGTGCCCTGCAGACAGAAAACTACAGGCAGTGGGGCTAGAAGGCCAGAAAGACTTGTATTAAACTGGCATTTGGCTAAGATCAAATAGGGGAAGATTGGAAAGCCCAGTATCTCATAACTTTTATTTCAAAGTGGCAATAAAGTCTGGTGCAGGGTCTAGGGTTCATATAGTACCCCACTACCAGACTTTAGCTCTAGTGGTTGAGATTCAAATGGTCAGAAAATGGAAGATTGAACAGGCAGGACACCTGGATTTACAGGCAACAAAATGGTACAGGCGCAAGGCAGGTGTTCATTGGCTAGGTTCTTCATAAGGATTGTGTGACTCTTTTGTTCCAGAGTGGTATTTTTGGGGGTGGCTCGCTGGTCAGCACCTTTTTCAGGGACAGGGTTCTGATTGGCTACCAAGGCAGGCATCAGGATCATTGGGACAGTGGCAGGGTTTTCCTTGTCTCTATTAGGCAAATGGTCAAGATGCTCTTGTGGGGCCACCTATGACGCCTTCACACAATGTTATTTGCATCCAAGGGCATCTGTGTATCAAATCCTAGAAGATTTGACCCTAAAAAACTCAAGTGGGTGGGCACCTGGTCTTCAGGGCTGGTAGCCAGCTGTCTAAACTGGCCAGGGTTTAAATCCTGTTATCACAGCCCATACTAGTGTCCATCTGGACTCCCCCAGGAGAGACAGGCCATGCCTGGAAAGTCATGTACACAATGGGGGCAATTCTTAATAGATTGTTTACAGCAGTGGCCCAAGGATGCCAACTTCCAGTGTGGGGCACAATATGATTGGCTAGCCCCAATACTGTAATATAGACAGCCCCCAGTTTGCTGAAATCATGGGCAGGAAGGGCATCAAGCAGGGGAGGAGTGGCTGGTATCTCCTTCACAATTGTTTGAATCTGACCTCTATAACAGCCAGGGGGGGAGATCCAGGTGGTGGTGATGGTAGAACTCCAAGTCAAGGGCGCAAGCTGGCGTAACCAAAAGAACAGGAGCAGAACTGGGCGGGTAAGGGAAGGTGTGAGAGAATTATTGCTATTGATTTGTATAAGATGCAATCATAATAATTATATTTGTGCAAAAATAAATAATTCCTGCAATCAAATAATGGGTCCTGGGCATAAAAGACATTTTCTTATGATGTCAACAGTGAGAAAGGCTTCCCTTCTTCACTACTTATACTTACTGAGAATAACTTAGACTTTTGTGCCACTAGAGGTCTGGTGGCATTATCTTCAGTGTTACTTGCAATTTGCTTGAGAATTGTGTGCTGGGGCCTATGAATGGGACTGCATTGGCTGCTTCTTCATAATGATGGGGTTGGCTACAGCATTTTGAGGTGTCATAGCTATTAATAGAACCTGCAAGCAATTGGTTGCATGATTGCTCAATTAAGTGATTGCTGGTACAATTTACCATTTCCTGATATAAGAGAGACCCAATTTTGTGTTTAGTGTCAATCCCAGGGCTTTGCAGCATGTGGGCCTTGCAAACTCTTGACCATTTGCAGTCAAAAAGGGGGGTTTCCTCTAGAAAAGCAATTGGTAATTGTTTCCACATAGTTTGTTGTTCTGCATTTGGGAATGCTAGTTGATTGCCTTTGGCATTCTGGACCCTGACACCTGTCCCAATCCTTGAGTTTTGGAAGTAAAAAACATCATTCCTGATAGATGCTATGGGCTGTTTTGTTAATTATTATGTGATTTGGTTCTCGTTAAGTTTTCTACTAATTCACAGGCTCTATCAGCAATTGTGTAGTCTGATTTAGAGATGAAGAAGGCACCAAAACTGTCACAATTTGAGTTGTGAACATGCTTCACCTTCCACAATCTGTTTTGTGACTTTAGCAGCTGGTCCCAAATACTTCTGCAGCTTTCAGTTTACATAAAGATACATGTGAATTTGTTTTGTGACTTTAGGAGCAGGTCACACTTGTAACTGCCACATTTTTTGACCTGATTCTAAAGTCATATAACATATTTGCATAAAATGTGATTTCATTAAGCATAATTGTCAAAAAAGTGAAGCCAACCCCCCAGAAAAGTTCTGTACAAGAGACCCTGTGCCACCCAACTTGAATTCCCTGACACTCAAAGCCAAATGTGAAAGTCAACTCAAAATACTAAACAAGGAAAGAAGAACCAGTGATAATCCTAACCAAGTATCAACTTGATTTGGCATTTCACTTCTTACCAAGATCAAGCCATCCCCTTTTCCAATCCAATTTATCAATTTTCACAATCTTGTTCCTCCTAGAATAATTAACTTCAACTATATAATCACAATATTCTAATCAAGACATTATATAGTTTTCAAACATCTTCCCTTGTAGCTCTGCTAATAAAGCACAGTTACAACACAATCCCATCTTGTTTCATGTTGTGTCCAATGATGAATAGGTAAATTATTCCCTTTGATTGAAATAGATATATATTCCTTTATTTTATTATTATTCATTATAATTAGCTGAAACAAACTGTTATTCTTTTAAAACTATCATTATAAGATAATGGTAGATAAAGCTTGTAATACACTGTAGTTAAAGAATAACCCTGACAACTAAACCTGCTATAACTTTATATCCTGCACCTTTCACAAAACAAAACCATATGTTTTATTCTGAAACACCATCTTTTCTTTATATTTTTCAACCTATACAACAGAGTGAGGCACAGAGTGTGACCTACTCCAAAAGGTGCAGCACAGATCCAGCATGTTGTTTTGTAGCCTAACCTAAAACCATTGTAAGAATGGTTTTGTGACCCTGTGATCACACAATTACTGTGATTTTTTCAGCCCTGGTCTGATATGCCATATCATAGAAAACTACTTTGTTTATAATGATATAGCCTGTACTAGATTCCAGCTGTCTTCTTGTTAGGAGAGAAGTTTGGGCCTGAAGGCCATGTACACAAGGAGGTATTTTCACCAAGTAACTAATAGTAGGGGTCCATAAATACTAATTACCAGTATAGAAGATAACTTGATTATCTAACCCCTACCCAGTAATATAGGCAAAACCTAACTGTAAAAAAAACTTAAATGAGAAATATCTCAGAAGGGAACAGGATGACAGGGTTCTATTTCATCAGAATTTCTGTATTGATCTCCTAAAGCAGCAGGAAGGTTCCATGGGGAGTGTCAGGGAGCCAGTTTTGAGGAGAAGCAGTTGCAGACGTGGGCAGTGAGACAGCCAGGCCAGTAGGGAGTGCCACCACAGTATGGGCACTAAATTGAGTACATAAGAGAAGTGCTGACCTAGTAGGGACCAAGGACCGTTAGATGGGGCCATATAATCCAGCAACCCAGTCAATTTAATATAAATTACACCAAAGGGCTGAGTGGATTAAGTCTCATTTGTGATCCCTGTTTCTTGAAAGCGGTTGGGCTGTGGGGTAACAGGGGTGTCATTGGAACCAGGTGCAAGGGCAGGTGGTTATACTTATCCCTGAAAAGGTGGGGCTGGATGGTGTACCAATAATCTTCTTGATCAAAGGTCTCTGGATTGTGTGATCTTGTCAGGGTGTTGTCCAAGAGGATGTTCTCTAGCTTAAACTTGGAGAAGGCCAGCTTTAATAGATATTCAGTGAAATGTATAGGGCCAAATGGAGCACCAGAAGGATAGAATAACGCGGGTGTGGGGGCTGCAAGATCTACAGGAAAAGTGGCAGGGCCTATTAATTTGGTTTTTAAATAAAAGAGAACAAGTATGAAATAATGCAAGATATTTTTAAGCCAAAGGTTCATAACAGCTTTATTAATTAAAGTACCAATACCTGTCAAAAACAACATTTTCATACTTATATTGAAACCCCTGGAGTCAAACCCTGGCCCAATGGATATGACTTGCGCCAACCAGGATGGACAGGGACCCGCCAGCTTGCCAGTTGAGTCAAACTCTGGCCCTCAAAAGATGCCTGGAGTCAACCAGTATGGGCAGAGATCCACCAGCCTGCTGGGTATCAAGACTAAAATTTCAATACTTGTATTAAAAGCCCCGGGATTAAACCCTGGACCCCTGAATATTTCTTGTGTATACCAGGATAGACAGAGACACACCAACCTGTTGAGTCACAGACTCAAGTTATTGAATTACTCTGCAATCTGTCATATTGTTAAAGGAAATTCCCTGAATAATCACCAGATTGTCACCAGCCTTGTCACCAGCCTTGTGCCACGGAGGACCCAGACCTAAGAAGAAGCTGTGGCTTTCCTAAAGAAGGTTAAGACAGGGCCTGATACTGGCCCCACCAATATTCACCAGCTGCCTCCAGTCACCAGTCTAGAATTGGCAATACAATTGGCTGGCTCAGGTGATGTAGTGAACAAAAGCAGCAGAACAAAGCATCACTACTTCTGTTTGCCAGAGCTGGCCCAAACAGGATCTGCTGCTCTAAAACCCTGTCCCAAGGTCAATCTCCTGCCAGCAAACTGCCCATGGTCCGGAGTCTACAAAAATCAAAGAGGAAAAATCATATGGTATAAAAACCCCAGTGGTATGGGGACAACCATTTTTAAAACCAAGAAATTGCTTTATTGGGGGTTGTGGATATCCACAAGGAGCGCCCTGGCAGTATAGGGATGACCATATTGTCATTTTTAATAATAAATATTTATGAACCTCTGGTTTCAGCAAATTCTATCCTATTTAGTTTTATTGATCTTTCATATCAACTCTAGTCAAGTAGACAATCAGGCAACCGCCCCCTCCAGAGACCAACCTGCCTCAGGCACTATACTGTCCCCCTGGAGCAGCCTTTGAACCACTGCATTCCACCAAATACCCCCTAGACCCCACTTATTCCAAGTTCAACTTGGAGAACATACTAATTACCAACCCCTTGGCAAGGACTAGAGAGCCCAAAACTATAGGTTGTGAAGGAAAGTGATAAATGAGACCACCAAGATTGTTCAAAGACAAGTACAATTATCTGCCCATCTACCTGGTTCCTATGACCCCACCTCTGACCCCACAACTTGATTTTCTAATGGAACCCGCTGCCGCCAAGACCACATTCACCCAGTTGTTTAGAGTACTCTACATTACTCTGGCAGGCTTGGTAGATTACATAGTTCCCAACTCTGGTCCTTGGTCCTTACTTGGGCGGTCCCTATCTTATGTTATCAAGTTGGCACCTATCCTATGGTGAACATTACCCACTAGCCTGGTGGTACCCTGTCCTAAGTCACCCATTGCCTCTACCTACACCTGGCTTCCTGAAAATACTGCCATTTTCACATAGTAGGGTTTTTTATACTACTAAGTTGTGGTTTTCCAGAAATTTTGGTCTTTAGATCTACAGGTATTTTATCATTGGAAATCTGGTTCATTAGTTGGTTAACAGTTTGGCTAACTCTTGATTGGTGGTTGTTGTTGAACAGCAATATAAATTTCATGTTTCCTAACTCCATTATCAAAATCATGTGGCCTGGACAAATTAATGTCAGTTTGGATGATGGGGACAGGTACTATCTGACACTTATTAGGGGAGAGATTTCAGGACCAGCCAAAGCCTACTTTAGGCAGGCAAATGCCTCTTCATAGGTCTGGGCCCACAGTGGCACATCTTTAGTGGTCTTCCTATCTAGTCTTGGGGAATCTTCTAGGCTTTGAGGGCTGCTTATTGAGCAACCCACTTTTTTGAACCCAAAAAATGTGGGCAGCTGGGCCCTTGGCTGGCTGGTTGAATATTACAAGGACCAGGGTTTAATTCCTGTTTTTGACTTCTGTTTATTATCAGAAGAAAAATGGCATTAATGACACACCCCAATATAATTATCTTATTGTATTAAGTCATTTTGTTGTATATTAGACTATGTTGTTTTGATATAATTTTTATTTTGTGTTAGTGATATTACATTTTTTTGCATTTTACCAGTTCATCAAAAATACTCACATTGATTGCAGTCTGGGACTTGCCTAACTAGGAGTTTTCTTAAATCTGAGTCCATTTTTTTTAAAATCTGAGTTATTTTTGCTTAGCTCCATAGCTCTGAAAACTGCTGTATTATAAATTGTTGTTTCCTTTAATAAAAAATATCAGATGATTCTAATTTTATAATCCTTGGGACTGAAAAATTAATTGTTGGTGTTATACAGTATATACTTCCTTTATTTGATATATCCTCTCAAGGATATTCCACAGTATATTGTTGCCCCTGGCTGCTTAACTCTATTAAGATATATGCTGTGCACTGCCATTTGATTATATATGTTTAGATAAAAATCCTTTGGGCTTTATGCTGTAAATCTGGTACAGGAAGAAATTTCTTCAAGTAATTATCCTGCAAATGATTTCAGTCAAGTTTAATACAACTATAGTTTTCTTGGCATGTAATTTTTTAAATTTACAATCCTGAAAAATCAATCATACAAAATAAATAAATCATATCCATAAGAATTATTTCTTGTTGATTATATACTTCTTCAAATTATAATAAACAAAATAAAGAGTAAATTAAGAAGAGAATGATATTTTATTGATATGGGTTTAGATTATTATATAGTATCATAAAAAGCCACATATTGTCAATGTATGTCATGGTAGTCATGGGGCTTATCCAGGTAATTGTTCCATTTAGTAATAGAAAGGTTTGATCCCTGTATTAGATGGGCAATTGATAAGAGTGCCACCAACTTAATGATTAGTTAGGGAATCACTTGGGGAATTACTTTCCAAAGAGGAAGTAATTGTAGATGTTGTAACATCTCCCCCTGGTGTGCTTGAAGGTGGAGCCTTAGGAATTTTCTTGATAGTGTTGGGGATTTGAGCTTGATATTAATCCAATTTTGTGTTAGGGACAGGAAGTTGTGAATTGTGTTGTGCAGTCCTTGCCTTGCATAAGCAGAGTCAGTCATGGTACATGTGTTTCAAACAAGTAAGGGCATGGATTCCTTTGATGAGGTAGATATTGCTGGGTTTAACTTCCCTGACAACTCCTGTTCCTTTTAGTCCTGGTTTCAACTTGTGAAAATCATGGTTGACAACCCACTTTGTGTATTCAACTTGAAGTTTTTCCTGTTGAAGTGGAATTTTTTTGCTCTCGACTCTTTCCTTTTCTTTTGTCTCCTGGTCTTTTATGGCATGCTGTATGTCAGGGTCATTGTCAGCTGGTACTTTATTGGGTAAAATTATTTGAGATCCTAACTTAGTACTGACAATGACAGGTTTATGCCTGTAGAAAATTTCATATGGTATTTACCTGTATTTTTGTTGGTCCAAGTTTGACATACCATTGATGCTGTAAGAAACATGTTGACCCAGAGTTGTGGATTGTTGACAGATAATTTACTGAGTGCCTCTACAAGGACATTGTTCAATCTTTCCACTCTCCCTTTAGCTTGTGGGTGATAAGGACTGGCAACTGTGTGTTTTATTCTGTTCTTAGCAAAGTAGTCTTTGGTGTCAATGGCAGTAAGTTCTGTTTCTCCATCTTTAACTAGGAGTCCAAGTTTTTTAAATTTGGCTATGATCTCCTTACCAATAATTGTCTTGCATCATTTCCTTTATGTTCTTTTGTGACTTGTATCATGGGCCATCTTGTTGCATAGTTGATGACTGTAATGATGTATTTTTGTCTTTGCTGTCTCTAGACAAGGGCCCCACAATATATAATGCCCATACTTTAAAGTATTGGGCTATTGATACTGACATCACTGATTTAGGAGTACCTTAAAATGTGCATAATTTTCACAAACTTTGCATTGTTTGAGCACTTTTTGATGTTGTACATCATGTTGGATCATCAATAATGTGTCTTAAGATATTCATACAGATTCTTACTAAATTCACGTCCCAGATCTCTGTGGTATCAAAGGATTGTGTCAATATTTTATGTTGGCAGGATTTAGGGTACAGTATTGCTGCTTGGTAGTATGCAGTGGAGAGTACTACATAGATTTTTAAACAGGTATTTGTTCTTAAGGAATTTCTTTTGGGCGTTCATTAGTGTACCATGTGGGAACCCCTCTTGGAGATTCCTTGTGATTAACATGGGCCAATCAGGGTCTCCATCAGTGCATAGGATATGTTTACGGTATAGCCTTGATAGTGTGTCTACAATAAGTAGTTCCTTGCCTGGTTTATATTTGATTATCATTGGATACCTTTGTATGAGGTTCATTCATTAAGCTTGTTGTCTATATAGGTGTTGTTATTTTCTAAAAAAAATGCCAGTGACTTGTGATTAGTTAGAACTTTGAATATCTGTGCACCTTTCATATAGCAATGCCACTTAATTAAAAATTGGACAATGGCTATTAGCTCCTTGTCATTTATTGAATATCTTTTTTCACCTTTGGACAGCTTTCTTGATTCATACACCACAGGGAGCAAATACTATTTTTGGTTTGTATTCTAAGCACTACTCCTATTTCATAGTCAGAGGCATATGTCTCCATTTCATAGACCCCTTCACAGTTGGGGTACTGTGGTATGGGAGCAGTAATCATTTTTTACTTTAGTTGCTGTAAATTCTGCTCTCTCAATGGTGTCTACACAATCTTTTTTGTTTTACCAGTGATTACAGAAAGGTTTTAGTTAGAGCTCCCCAATCAGGGATAAACCTCTTGAAATATGCAACTATTCCCAATAATTTTTGGAGTTCACTCTTGTTATGTGGCTCTTGTATGTATTTGATAGCCCTTATCTTTTCTGGGTCAGGTTTAATCCCATCTTTACTAATGATGTATCCTAGGAACAGGAGTTTGGTTGAGAAGAATTTTTACTTGGATGGTTTGGCTACTAGCTGGTTGTCTTGGAGGGGCTGAGTATCATAAAAACGCCCTTCTAGTGCTTTTCTTTGTTAGGGCTATGAATGATTATATAATCTAGGTATAATATGGCTCTTTTCCCAATGTGGTCCTTGAGCACTTTGTTAATGAAGGTCACAAAGGTACTGGGGGTGTTTGCTATACCAAACTTAAGAACTATACATTCAAATGACCCATATTTGGTTCTGAATTCTATCTTTGGAATATCTTCAGGCTTGACATGGATTTGATGGTATCCTGTAATTATGTCAATTTTTTTGAAGAACTGTGATCCTTCTAAAGCTTCAAAGAGGCTGTCAATCAGGTAAAGGGGATATGTGTTCTTAATTATGACTTCATTGAGCGCTCTGTAGTCAGTGACAAGGAGAAAGCCTTTATCTTTCTTAGTAACAAAGAAGACTTCTGCACCAAAGGGGGTTTTGATGTTCAGATGAGCCCTTTCTTCAGGGATTTATCAAGGTATTCTTTTAATGCATTGTCCTCTCAAGGTGTTAATCAAAAGATGGGATGTGTCTTGGTTACACTTCCTTTTAGGCCAATCTTATGTTGGATACCTCTGTCAAGTGGTAAGCCAGGAAGTTTCTCCTGGAATACTAAGGGGAATTCTTGGACAAGTTATTGATGTATTGAATCCTGTTCAAGTGAGACTTTCACATTTTTGAAGCGGATAATTTCATATGCACAGGTGTTCTAGTCAATTTTACTGGCTTCCTTTTCTTCTTTAGTTTTTATAATCTTTAAAAATACATAATCTCTCATGAGGGTGTCAAGGTGATTTAGATCCACAGGGTGATGGACTTTTCTTTGCTTTATGTTGAGTGTAGCACTATCCCAGTCAACATGGGGTTTCGTCTTGCTCATCCAGTCTAAGATAAGCACTATGTTGTACTTAGGTATTGGAATAATGGGGCCACCAAGGGTAGTTTTTACATCCTCTATTTGTGCCCAGAAAGTTTTTGCCTCATTTCTGGATGGGGTGCTTTGGTTGTCTGCCATAATAACTCTCTTGATGTTACTCTTGATTGTAGGTAGTTTCATGAGATTAGCAAAAAAAATTTCAATAAGGGACTGGTCTGCTCCAGTGTCAAATAGTGCTATGCCTTGATATCTGTAAAAATAAAAAGAATAAGTGAATAGTTTATTTTCATTTTGTGCAGAAAAAAGTATGAGATTGCTGGAGGGTACTTGGATCATGGTGATTGAGTCCACGTCTTGGTCCCTATATGAGTCTTGTAAAGTGGGGGGTGGCTTGCCTAAGCACTCCCCTGATCTTTTCCCTCCTTGGGTGCATTATTAGTACTCATCTGATTTGCTTGATTTATATGATTTCTTCCTTGAGGATGAGGGTTGTTGGCCTGGTTGGTTTGTTTATTGGGTCAAGTATCCTTCCTTGCTGAGAGACTCTATTTTTGCTTGTTGGTTGCATACAGATTATTAGATTTCTGAACAACTTACTTTCTTTACAAGAATACATCTTGGAGGTTCTTGCAGTAACTTATATCAAAATTTCATATTATGTGTGTGGGAAGACCATTGTAAAAGTCCAGAAATGGTCTAGCCTCATAAAAATGATGGTTTCAGGAGCTCAAGCATGTATGTCTTTGTTTGCTGCAATATATTATTTAATAGTTCCCATCATTTTGAAGGTTCTGAGTTCTTTTGTGATAACTACATCAGAACCCTTTATGAAAAACCTTTCCAATAAGGCATTCTTGAACATGTCTCAGTCTTCATTATGATTGAGTTGTTTTTTGGACCAGTTGCTCACAAAGTGGGAGGCAACCCTGGTAACTTGTAAGGCAATTTCACTTGCCCAGAGTCTTTGAGGGTAGTCAACTTGTGTGAACTTGTTTTGTGTGCTTTGAATTCAGAAGTTGAAATTTTCATGGTGTAGTCCTGAGAACATCTTAATTTCTACTGAGCAAAGGTTGAAATACAATGTTGTGTATTTCAAGCATTTCCAGGATTAGAGGCAGGTTCAGGACTCCTTGTTTACTGAGGAAGTTGTATTTTTTGGTTGGTACAAGGATATTGTTGAATACAGTATATGCCATGGGGACGTCCTGAACTTCTTCATATCTTCTCCAGCCAGTGGGATTGTCATCTGCTGGGTTCTTTTATGGAGGAACTTTTCCTTTGAGTTGTGTAGGTGTAGATAACCTGCCTGTTCTACCGCTGTTGTGTAAATAATTCTGGGAAGTATATAAAACAAAATAAAGTGGGAAATTAAGAAGAGAATGATACTTTATTGATATGAATTTAGAGGATTATATAGTATCATGAGAACCCACATGGTGTCCATATAAGTCATAGTAGTCATGGGGTTTGTACAGATAATGTTCCATTTAAGACTCAAAAGATTTGATCCCCATATAAGATGGGTGGCTGATAAGAGTGCCACCAACTTAATGATTAGTTGGGGAATCACTTAGGGAATTACTTCCCAAGAGGGAGTAATTATAGATATTGTGCTACTAGATCCTTGACATTTATAGATCATTATTACATCCTCTTTTGGGAATAAGATCATCTTTTGAGGGGGAAGAATAAGTAGATATGAGTGGGTAAATGGTTATTTTATTGGGCAATCTATTGTAATTTCATATTAAACTTGTTGTGATTTGATCTATTGTGTTATTAGGATCAACATAAATGAGAGAAGCTGATTGCCATTATGACTCTGGTTGAGACAAAGCGAGAGCAGAATGTGAAGATTAGTTAATTATATGAGCTTGATGAGTCGAATATAAATACTTGGTAACACCAAAGACTAGTACTACTTTGTCTCAGATATGTTTTTATATTTGAACCGAACCTTTAAAATCTTATACCAGCCACAGGTCAGAGATAGGAATGTATGCAATATAGTCTATCATCATATTGGAGGCTGATACAGGTCAACACAAGATGCAATGTAACTCACCAAGTATCCCATAACTCTATAGAAATTATAACAATGGGGGATCTAAGCACTTATAATTTTTTTTAAAAACTCTTCCCCATCTATAGACTTGGTTATCCATAAAATATGAAAATGCCTAATTCGTCAATCAATATTGTCTCATAATTGGCCTAAAGAGATAAGTTGCTGATCCCAGAAAGATTCATCTCAAATCAATCAATTCTTTAATTCCTTTTAAAGTGATCAAATTATTGGGTATATAATAAAGAAGATGAAGGTTTATCCTATCATAAAAAACAACACCAAGTTTTAACCAACTTTTTATCGGACAAGCTAAAAGATGTTTCACAGCACTCATCCCCATATGAAGTTAAAAAAATAAAATGTCATAGCGCGGAATCGAACCGCGGTCGTAGCGGCCACAACGCTGCGTACTACCACTATACTACTATGACTTGGAACCGGAAAAAAAACGCTTTTATTTATATACTAAAACATTTTCCTTGAGGTTTTAGGGATGATCAGTCAACTGTATTTCCAACTGGTTGGCGGATCTGGGAATAGTGGTTATTATATCGATTCATACTTAAAAAAATCAATTTTTATTATTATTAGTTATTAAAAGCTTTTCAAGAGTTTTTATATATAATAAATCAACATAGTTTTGGCAAGGACACACTGCAGGAAAGCAAGGTATTTAGAATTAAGGATAATTTTATTGGATATCAGGTGATAGGTTTATAAAGCAATTGTAGAGAATAAATTGGATCTAGTTTAACAGATGTCTTTATGTGAATACAGAAGGCATTTTAGTTTTAAGGCAAGTTAGGAATAATGATGATTGCACAATATCCATATTTGGACTGCCAGATTTACTGGTCTTGACCCTCTCCTAACTTTAATGATTGCTCTACGGTTCCAAAAATATAGCATATGGAATTTTTATAGAGAATCAGCTAAATGACCCTGAAGTTATTAGAAAGCTGGTGGTAGCCTTTAGAGTAGTCAGTCTTGCTCACTCTAAGTCTGGTGAGATGGTTATTCTTGACAATGGTTTATTTGGCAGTCCCAAATCTCACTAGGTAGGGGTTCCAATCTTGTCAGTGTTTTACAACTCTTTCTGAGCTTAATTATACAGAATCTAGCTTCTTACCGTTCTCAGCTAGTCTTTCAACTGCAGCACCCTTACAAAGCTAGTCTGAGATGTATTTTTTGATGAAAGCTATCTTTGGCTCAATTTTTAGCTATCTGAGGATAAGTTTTTATACCTCTCTTGGTTATTTCCCTTTTAGGACCTTGATGCAAGGTTGATTGTTTGGGTAGTAATTTCTGGTTAGTAACCATAAATCAGTTCAACTGGGGAGTAGTCTATGCCTTGGTATGGTATTACTCTTGATACTATAAGTGCATGTTTAATGTACCATGTCCAAGTTTATTTTAGTTTGACATCAATGATCTTCTATAGAGTTTAAACCAGGCTGCTATTGAGGCGTTATACTTGAACATTAGTCTGTGGGCAGCAGGAGGATGTGATAGAGAGTTTAATGGTCTTTTTCTTGAGATTATTGTTTACCACACAACCTTTCAATCCCTTGGCATCATATGTCACCAAGTATTCAGGTGTTTCATGGGTAGCCACTGATGAGGAGCGCCTTTTGGGGAAGCTTCAAATATGGAATTAAGAAGAAGAGAAGTATATTTTATTGGAGAATACTTTAGACTTATATAGCTTTAGCTGTGGTGGAGATTTAGTTGGATCAAACCTAGGGGTTGGTCATGTGCAGGATGGGTTCAAGTCGCAGGATACTTGGACAGTCATGTGATATTGCTTGGTTACCATTTCTGGTATGTCAAACTGTATATTAGAAAGGCACCAAATCAGGCAATGACTGGATGTTAGGTGGGTTGGTGGTAGCCAGAATACATGTACATCCAGATTCTTGACACCATCATGGCACTGTTAATGAATATGTTGATTGTTTCTGCTTTGTGGTCCTTTGTAGCCCAGCAGATAGGCCAATGGGTAAAAAAGTTTGACTGCTACAATTATGTATCTTTTCCATCTTTTGCTGTTGGTAGGGGCCCTACAATATCAAGGCCACAAACCTTGAATGATTCTGGGTCTGAACCAATGGTTGGTTTAGGTACAGTAGTACTTTCATGTTTCTCACATACAGTACATTATTTTTGTACATTGACTATGTCCTGTTTTAAGTTTTGTCACCATGTTACCTCCTTTAACGTAATGTATAGGATATTTTCCTTGGTGTGTCTTAGTAACTGGCAGTGGTGTAATATGTTACCTACCATTTGTGCTAGGGTAACATATGAGACTTGTTTGTTGTTTGATATTCTGTATACTGTGCTATTGAAAATGTGGGGCTTCTTTTAATCAAGTACAAAAGTATTGTGTGTAATGTGTGTTATGTTTAGGTCTTTCCCCATTGCCTTGCAATATGTGTTATAAAAATTAATCCAGTAAGGGCTGGGGTTACCATGGTAATCTTTTATAGGTTGAAATAACCTAGAGAGAGCATCTGCAGCAACCAGATCTGCCCCATTTTATATTAGATGTCCAAGTTTTACTCTTCAGTTAACTGAATCTATTTGCCCTATTGGTAAGCAAGTGCACTTTGTGTTTAAAGTAGATAAGTGACATGTGATTTTTTGAAGACCCTTACTCTTGGGTGACCCTCAAGATAGCAACACCATTTGCAGCATGTATTATATAGCTAGCAAATTTTTATTGAGTATTGGGTTTCAGTGCCAGTAATTTTTCTACTCTCATAGCATACCAGTAGATAGTCCTCCTGCCCCAGCTGTTGAATACAGAGTACAGCACAAATGGCTGTACCACTTGCATTAGTTCTAGCCTATAAAAGCCCTTGCTATCTGGGTATCAAAGGATGGGCACTTCAACCAGGTAGTGGTTTGGGATCCACAAATTCTTATCACACTCTGGTGTCCAGTTTAACTCCTGTTTCTCATCACCCTTGGTAAAGTTGTTGGTTAGCGCTGTAAGCTTTCTGCAATCCTTTATGTACTTCTTGAGATATATAATTGTTCCCAGGAAGCACCTGGCTTGTTTGACTGAGGTGGGTTTCTTCATGTTTTGGATAGCTTTAATCTTATCTGAGTCAGCTTTTATGCTGTCATCTGATACTGTATGTCTCAGGAATAAGAGTTCTTTTTTCATAGGCTGGCATCTTAATGGCTTTGCATATAGTCTGTGCTGGGCAAGTTGATTGAGCGCCTTATGTAAATGTGTAATGTGTTAAGCTTCTGCTATGGAGAAGATGCTTATATCATCAAGATAGCACATTGTGCTGGGGAGTATTTTTAGGGATTGGTTAATAAAAGTTAAAAATTTGGAAGGGACATTGGTCATTCCAAAGTTAATTTATTCAAGATTCCCAGAAATTTATGACTGGTACAGATAGCCTTGAAGCCAAATGATGATAAAAAACAAGATTATGAGGAGGGGGGACAGGAAAATGGTCAGTCTGGAGGAAAACATGGGGAGGGGGAGGGGATTTTTGTTGAGGGATCTTTCTCTTGTAAGACTACTACCACCTGGTTATGTGTTAGGAGGTAGACCAGGACTGGAACTGTCTCCCAGTCTATTTCCAGAACCCTGCACATTGCACCAGAGAGATTTCTTTAGAAGACTTGGATATCTATCCATACTAACATATTTGCTAGGAGTGATATGAACAACTGAAGGGGCTGTGGGTTCCCAGAGAAGAAGTGAATGACTGCCGTGTGAACCAGCCATAATGCTGTGTGAAAAACTACCACTCTAAAAGACTCTGGGATAAAGGTGGGGGAAAAGATGAAGAATCATTCTACTTCTAATCATGGAGAGAGAATGCATACTGTCTTGCCAGTCTGAGGAGTGAACATGCTGTCTTCCAGACCTTGATGCTTTTTGACACATAAAGAATCTGCATATGAGTATATCATTGGCACCACACCTATTTTAAGTTGGGTTAGAGAAATGGCTTCTGCCATGCCAAAGCTCATATATTTGTCTTCAAGGACCTAAAGTGGGTGCAGAATGCTGTTTTTTGGGTATATTTTTCATTAAAATCTACTTAGTTGTATTAATAGGTGAAACCAATATTTAAAAATACTTTTGTTCCTAATAGACAGGCAAAGAGGTATTTGATTAGGAGTAGCAGGTATTGGGTTTTTACTGTGCTTGCATTTAGTGCTCTGTAATTAGTTAAAAAACCTAGGGTGTCCTCTTTATTTTTAATAAATAATACAGCTGCTCTCCATGGGAATTCTGATGGTTGTATGAAGCCTTTTTCAAGATTTTTGCCAACATATTAATTGAGGAATTTTATTTCCACTGGAGAAAGTATGTAGAGTTGGGATGCTTTGGATATGGCCTTGAATAGAAAAATTGAATGTTTGACTTCCCTTTCAAGGAGTAATCTATGAGGGTTTCCTTGAATATATCTTTATAATCTACAAGAAGTTCTTTTAGTTGGGTTTAGTGTGGTTTAACTACAATTTTGTTGGTACTGTTATTTTTTGTATCTCATTAAATAGAGAGTACTGTTTTTTATTAGTTCTTCAGGTATCTGTGTTTATGACTTGTACAAAAATGGAGTCTCTTATTATGAGATCATTTGTTTTCATTAAGATGTAAAATTTGACACTGTCTAGTTTATTGTAAGGGTTTGGGGTTTCCAGCATATAATGAAATTTACTTGTTTAAACTATTTTCTCCTGCTACAATTTTGTAGTTTAATTTTATTATAAATATTCCTTTGATAGACGTTTTGGCATCTTAAAAGTCCAGCTTAAAGGGGTTTACTTGCCTTCCAAGAGTACAATTATTTGTCTGCCATTCTTGTGTATTTGAATTTTGTTTTTCTACAGGAAGTCTGTAGGCTTTCACAAAGTATTTTTTGACCATGGAGTGTTGTGCTCCAGAATCAATGATTTTGTGGGGGTTGTAACAGAAAGTGTATGGGTAAACTAGAATTTGGGATCTTGCTTTTATTTTAATGGTGTCACAACATCTACAATTACTCCTTCTTGGGAAACTAATTACCCAAGTGACTTGCCAAATGATTCCCCAACTAATCATTAAGTCAGTGGCGCTTTTATTATTTGACCATTTATTATGGAGATCAAACATTTTGAGTCCTAAGAAGAACACTACTTGGACAAGCCTTGTGACTTAAGAGGAATAATTGCTTGGATAAGCCCCATGACCACCATGACGTACATGGACAGTAAGTGGCTTTTCATGATAATATATAATACCCTATATTTATATCAAATAAAGTATCATTCTCTTCTTAATTTCTCCCTTTATCTTGTTTATTATACTTCCCAGAAGTATATATTTGACAATGGGCATAAAAGTAGTGAACTGGGTGTATGTGGAAAGTGTGAGGCTGCATTCCTAGGGATGTGATTCAACTTCTTGTTTAGCTGGGGGAGGACAGTAGCACTTATTGCTGGCTCCCCTGGTCTTCTACCTCTTATTTATTGTCAAAGAGTTCAATACCCAAAATATAAGGTTTGGAGTCACAAAATTTTGTGGCTTGAATATTTTTTACTTCAGTGTTATTGGTGTAAATTTACTCCATTTTTTAGCCCTAGATATAACCATATTTCCTCAGTGGTCCAAAAAATCTCCTAAAAACTCTGCCAAACTTTTAAATTCACCAGGGGACCTGGCCCATACAATCAATGAGAGATTTGTATTAGACTATACCTCCCAAAATTCCTCCACTTCCCCAACCTCCCTGCCCAACTGTGGAAGAAATAATAATCAGTTTATATTGTTTATTAGTCTGGGCTTAATTCTTTTTAAAACAAACTCTCTGCAGCCAATCAAGGGGTTTCAACAAAATGGATCCACTCTGCCCAGATTTTCAAGTGTTTTATCCAAAAGCCCAATTTCACATCCCCAGCCAATCAGAATTGCTGAGTTAAACTTTCAATTTGGCATAATAAAGAACTTGAGCAAAAGTCTTAAATACACAATACTTGGGGTTCTGAATTTAAGCCTGTTTGATCTGAGTATGAGTAATAAATATCTTCCCAGTAAATGTAAGATGAGGGTGTCACAATTTGGGGTTGGGGTTACTTAACTTTTTTTTAAAAATTCCTTTAGTAATTTATTAAGGATTTTAAATAAGGTAGTAGTTACTTTTAAATTCAATTACCTTGTTTTTGCTTACTTTTGCTTTGATATAAGCTATACACTGTTACGCTCAATAAGCAAACTGACTTACTCCTACTCCTTCCAAACCGTTACAGCAGTTTGCTACAGTTTGAAATTCCTCAAACTTCCCTATACTCAAATCTTATTTCCTTGTTGCAACTTGCAATCAATCATACTATAAAATAAACCTAACTATTTTTGCAACTGAACCAATGAGGGTTCAGTATTTGGAATTAGGGAAGACAACAGTCCAATAGAAAGGACAGGAATAATAAGAATAAGGTATGTTTATTGTAGAATATTGTGATTAATATACCATATGGGGAAAGCCACATGGCCACAAGGGGGTGGCATGGTGTCTTGTTCCATGTAAGGATTTGAGCCAAGGAATAACTCATGCGGGAATCAACAGGTCAAATTGGTAGCGCTTCTAATTAGGAGAAAGTGTCCGCAATTTGATATTGCCATCAGATTGGTTCATGTTGTTAGATACGTCAAGGGGCAACTCATTGAGCGCCCCCTGTGTATTGTAAGATATGTTGGCAGACAAGTCTGGAAACTTGGTTGCAACACCCCCCTTTCCCCCTGCTTGTTGTCAGACACCAGGATTGGAGTCTGCAGAAGATCTGGGAAGGTTTGCACAAACAACTTTTGTGTGGGGATGGCGCGGCAGGGGCACAAGTAATTGTGGTGGAGCGTCTTGGTGTTCCCTTGGGAATCTTCAAGCTGATAGGTGTGATTGTCATAGACTGCAGCTATCTTGAAGGGCCCTAGGTGGTTGGGTTCCAACTTAGCCAAATTGGGGTTGAGGGTGTAGACAGGGTCACCTATAGTGTATCTGGCTTCAAGGTGCTTTGTCCCTCCTTCAATTTGTTTGTGTTCAATTTCCTGGGCTTTGACACGCCATTGGTTTAGGGATGGAGTTATCAACAGGGGGGTTTTACGGGAACTGTAGACTGTAGCTTTCCCTGCTCAACTCCTTTCAGACTGTCAGGCGTCCCAAAGACCAAGGCGCTGGGACTGAACCCAGTGCCTTGGTTGATTTTATTTTGTAAAATAAGTAGAGTGGTGGGCAAGTGTTCTGTCCACGCGGTATTGGGGTGCTCCTGTCAAAGCTTGGCAATCAGCTGGACCAGGGAGCCATTTAGCGGTTCCACACGTCCATTGGCTTGCAGATGATAAGGGGTGGTAACTATTTGTTGGAGGGCATTCTTGGCGCAGTATGCCTTCATGACCTGTCCAACAAGTTTGGGGCCACCATCTGTGATGAGACGTTTGGGCCGCCCAAAGCAGGCCACAATTTCCTTGCCAATGAAGCGGGTGGTGGCAGTGTGGTTAGTTGTTGCCCAAGCTACTGGCCAGCAAGTGAAGTAGTTGATGGCGGTAATGATGTATTTTTTTCCCAGTCTGTCTTCAGGGAGGGGCCCAACCACATCAAGGGCCCACTGTTTGAAGGGTTACATGGCCTTGATGGGCAGGACAGACTTGGGGGTGCAGGTTTGGACGTATTCTTTTTGCACAGCACACACGTTTTGAGGAGATCCAAGATATCTTGGCGCATGCGTGGCCACCAAACCTTTTGTTTCATGATCTCAAAGAGATTGCGTTCTCTGATGTGACCCAAGATGCAGTGGTAATGCAGTATTGTGTTGCCTTGTTGTATGATGGGAATGTAAGGAGTCTTCTTACCTGTCTCTGCCTGGCGGCAGATGTTGCCAGCATTGGTGGTGAACTGACTTTTGTTGTCCTTCAGCTTGGAGATGGTTACTGAGTTAAGGCCTTTTTAACAAGTTGCCTCAGGACAGAGGTAAAGCATTGGCCAGTCTGGATCCAAGCCATCATCCCTGGTGATGGACACTACATAGAGTCATGAGAGGGCGTCAGCTTTGACAAGTTCCTTCCCAGTCTTGTACTCAATGCGCAACTGGTAGAGGAATAGACGCTCAATCCAGCCTTCTTGGCGGCGTGTCAAGTGGGATTGCATGTTGAAGTACTGGAGTGACTTATGATCTGTCAGGACGCGAGGTGGAAAGGTCACCCCTTCCAGGTAACAATGCTATTTCTCAATGCAGTGCACAATTGTTGCCAATTCTTTGTCATGTATAGGGTAGCATTGTTCTGAGTCAGTGAGCTTCCTGGACTTGTATGCCACAGGGAGGAAGACGCCTTTGTCAGTTTCTACCTGTAGTACACCCCCTATGGCCCTGTCAGAGGCGTCAGTCTCTGTTTCAACGTCTCAAAGGCTTGATCTCTGGCAGGGGTCCAGTGGAAGCACTGTTCAGGAGCTCAGTGAGAGGTGCAATAGGTTCTCCACAGTTGGGAATGAATTTACACACGTAGACAACCATTCCCAAGAAGGTACACACCTGAACAACATCAGTGGGAGGTGGCATACTGGCAATTGCCTTGATCTTGGCAGGGTTGGGCTATATCCCTTGAGCAGAGATGGTGTGCCCAAGGAACAGCAGCTCCAACTTGAGAAACTTGCATTTGGAGGTTTTGGCTTTTAGCTGGTTTTTCCAAAGGGTGTTGAGGACAGCACAGAGGTGTTGGAGGTGTGTGGTTTAATCTTGACTGAAGACAATAATGTCATCAAGGTACACAACCACACATTTCCCAATTGATTCCTCAAATGATTTGTTCATCAACATGACAAAGGTGGAAGGAGCGTTGGTCATTCTGAAGTTCATGACCTGATACTCAAAGGACCTGTAGTGTGTGCAGAAGGCATTTTTTGCCTCATCCCCTGGTGCAATGCAGACCTGGTTGTACCCTGCAATGATATCAATCTTGCTAAAGACCTTTACACTTGCAAGTGTGTCAAACAGGTTGTTGATCAACAGCAGGGGGTACTTATTCTTAACCGTCACCTCATTTAGAGCGCGGTAATATGTGACCAGGCAAAGGGACCTGTTCTTCTTGGCTACAAAAAAGACAGCTGCCCCGTATGGAGAGAGCAAGGGGCAAATGAAGCCCTTGTCAAGCGCGTCCACAAGGTGCTGGCAGAGGATCTCATCTTCTTTTGGTGTAAGACAATATAAGGGACATGCTTTAGGTAACAACCCTTAGAGTTGTACAGCATGCTGGATCTCCCAGGGAGGGGGTAGTTGTTCTAGTGTTTCACTGAAAATATCCTTATACTCCTTGAGGAGAGGGGCAAGTGCTGGTGGAAGTGAAGTGGTCAAGGGAGGGGCCGTAGGTGGTTTGGCGCAGATAACTTCAACTGAGCATTGGTTAAAGTCTAGTTTCCCCCCTTGAAATTGTACAAGCCTGTCTCTGTTATTCTGGAAAACACAGTATCATGGAGTAACTTGCTCATTTTAACAGGATAGATCTGAAAGCCCACCCTATTTCTATTGAGGGTGATAACAGACGTATCCCAGTCAATGTAGGGACAATTGTGACAAAGCCAGTCAAGGCCAGCAATTACATTATGGCTGAGCCCTGCCATGATTGGCCCAGAGAGCTTAACTTGAACGTTCCCCATTATCACAGAGAAGGGAACTGTCTTGTGGGTAATTGTCACTCTGCGGGATTCAGCTACTTATACTGCCTTGAATCTGCTGGGTACACGGTCTAGCTGCTGTGAATCAGCAAACACCTGGTCCACCATAGTGTGGTTGGCCCTGGTGTCTACCAACAATTTGTGGGTGTTTCCACAAAAACAAAAGGGATAAGCCAAGCAGGTTACTTTATTGAGAGAGTGGCTTTCTTGAAGCACAGGGTTATCACTATGAACATGGAAGACATCAAGGGTTTCAACTTTGTGTACATTATAGTCGCAGGGATTCTTGTGAGGAGGGATTGAGAGTGCGGGTCAAGTGGGGTTGTAGGACCTCTTGTAGCTACAGCCCTCAGGCTTTTCCCGGGTCCTTGATCTGGGCTAGCTGGAGCTCCCTCTTGCGGGGGCGTTTATTCCCATTATCTTGTTGACGGGGCTGGCGGCAGCCTACTTGGTTGTGGGCACTACTAGGTGTTGCACAAGGTTGAGGTGGAGCATCATTTGTATGGCAGAAACCCATTGAAGCCTGGTTGTTGGCCTCCACAATGGCTTTGTAGCAGTCATCAATAGAGGTGCAACAACCCACAGGGACCCACTTACAGATATGGGGCTTGAGCCCATTGACTATCAGGGTCAGAAGCATGGTGTTCCTGTTGGTCACAGCTTCTGGGGCGGCGGCAAGAGCTTGTTGCCAGGCAGTAAGGTATTTGGGAACAGATCCAGTCTGTTTAATTGCCAGAAGGAGAGTTCCCACCATAATAGGCAAGAAGGTTTTGCTGTAGCAGGACTTTGCGGCGTCCCAGAATGCCGCCTGGGTGACTTCAATTTCCTGACTGGCCCAGTTGGTAAACCACACAGCGGCGGGCCCCGTGAGGCGCCCCAACACAGTAGCAACCCACATGGACTCAGGTACTTGGCAGATACAAAGGCAGGTTTTGGTGGAGTGAAGTCAGCTCACAATGTTGGCTCCTTTGACCCCACCCACAAAGGATTCCAGCTGGAGGTTGAGCATGCGCTGTGAAAGGTCTGATTGAGGTGGGGTGACACTGGCGTCACACTGTCCAAGGCGGAGTCAATTGTACACACTTGTAAGAACTAGCTGGTCTTGGTAAATAACATACCTGTTGGGAATGTCCCCCTTGGGGATTAGCAGTAAGGTCTCTTGATGGGGAGTAGCCATATGGCCTGTACTCTGTCCTTTCTTAGGGGGAATTTTTTCTTTAGGTAGGTTGTGAACCTACTGCTGCTACCACTGTTGCAACTGATCTAATGAGGGTTCAGTATTTGGAATTGGGGAAGACAACAGTCTATTAGAAAGGACAGGAATAATAAGAATAAGGTATTTTTATTGTAGAATATTGTGATTAATATACCATATGGGAAAGCCACACAGCCACAAGGGGGTGGCATGGTGGCATGGTGGCTCATTCCATGTAAGGATTTGAGCCGAGGAATAACTCATGTGGGGATCAACAGGTAAAATTGGTAGCACTCCTAATTAGGAGAAAGTATCTGCAATTTGATATTACCATAAGATTGGTTCATTTTTTTAGATACGTCAAGGGGCAACTAATTGAGCGCACCCTGTGTATTGTAAGATATGTTGGCAGGCAAGTCTGAAAACTCAGTTGCAAAACTATGAAGAGTAGGCTTAAGCCAAAATTCTAAGTTTCCACTTGCCACATGTTAAAGTTATATATTTTTATAGATTTGAAGATTTAGAGAGTAGTCATTACTTTAAAATACTTTTATATTTTTAAAAATAACTTTTGATTCAAGGATTTGCTTAGAATTTTAACTTCAAAGTTAGATTTCCACTTTTTTTTGGGAAACTTGAATTTTAATTCTATCTTAAAATTTATACAAATTTCTTTAAAGATTACCACAGACACTTTTAATTTCTTAAATTAAAGGTTATAAATGTTATGGAGATAGCAAGCCAGCAAGCTGTTGCAATGCTGACAAATCTCCTTACTTTTAGAGAAAGCCTATACAGTAATTTTAAAAGCTATGGCAACAACAAAAAATACCTCAGATTTATTCAAAATGATTTCAGATTTAAACAAAATCCAAGTTGCGCAATATTAAGGATTCAATTAATTCAAATATTTTTGGTTAACAAAAAAACTGTCAAACATAAAACAAAATTCCACTAGACCATTATATGAAATATATAAAACATCAAGTGGTGTAGTTCAAACCACAAACAAAATGAACTGACACAACAAGTGATATGGATGAATGCCATCCCAGAGTATATTATAATCCAATCAGGATTCATATGAGGCACCAACAGAAGGACTAAAATGAAAAAAATTTGAGCAATCTAGAGGAAAGATTCCACAAGCACAAAACAAAATAGAGTCACACAAGATGTGTAGTATGAGCAGTCTAAAATAGAAAGCTATCAATTTAACAGCCAATCAACAGCTATCCAATTTAGGAACAGAGGCATTTTATTCATTTTCATGGCTCCAGATTTGTATGGAATGGTTTTGAGAACCTTCCAAATATGGACTTGAGATTACAATAAAAATAAATCATTAAATTTTAAAATTTCTACTTTTAGTGATTTTATCCTAGGTTTTGTTTCAAGATGATTTTACTAGCAACAACATTTTCAACAGCGCCAGCAGCCAAGCCAGCTTCAATGGAGGCAAGGCTCAAAACGTGGAGGCACCTGTTTACACCCAAGCCTTTGAGGCAGGTAACAAGGAAGCTGACCTGTACCTGACCCCCAAATTATATGGTTTTGACTTGTTTAATAGTCACTTTGCGTCTAGCTCTGCCGCTGCTCCTGTACCCACCCCAGCACAAGCTGCCTGTCAACCAACCAATCAGGATGGCAACCTTGATTCAGAACAACTTCCCACCACAAGCCAACCTGCCCTCCCTCAGCCAATCAGGATTCAGCTCCCGCAGCCCAGCGCCCCAAGCAACAAATCATCACTGCCCAAATTCTCCAAGAAATTGTGGCACTGAACCTGCAAGGTCTGTCCTGGGAACAGATTGCAACCCAATTGCAATTTACCCAAGCCACTGTAATGCAGGAGTTCACCAACCTAATGAACAAGGGGAATCTGATTGGGACAGCCAAGAAGCCCAAGAAGGCCCCCAAGTCATGAATCACTGAGGCGTACCCAATTATGCTTGACCTCCTGCAGTGGGACCCCAAGCTTCCCTTGATCCAGGTCTGCAAACAACTTGCACACCATGGCATTTGGGTTTCTGAGCGCATGGTGCAGCTCTGGATGCATGGAAAGGTGGCTTCAATAAGGGTTTTTACCAATTTTGCCAGCAATCAATAGGATGTTGCTGAGGATTCCATGTATGATCTTGACATTGAATCAACCCTGGTCCTATGCTTGAAAAGTCTATCAGATGACGTCATGTTTGTCTCATATTATAAGCTATCAATAGCTTTCAACAATTTTGGTGTGCAAGGAAGAGCTGCCACCTAAAAAGGGAGGAAGAAGGTCAAGAAGGGAATGTTCATTGGTGCATTTCTGGCTGTTTCAGCCAAGGGTTTTGTCTACTATTGGAAAAACCCAGATTTCACCAATGGCTACAAGTACAGCCACATCCTCAGTGGAATACTTGACTCCTGGGATGGCTCAAATTCCAAGCACCAGGTTTTCTTGAGCCACCAGATGGAGGGTAGCTCCACTACCCTTGAGGCCATCCAGGGATGCGGGCACCAGGCCTCAGTCTACCCCGCCGGTCACGCAGACATCCATCTGGCTGATGTTGTGTTCTTTAATATTGGAGATACACTCCAGGAGCGCCACCCTCAGGCTTTCAACAACCTCTATCTTGGGGTCCTTGACCACAATTCTCTCTTTGATCACCAAATGGTGGCTGACTTGTTTGCCCAAATTGTCTTCCATGTGAACATGGGCAACCAATCACATAAGGATAAGCGCCTCCCACCACATGTCACTGCCACCTACTAGCCCATCCAGCCAATGACATATGAGGAATACACGAGCTTTATATGGCAGCCATCACACGCAATCCTCCTATCCCTACCCCGCCACCCCCTACCTTCCAGCCCCACCCACCCAATCCCAGACCCCCCAGGCCAGCACTGCCTCTATGTCTTCCTTCTTGCGCTATTCTGCCTAATAGGCATCACTCTTCCCCGCCCTAATAAACCCCCTGTTGCCAAACATTTTCTATTTATATTATCTTTATTTTGAATTTCAATTGTTCATGTTCTCTTTGTTTATAGTTGGTTTTATTCTTTATGTTCAGCTTATTTCTATAAAATAATATATTTACTATACCATGTATCTAGATCCAGAACACAGTTATTTTTGGTACTTTGCACTTCCCCTTGTGATAACATTAACAGCAATTTGTTGATCAGCTAAATTTGAATTAGAAAATTATAGATTAACTGTGTTTAGATAAAGTTGTTACTGATCCAAATTCAAAACCTTAATGATAAACTTTAAGCCAATCAGGAGCCAAGTGATAAAGTGATTGTTGTGACATAAAGGGTCATTCAATAATTCTTTGATGCATGTGCGCTAATTAATATGATTGGCTGGATCTTTTGCTATTGTGCGCCATTGTTGCTGTGGCAATAGTGTTGTTGGACTAGTGCTAACCCAGCAGCTGATTGGGCACTAGTCCACCAACAACTTGCCACAGCAACAATGGCACATAATAGCAAAAGATTCAGCCAATCATATTAATTAGCGCACATGTATCAGAGAATTATTGAATGACCCTTTATGTCATAGGAATAACTTTATCACTTGGCTCCTGATAGGCTTAAAGTTTATCATTAAGGTTTTGAATTTGGATCAGTATCAAATTTATCTAAAAACAGTTAGCCTATAATTTTCTAATTCAAATTTAGCTGATTACCAAATTGTTATTAATATTTTCACAAGGAGCTATGCAAAGCGCCAAAATAATATTGCAATTAAGGAAACAATGCCAACACAAAGCAAACAACACATATTGAGATGAGCGTAAAACATATAAACAATGGGTAAAAAATGGGATAGTGTAGCAAATGGGAAAACAAACAGAAATAAACAAAGAGGTAATAGTATCAGAATAATGCAGATTTTATTAGGGTGAAAGCTATAAAAACATATGAAAAGGTTATTAAAAAATCAATGAGAGAATTGGAGAAACTTCTAAAAGACCTTGACTCTGAAATTGCAGAGATCAAAGAAATTGACCACAAGGTCAAAGCAAAGGTGAAGTCTGCCATCCTTGAAGGCAAGAAAATTGACAAGGTGTCAGCCAAGGTGCTTATGGTCAAACTACCTGACACCCCTGAGAAGACCATCAAGAGTCTTCTTAACATCCAGAAGACAGTTGTGGATGGCTTACAATTCAAGTCCTACACCCTTTCTGCACTGTCTGTCTGGACCAATGACCCTGAGATGTATGAACATCTTAAACCAACCAAGAGGTCCTGCAAGGATGACACTGAGATGCCTGCACAGCTGCTTGCGCCAAGAATGGCCAAGCCAGCTAAGGCTGTGGGCAAGGAGGAGACTGTAGAAGGTAACCTAATAATCATAATTAATAGAAATTTCCAAATACTTACCTTTTTTGTTAGAAAACATTGACAGTGAACTCTGCCAGGTCCTGGTTCCTTTTGTTCCCCCTTTTATGCAAATTATGCCACTCATGTGGCCAAGCAGCTGTATCCGTCTCCCCTGTCTTGCAGGAGCTTGAAGACAGGATCCATGGTACCTTTGTGATGTCACAGGAGGCATTGAATGAGCTAACACATGCCAAGGGGGCATCTGAGTGGGCAGTTACTGCCTACAAGGATGCCCAACTAGTCCACCTGGACCCAGTGGTTCTCAGTGGAGTTTACTGTGTAAACTCCATTGAGCTTGTTTGGGACGTCCTGGCAATGCTACCATTCAAGAATATACAGGAGATGGGCCAGGCCCATGTGGCTGCTTGCTTCTGCTTCCTGGTGGAGCACACCATGTCTTACCTGTTGGAGAACTTTGGGCGTGCGGTGGGTAAATTGGCTATTGCAGATGCAACAGCCATAAAGAAGACCAAGATCTTCCTAGTGGACTTTGGGCTGGTCTGGAGTGCAGATGAGACAGGGCTCCCCTTTGCAATAGATCTTACCTTTGGCAAAACTAAACATTAGAAAAAATATGCGCAGTATACAACAAACTGTGCAAGTTTACTGAAGCCTTTTCTGGGCAAAGGCTTCACCTTGTTGTTTACCTTGTGTATCTTTTCTTCTTCAGGATGAGCCCAGTGTAGAGGACCTAGATGGGATCCTTCTCAGGGTCAACAAGGCCCGGATCTCACTGTACGGGAAGAAGGTCCCCCCAGGTACAGCTTGGTTGACCACATAATCCAAGACACCCTGGTCCTGGCTGGCATCTTTGGGTTTGCAGCCCCACCAGAAAAGCTCCCCCTCCATTCCCACCTCACCATCCTCCCTTTTACCAGCAGGAAGAACACTTCAATAAGGGTGTATCCACTGTTCACGGGGTGGCAGTGGAGGTTGTGAGCCACCTTCATTGCAGGGTGGGTACATACCACCAAACCCACTATAGGCACTCCTAATTTATTCTCTATACCAATAAAAATCTTTATGCTTTAGATTATTTTTATTATAATTAATTTTTCTAATGCTTATTTTAGCAAACAAGATTTTTAAAATATATCCCAGAGAAGGTCTTCATAAAAGCATAATAATATATGTTAATAAAATTTACTTCTAATTTGTAACTTTTACATTTAATTTTTTAATTTCATTTTTATATTTATTTGATAAGAGTGTTATAAATATATTTGCGTAATCAAGTATCAAGTGTTTAGGATAACCTTAGATGCCATAATAAAAATAATTGTAAATAAATTAATTACTAACCTTCATTGATGATCCTGCTGAATGTGATTGTGGGCTTAGAAGCTTCAAATATAAAATGATAATTAATAAATCTTAAATAGTAAATTAGAGAATATAAAAAAGTCAGACAAGCTAAGCCTTTAATTGATTGGCTGTTTGGCAAGGCACACGGGGATGAACAAATCAGCGTGGCCATAGAATTCGGCCACAGTCTCAGCTGGGAAGGTGTGGATCCTGGCCTGCAGCAAATCAAAGAGGTCCTCAGTCTCATTTGGGGTTCCTTGCTTGACAACTTGCTTGAGCCACCCAAAGACTTCCTCAATGGGATTTAGGAAGGACAAAAAGGCAGAGAGGAAGAGAAGGCACAAATTTGCTGTGGCCAATTGCTGGGGGCCCACTGCAATTCTAGTGTCAATCATTGGGAATTCCTCAAGAATATCAGCCACCTTGTGAGACCAACATTGTCCAGCACAATTATGTTGGTGAAGCCCGGGCTTGTGCGCCTCAGGTGCTCCTGGACCAATCAGAGAAATGATAGGAAGGTCCAGCTATTGTGAGATCCCAATATCATTTGGTACAGCTCAACCCCCTTTGGACCAAGGAGAGCCACCATCAAATAGGCTGTGGCTCAGACTGCAGCATGCCAAGCCATCCCATCATTTGAGCCTTTGGGGACATATTCATACCCATTGCACATTGACGAGGCAAATGCTGATTTTTTAATGTAGTAGAATTTGACTGTTCCCCTGGCTTTGAGGGCAGTGTACGCCTCTGTGTATTTTTTCCCAATGTCAATGTTAGCTGGGCTATTACAATTGTAGGGGGATACCCCAAGCTTTTTCCAGGAAAAGCACATTCCCTTGAGCAGATGGTAGTAAAAGGAAATCAAGGCCTCAACCCCAAAAGTAGATTTGACCATGGCCTGTATATTTGCTAGTTCAAGATGGCAACCTTGGGTTATCCACTGGCAGATTGACCATTTGTGCTCCTTGGTGAGCATGGTTGACACGCACAAGGATTTCACCCACAGCAAGGAATTGACCAGTGTTGATGAATTTGTTGAAGGTCTTGGAGGCGTACTTGGGATCCACCCCAACAAGAGCCATGGCTGCCTTATAATAAACAAATTCCCGCATTAGCTTGAGCAGGATGATGCGTTTGATATCAGGGCTGCGCTTCTTAGCAGGCTTTGATCAAGTTGGTGAATCTAGATCCTGATTGGAGACTGGCTTGCAAGGCATAGGCACCTTGGTGTAAAACGCAGCAACTTTTTTTAACACCAACTGTCCCTCATTGGTTCTGTAGAACTCAGGCTCCTTGTCCTCTTCCTAGTTGCCATTACTGACATAAGGCTCATAGCTAGTGTCAAGTACAGGCTTAACCTTCTCCAGCATGGCTGACAGGATCAACTCTTGCTGGTACACAACGTCAAACACATACAAAGTAAGTTCTACCTCCTTGTTTCTAACTTTCTTGGTGAAGGTAACCTTGGTGGGCTTCCAGGTCAGCTTGGGGACCCAAGGGTTGATGCTCTGCACCCTAGCAGCTTGTGCTCCTTGAATCAGCTGTGTCAGTGCAGCTTCACTATGAAACTCTCCTCTCCTGTCTCCTTCCTGAGTAGGCATTTTTGTTGCACTAACTCTGTTCTTTGACCCACGGGGGCAATTGCAACTGCAGCGCACAACATGTTCATTGGTACTCTGTTGTTGTGTTCCTTCCATTTTGCAAATTTAATAAAACATTAAATAAATTTCAATTAAGTTACTCCCTAATTTTAATTTTTGCTTTTATCTGAATATGGATATTTAATTAATATTTTTCCCACCCAATATCCCAATTATAGATTTTTTGTTTCTTAATTAGTTGTTTATGGTTTTACAATACCCATTTTAGAATACTCAAAAAATTCCACCCATTTTCCAGATTTTACTGTCAAATTCAAACACCCAACACAATATTTTTAAAATTTATGTTTCAGATCCTGTGTCTTATTTTAGATACCTTGGTATCATTCTTGATTACAATCCATTGCACACACTGATTGAGTGATTTTGTTTACATAGTGAGTTGCTATTGTGTTTTGTTTTTGGATTGAGTTTTGACTCACCTTGCTTGGGTGTATTTTTTCACCAATTCACATAGTAAACATATGTACACCAGAAGTCAACTCACACCATTTTTTTGTGAATCAATGTATTTTGGATTGTATTTTGAATAGTTTTCTTTGTGTGTGAGCACTTCTTTGCTGTGTTGACTCATTTCACCCATTAACGCCAATAAACCATGTTAACAGAGTGTATATTTTAACCTGATAGTTGGATTTTGTTTAAATCTGAAATCATTTTGTTTAAATATGAGGTATTTTTGGATGTTGCCATAGCTTTTAAAATTACTGTATAAGTAACAATATATACTCTTCATAATACAGTCTTTTTTATAAGAAAACATTCATTTTTTTTGGTCCATAATTATTTTATCTTGCTAATATCTTATAGAATTAGCCCTTTATTTTATTTTATTTGTATGCTATATACAGTTTAAATTTGGATTTGAAATTGGGAGATGTTTTAATTTTTATTTAGTGTTTGTTTTTTATCTTTAATAGTAAATTCTTAAGTTGGTTGTGGACCCAACCTTTTATCATCTGATCTCTTTTTTATTTGCATGCATTTAATATTCCTGGCTTACCATAATTCTTTTAACTTGAATACAGATGATATAATAATAAAAGCTATCTATAACTCTTTCTATGAGTTTGATTTATAAAGTACTTGAGGCTCTGTTCTTTTGATAATGAATTTTGTTAAAGCAGCTTTAAAAAAGTAGAAATCTACAACTTATAAAACTAAATAAAAACATAGATATTAATCTTTTTGAAGAAGGGGAGTTGATCTAAAACACAAGCAAAGCTTAAAAATATGGTCTAAAGATACAGGTTGAAGCAAAAATAAGTGAGAATAAGAAGCTATAAACTTGCTATTATTTTTACATATAAAAAAAGCTAGCTATGAGATTTTCATAAATTAAAGTTTTTTATTAGTGCTTTATAGTTAGTTTGGTAATAAGACTAATTAAAGTAGCTTTAAAAGTAGAAGATTTAAATCAATAAGCAAACTGCAAGTAATTTAAAACTAAAATAATTAAAATATAGCAAGTATAATACTAAAGAAACATAAGCTTTAGGTTTATTTGATAATAAAGTTAAGAATAAAGTAAAAAATCTAGTTGATACAAAAATAACTGAATTAGAAAAAATGGTGGTAAAATATCTCATTAGTCTCTAAAAATCAACTTAATCAACCCAAAATCTGCTTAAGGAAGAAATCTAGAGTTTTGGAATTTAAGTTAGTTATTTGACAAAAAAATGTCTTACCTAATCAATCAAGAGGTAGGACATGCATCTCAAAAACGGCACTTCAATTTACGCCATCTCAAATTAAATTTGAGATGGTGTTTTTTGTGTTAGTGATTTTGAATCACAAAAAATAAAATAAATAATAAAATAGTTAAAATTCACTTATAATTTTACAATGCAGCATCTCAAAAGTACACCATCTCAATTTCTTCATTTTTAGTCAAATTAATTAAATTTTATTTTGCTAACTTTATTTACATATGAAATCACTTAGTGTGGGGGTGTTTACGCCATTTTGATCTTACATCATTTCAAATCACGCTATTTATCTTGAACTAAAACAAGCTTATTCCTGCACTAAAATAAAGCCTGTTGTATACAATCAGAAGATGTTCCTATAGTATTAATCCAAGACACTTATACTAAGAACAACTTAAAATAATGCCACTATGGTTTTGGTGCAGGGCGCTATCTGCAGACATTACCATATTGAGACTACTACCCTATAAAGAAAAGTATAGGGGAACTACTGCCCTTTCTTGCATTTTTGATCAGAGAGTTACCCATTGAAACATAAAGATCAATTTCTGATTAGCCACTAATCAACGTACCTGCAGCTAACTGCAAATGCGTTGGAGAGTGACCCATTGTGGTGACTTTCATTGAGGCAATTAGTGACCAATCTATGAATCTGCGGCTAGCTGCAGATGCATAGATTAGTAGCTCATCAATTCCCACAATTTTTAATTTGGTATAGAGACCTTCTGCTCCTTACCAACAAGTATGACGCCCCAGATGAACATTCTGAAACCCTGTTCTAGACCTAGTTCCCAAAAATTGGCCCTACTTTTATTGCAACCACCTGACCCAGAGACCACATGTTTAGATGTTCACATCCCACTCAATCTAAGCCCTTTCTCTCTGAATATTCTCCAAAATGTTTCAGCCCTTCAAGAATAGCTTAGTTCCTGCCCAGTCCTGACTTCAGTCAGGATGACTCACCCTTTCTTTTCCCTCCCCCATTTCCAACCATATAAAGCCCTCAGATAGCCCCAATAAAGACATCATTGAATAGAAAATAACTACCAACTTAACATTCTTAGATTACTTGCAGAGCTCAAATAGAGAAGTTCTTTTGTGTAAGGAGATAATAGTCCTGCTGTGTTCCCCCAGTTGCTGCTCAGCTACTCCAACCTTACCCTTAGAATTCTTGAGCACTACAATGGTAGTCCTACTAGTGATTGCCATTGCTGGGTAAAAAAACAGTTTTGCTATATGTACTTTATAACTTACATATACATGGATACATTGATAAGAGTTCTCTTAATAAAATATTTTAATAGTGATTTCAATATAAAAGAAGGTGATTACGCCATTTTGATTTACATCACTTCAAATTTCACTGGGTTTCATATCATCAATTGATTTGATGTGCACAATGGATAGGGAAAGATAAGGGGGAATTATATATGACGCCATGCTACACTATATCAATCCCCTGTTGCAATTCTTGCTTTCCACTTTTAAAAAGTACATTTTCACGTTAAAAACTATAGTATTAAAAAATGTAAGAAATTTACTGAAACTTTGCAAATATATTTTTTTGCCTTCTCTAAACAACTGGGTCATTATTTTTCTTGTTATGCCTAAGCGCTGGACTGATTATTTTATAACTTAATTACATTATTCATATTCAAATTATTCAGAAAGATTAAAATACAATCAATGTCAAATCTTTAATTGATCTTGGGCTTAGATATTTTTAAAAAAAAATAATTTATCAATTTTAGAATTGAAAATTGCACCTTATAATATTGCTGGAACTATCTTAAGTGCTACTACATACTACAAGCTAAAAATTTTATGATAAGTTGCATGGGAGAGTAATAGCAGCCCCAAAGCTATAAATGTTATTACCCTATCTTTGGCTCATCATAAATATTCTTAGTTTGTTTCAAAAAAGGTTGTTGTTTTTGAAAGACTGATAACTCTATTTAAAATACACCCTCTAGTAAGCTGCCCTACTTGATGAATTTGCCCTAATGCACCACTAGCATCTTCTGATATTTTTGTTTCTCTGGTATTATCACGTGATTTCAAATGATAAGTTATCCCAGAATATTCTGAGAAACTTTCAAATGTTAAAGGTGAAGTATACAACTTCCCATCTTTCATCAAATATGAAAGATTAATGCACAGATTTTTAACTTCAAGCTCTCTTCTTATAGGCCTAACTTTTCTCTCATAAATATAAAAGAATGACTTTTGAGAAATATTTGAGCCTGATAGCGCTGATTTATATAATTTTTTCTTTTTTCTTCTTGCTCAAAAATATTTTTAATATCATTTATATTCTTAATATAAAGCTGATTTTCTTTCTCTTTTAATGTTTTTGATATTACACCAAAGTGACCATCAACAATACTTTTCCCATGACATTCTAAAAATCTATTGTATTTAATAGACCCTTTGATGTATTGCGGTGTCTCTTTAAATAGATAATATAAGAATTCATAGGATCTAAAATGGTTTCCATTATCAGTCCATACTTTGATATTATTTATTTTTTTAAACTTATCTGATTTAAGAAGACTTATTAGACATTCACCTGAAAACAAAGAATCATGAGACAATATTTGAGATAAAAAATCATGGTATTCATATTTAACTTTATTGTTTTCTTTAAATACCAATGCAAACCCCAATAAAGAAATAGATCTTTTGGAATAAAAACAGTTATTGGTTTCAAGTGGACCACCACCAACTTTTAAATTCTCCTTAAAATCTATGACTATAATACATGATTCATTATCTAATTCATTGATATCTTTCTTATATTCCCTATTTTGATGAGCATAAAAGTCTTGGTGCTGATTAATAGTTTTTAAGTCACTGTTTATAGATTTTGGCAATAATAAGTTTTTACTTTCACATTCTTCTTTTCTTTTTTCTAAGGATGATTTTAAGTTACAAATATTACACATGTCAGTTTGTTTTTTTACTCTTTATTATATTTTTTGGTATTAATTTATAATAAGTTGAAAGTGATATTGAAATTTCATTTTTTATTTTCATATTTTTCTTTTTTTGTTTTTAATAGAGGATATTTTATTTCAGTTGAATATTAATTCATTTCTTTTTCAATGTCTTTATAAATTTTTTTCTGGTGCTTTTTTTGTAAACTGGCTTGTTTCAAAAGAATTTTCCAGTAGTTTTTTAATTATTTTTTGATTATTTCTTTTTTTAATGAATAGTTATTATCTTTTTGGCTTTTTTGTTTAAGCTTACATTTTTTTTTGAGTATTCAAACTCACTTTTGGTTATATTAAATCCCATATCAGTAAGCTCTTTTAAAGAGTAACTGGAAGTAACCAGAGATCTCAAGGCTGGGAGATGCTTTTGAGGAGCAGATTTCAGAAGATCCTTTAAGTTGTCAATTATCCCATTTAGTTTCTGATTTTGAATTAAAGGAATGAACTCTGTTTTTCCAAACTCAGTTTGAGTGAGGAAGTGATTGATGAAGGAATTAAGATTGCCTCCAGAAACAAAGAGGAATGCTTTCTTTAGCATAGTAATTCTTTCTCTTTTTGTTGATGCTCCCAGTGAGGAAAATGGCTTCATGACAGAAGTAAAGTTAACAGATTCCATAATATTGGATTTGTGATTGCTGATAAAGAGATGCTTTGTGGAGATGCCTTGCAAAAGAGTGCTGGTTGCAGGAATTATATCTTTTTGTGAAGATGGTTTGAAGTAAACCTTAGGTGGTGCTTTAGCTCTTATATACCAAGCCTTATGATACCATTCTGAAAGAAATGATGTGATAGCTTTATTTAAAATTTCAACTTGAATTTATATTTCTAGAATAAATGAAATCCCCAGTTTTCATGCACAAGTGATATATGTGTATCAGCTAAGCATCAAATTACATCATATCCTCTTTGTAATCTATGCTAATCAATTAAAATGATGTATTAACTTAATTATAACTGTTCCGCATATTTTTAAAATGATAAAATGTTAAAGAATTGTATTTTAAAAATGCTTAATTTGAGGTTCGCAGTTCACTTGAACCTCAAAATTCATCTAAACAGCAAATAAATTAACGTCCTAACTTTAAACTACTATAAAATCCTAAATAATTAAGCTTTTTAAATAAAATGAAATGCGGAAATGATGCTCTTGATATTATCTTTAATTTTGTCAAATAAAAAACATATATTGATTAATGAAAAATTAACTTTTTTAAGCTTTAAGCAATCTATTTTATTTCATTATCAAAATAATATAATAAAATCTGACATATGCTCTTTAAAATTGCTTTTGCTTTAATATTTAATATTATATACATATTATTATTTTAACATCAATGGAAAGATAAGATTATTAGCTTCATTTTGATAGTTTACAGTGTGAAAAAATATTAACTTTTAGTTGAGTTATTACTGTTTTAAATATAAATATTTGTAATTTGATTTTTTCAAAATTGAACTGTGTTATGCTGCAACTTGGGCAGCATGTGTATTAGAAAATGGCCTAATCCCTAAAATAATGACCTAACTGTGTACTTTTTAACCCCAGTTGTATAAGCTAGTTTTTGTGAAATTCAAGTTTTGCTCTTTGGCCCAGTTGAGATAGCTCTACCAGAAATTTGCCAATTTAATATAAAAATGGTCAAAAACACTATGTTTTTGAGCTACAGCATCTCAATTACGTCATCTCAAAAACGCCGTTTTGACTGCAAGTTTTTAGTCAAAACTCAAAGTTTTGCCTACTTGTGCTGCCAATAAAAAAATATTTTTACAAGATAAAAAACTTTTAAATTTTGATAGTATATATTTTAAGACTTTCTCAACTCATATATGTAAAAATATTTACTATCTTATTATTTAAAACATTACCATTTTTTCCTTTGAAAACTTCCCCTAAAATGCCCATATTTTGATACTAATTCACTTTTAGATGCCTCCCAAGCCTACCACTAAAGCTGCGCCCAAGGCATCCAAGGCCTTCAGTCTAAGATCACTCCTCCCAAGGCCAAGAAGGCCAAAACTACCCCTAAAAAGCAGCCTGCTAAGGCTAAATCACCTCCAAAGACACCCACACCTTCCCCTAATCCAGAGGAAAACAGTACTATCCCTCCCCACTATCCATTTGTGTACCCTTCTCAGACCCCCAAGAGAAGCTATTTGAGTTCAATTGCCAATATGAACCCATATCAGAGCCTGAGCAGGAGCAGGAGCCTGGTGCTCCTGTTGAAAATCAAATTGAGCTATGTGATATTAACACAGTCCATAACATTTTCAACAGAAATGATGCCTTTGCTGTGCCTGCTACCTTTCCTCCTAGCTACCCTATCATGTTCAAGAAGGGGAGTGCCAGCTTTGTCTACAAGGGCTACAGATTCAGCTGTAATGACAAGAAAAAAGCAATTCATCAACATCACTTTAAATGTGATAACTTTGGGTGCCCAGCAAGTCTTACAACATATGGCTTCACAAATTTTAAAGCCTTAACAATCAGCCATGACTGCACTGAGCCTTTTGACCCCCTCTACCAACTCATCCGCTGGTTTCTTTGGCAAGTGATCCCCACCACCAGGGACCAAACCTCAACTGAGGTGGTGAACAATGCCCTTCTTAACCTGAATGATTCCCAATTTGCCTCTGTTGGTGGCGCTTCTAAACTTCAAAGATATCTCACTGATAAAAGGTACGCTCTAAGCACTGAAGACGTCAGTGCAACATTCATTGACCAGTTAATCTTAACTGAAGAGCAGAAACTATCCTGCCACAAAGAGCAATTCCTTCTGCATGATGATAGCCCAAATGCACAGGAGGGCATTATATGCTTCACAACCTCTCAAGATTTGTGCAACCTCCTCAAGTGCAAGACCTGGCTTGCAGATGGTACTTTTTCCACCTGTCCAAAGCTCTTCAGCCAGCTTTGGAATATCCATGGGCAGATAGGCAATCTTGTTCTTTCCCTGGTGTTTTATTTCCTTCCTAACAAGAAGCAGGACACATATGTCCATGCTCTCACTATCTTAAAGAACAAGCTTGATGAGATCCTCCTCACATTAGAAGAGGAGCCCAATGAGACTAGAGGGAGAAAAAAGAAGACCCCCTCCCAGGATGAAGACACTACCATCCCCAAGAAGCAGTCAGAAACCCTACCATACCATGAATATCTGGTAGTGGATTTTGAGCAGGCTCAGGAAAATGCCTTCATCAAAGTCTTCAAGAGCTCCCCCCAGGGATGCTATTTTCACTTCTGCCAGGCACTCTGCCGCCGTCTCCAAAAGTGCACAGATCTCCATGGGCTGGTCAACTCTGAAGGCACAAAAGAGGCCAAGGACGTATTTAACTGCTTTGCTGCCCTTGCTCTAGTAAGAAAGAAGAAAACCAATGCTTTCTATGACACCCTCTTCCGCCACCCCTATATCATAGCCAATCAGGCAGCCTTTGCTCCTTTCATTGAGTATTTTGAAACTCAATGGGTTGGCATCTTCCAAGGAGCACACCACATCAGAAAAGGCGGTGACTCAATTAAATGAAACTGCTTTAAGCAGGTCAAAGACAGTCTCATCAAGACCACCTCTTCCCTTGAAGGGTGGCATAGCCAGTTTGCAACTAGGGTCAGGGTCAAGAAGCCCAAATTTAACAAGATTCTTATCCACCTCAAAATTCAGCAGGCCATCTCTGCCCGGCTCTTCAAGACTGGCATGAAGACCAAGGGCAACCCCCCAAGCAGACTAAGGCAGTAAAGAAATATACTGAAATCAGCAATGTGGTCCTTGCCTACTATCCCAAGGATAGAAAGCTTGAACATCTTCAGGCCATCTCAGTAGCACTGTCAACCAATGTATGAGACTTTCTCAATAAACTATTACACTTCTTAATTTTTTCAGTTTTATCATTCTTTGACTTTTTTTAGTATTTGGTACAATTCTATGCTTATTTTAAAGTATAGTTTATAGTTATAATAGATAAAAATAGTTGTTTTTGGGTATATTTTAACTTTTGGGCTTTATACAACCTTGTTGCTACTAATTAAACCCATGTTTTTATTGCAGATTTAGAAAACTGAGGTCTTTTTAAGCCTAGAAATGTTTTTAAATTTTATTTTTTAAAAATATTTTGGTTATTCTTGGAGTTCAAAAAAATCTAAAAATTTAAAACTTGTTTTTCTTAGTCGCGATGCCGTAAATCAAATGGTGTTTTTGCTATAAAATCAAGAAAGCAGAAAAATTGAGATGGCGTATTTCAAGATGTCACTTTTTGAGATGCAGTTTTCAAATGGCGTGTTCTACCAATCAAGAACTGCTACAGGTGAAAGTTTGTGTTTGTTTAAAAAAGTTAGTAAATTAGCAAAAATGATTTGCCCAGCCTAGATTGGCTTCAGAGTGAAAAATCTAGTCTAGAAAATTTAGTGAAAAATATCTTACTATACCCAAAGTCTGCTGTGGACTAAGTCCCTCTAAAAGGGAAATGAGAGTTAGTAGGTTTAAGGAAATGATTACTTGAATTCAGCTTTGTTATGAAATTTGGAATGAATTAGTTGTTTTTAAATTTTAGTTACCTTTTTTTATTATTTAAATTAGCTTCAAAAAACTTCAAATTTTACTTAGCTTTATGTCCCTGTATCAAATAGTTAGTATTGTACTTATTTTTAAGCTTATTTTGATTTTGAAGCGAATCTATAGTTTTTAAAGTAAAAAATTTAGTATTAAAGTGAGTCAAATATTACCTTGCTTTGTTAGATCTAATCTAATCTCCTAGAGTTGAGAAATAGATTAGATTATCCAATCATAATCGATTGTATCATCTTGTGCTCCAATCATTATCAGTAAGTTTTTAAATCTTTTTGATATTTCTTACCTTTTAATCAAACAGAACTAATCAAAGTCTGTTTACATATATTTTTGGTTCGAATGGCACTTCCGCAAGTAGGAAAAGTGCGAAACACTGCCGAGCGTCGCACAACTCTTCATGCGGCAATATCAACCATTAAATTAACCTATTTAATAGGCACAGCGAAAGTATATGAAGCCCAGTTAAGACTAAAAAAAGGTAAGTCTTTCCAAGTCGAAACTTAAAAAGCCTCTTTAGGGATGTGCCAGATTAGGCCTTGGCTAGACAAACAAATTTCAAGATTATAAGATGTGCTCAAAAGGATTCATCAAGCTTCAAACTTATAACTTCAGCGAGGTAAATATTGACTAGACTAGACTAGACTAGATAGCGACTCAGTAGGTTTACATATTAAATTTGTAATTTCAGTGAAGTAAATACAGACTAGAGTAGATAGCAACTCAGCAGGTTAATATAAAATCAAGTTTTAAAATTTTAAGTTGTGCTTTAAAAGAATTCATCAAGTTTTAATCTTGTAATTTCAATGAGTTAATTTCAGATTGGTTTAAATTAAACTGTAAATCTTTTTTACATTCAAAACTGAAAAAACACTAAACTTTGTTAAAATTTCCTTGTTTTTTATATCAAGCTATTACAATGCTTCAGAGGATATTATAGCTTAATTGCCACACAATCATAGCAAGCAAAAATAGAAATCTTAACAAAATTTAATTGAATGTATACCAAAAAAGCATAAGTGGGCACCATGACAGTAATATGTCTATCCAAAAAAGTGGGTTTTAGTTTAACACCTATATTTACTGAATGAAAAAGTGGAGCGTTAGGCATAAGGCCAACCAAGTTGAAGTTATAAAAAATCTAATTAAGTATTAGAACTAAAATGTTGACTGATTTAATGAGCATAAAATTATGGTTAGCTCATTTCAATCTATAGCAGAATGTAATTATGTGACAGCAGCTTTCAAGCATTTCCATCGCTAAAAAGATGAATCCAAATTAGCTGACATTCATTCTTGAACCCCAATTGCTTGAAAGAAAATATTAACCTCTAAATTACTAGTGTAAGATTAGGCTGATTGACCACAAGAGATCAGGTTAATCATTGCACGCAGATCTTAACCAGTTACACGCTATAATATCACTGGTCATCATTATATAAATAGATATAGCAGTTATACGCCGTGTAATTGCTAGTTTATTATAAAACATGTAACAATTATACGCCGTATTGTCATTTGGTTTTCACTGATCAAGTGTAGGTTATTATATGCCGTGTAATTGTTAGTATATTATGATAGATGTAACAATTATACGCCGTATTATCAATGATTGTCCCAATGTGATATGATTATACACTGTATATTGCTTGCCTTATTATAATTGATGTAACTATTATACGCTGTATAAACATTAGCCAATATAGTGAATACCACTGATTACACGGCGTGTAACTATTAAATCATCAATTGTATATCACCTATTCTACCCTACTGGATGTTGTATCAACTCAGCCTCAAACAGCCTGATGGACGTATATGTTCATATCAAATAAGTGATATACAAATGGCTAAGAAATACCAAGTCAGATCAGTATTACACGGCAGATAATCCTTTGAGTCACTAATGGATTGAGTCTGCTATTATACAGCGTATAATTATTAATTTGACTCGTTGCATTAATAAGCAGAAGACTTGCCAACCAGAAAAGGGTCACTGATTAAACTCTGCAAATGGAATACCAGAATTATACCTTCCGATATAAGAGGGCTGAACAGGGACAATTTCTAAGCACCAACTAAATACGGCGTAGTTTCCCAGCGCAATAATAGGCGTGTAAGATACAGCCAATCAATAAATGACAGTAGGCTAGCTCAAGAAGAGTGTAGGCTGTAGCTGAAGTGCCATGGACGTCTGCTAAGGCCAGTAGCATATCACGTGCCAAGGACAGCCAATCAGGATGGGCGTAGCCAGCAAAGATAGACCTATTGCAAAGATAGCCACTGAGAACTGTCTGAAAGACCAAGAACAAGGGTTGTTGCAGTATATATTGATATAGACACCTGAAAAGAAGGGGGTTCATAGTTACACCTGGATAGATTGCAGCCGCTGGCTAGATTGTACTCCAGTTTCAATAAACGTAATTATCTTCAAAGTTCTACTCTATTGCAGTCTGTAGAGCTCTTGCATAGGATTAGGTAGAGTACATTGGCAAGGCTAACATCTATCTGTAGCTTTGAACATACCAGCAATAACTAAGGTTGCTCAACATTGGTGCTCACTTGAAATTGAGCCTCTGCCAATGCCTCAGAAAACTGCCTCCGCCCGCCAAGGATCCTCCTTGGTCCTGCCTCCACCCAGCTTTATAAACAAACATAGTTAGAGATGGAATCTTCTGACTGTGAGTGTGCTCCTGTCTTTTCCGTGAGCAACCCCGTGGTTGTTCACCCTCCCGCAACCGTCCCCTTGGTTGTGGCCCTGTTGCCCTCTGTTCCTGAGGGTTCCGCCTTGGTTGGCTCATACAATTGCACACAGATTGTTGAGCTGGCCAAGACCTTGCTTTGTGGATTCTGCCTCCGTCTCTCAGATTGCCCAGACCAGAATCTGAGCATATTCTTCCACTACCAGGACCAGGAATCTTGCTGGCAGCTTTACTGGCTCTATTGTAATGCTTCATTCCAAGCTCTCCAGGAACATCTTGCTAGTGGTGATCACGCCGTAGAGTACCTTGCTGGTTTTGTCCAGCCTTCTGTGAAACAACTCCAACTTGTTGCCACCCGCCAGAACCTCAAACTTTCATCCCTTGGTGAGGCCCTCCTTTCCTGCTGCCGCGACTGGGCTGAGCAATGGGCCACGGCCAACGCCTCCTTCTCGGAAATGTGTGCTGTGGTCCTGGCTAATCAGTTCATGGGGGAGAATGCACATGCTTGGATTGATGAACTGATTGACATATTGAACACAAAGTTCAGAATCATGGTTCATGAAGCAATGGATGCACTGAAGCCTCTTTAACATGGCTGCAGGACGTTCACAAGTTCTGTGCTGAGTCAGACAAATTTGGCGTAAGAATGGCAGACAACATAACCACCTTGGATCAAAACATTATTGCCCTGGACAAAAAAGTAGAGCAGCTTGGCTCACGACTTCACCAATTCAAAAAGTACGTTCTGAACAATTTCCAGAGACTGAAAGCAAGAGTTGACAACCAAGCAAGGGCGTCCCGCTCATCTACTCCAAAGCTGCTACCCTGCCCATACAGTACAAAAATTTGTACACTTGAGACCAGAATAGCGACATTAGAGTGCACAATTCAAGGATACAAAGAGGAGTTTGCCAGAGCACATGAGACTATCATGGCACTACAAACAGAACAGTTGACACTGAGAGACGCCATTTCACACCTTTCTAAAACAACCACAACCGTAGAGTCCAAGCTCCATCAGAAAAGCTGGCAGATGGACAGCAACAATGCCCACAATTGACTGGCTAGGATGGAAGCCCAGATGCAGCTACTGGCAACAAAAGGCTGCAACTGCATCTCAAGCAGCTGTCAGACTTCATCTTCAATGCGTACAGACCAATACAAAGACACCACCAACACCTCTGAGGAGGAAGAGGAATCACCAAACAGGCAGATTCCTGAGGTCTTCACAACCCTTCCTTCAAGAGAACCCTTTATGCCAAAGGCAACGCCTAAGGCTAGGCGTAGCTATACGGCAGATAGAGAATCAACCGCCTCCCCCCACCAACCTCCCAAGACTATAGTTGTAAATGATTGGTTCAAGCCTCTGAACCTCCCTAAGTTTGATAAGCAAGGAAATGTACATTCCTTCTTGAGACTGTTTGAGATTGCCATGAGAGGCGCAAGCGACCACCAAAAGGCAACCACACTTATCACCACACTGGACGCAACCAGTGTCAATCTAATAATGCCACACCTACCTGCAACTGACTGGACTTATCAAGAGGCTAGACAGGCAGTGCTGGAAGAGTTTGGTGGTGAGGATATCCTCTTCACCAGGAAGTCTGAGTTTAGTGCAATAAAGTTCTCTCCTGGCAAAACCCTGCAGGAATTTGCAGAACAATTCTATCACAATGCGCTGGTGCTTCTTGGCTCTGATACAGTCTTAACCTTTGATATTCATGCTGCAATGAAGCAGGCAACTCATCCGTACAAGGAGCTCCACAGAGCAATGGCCCCCACCTACGCCAAAGGCAAAGACATGTCAGAAATTGTAGACTCCTTCAAAGTCATGCCAAAACATTTGGCCCTCCTAACTGCCCTGAGTCCAAACAGCCTAAGCCAGCCTATGAGAAACCACGCTTTCAGAAAGAGGACTCCGCTAAGCCCTCTGCACATCCTCCTGATGTAAAAGGCCCCTACTGCATTGCCTGCAACACTGCCGGGCACTGGAAATCAAAGTGCCCATCCAACACCAATAAAGTGCACGTGGTACAAGCCCACCCTGCTGGCACAACTGAGGGAAAAGCAAAGGTGGAGTAGAAGAGGGAAATTCTACCTCTGCCAAATCCCTTACCATTCCCATCAAACCTGGCCCCAAAGACCCCCCTAGCTGACCTTTCCTCCCTTGGCCCGGAGGAGCAAGCTCAGGCATCTTTGCTGTTTGAGAAGTACTGCTCAATCTTTGCAGAAAGCAATCACAATCTGGGTTGTGCTGAAAGAGTAACCCACCACATTGATACAGGAACTACTTCTCCAATCTGCATGTGCCTTATACGATAATCCAAAGCAAACAAAGAAGTTGTCTCAGAAGAGGTCAGCAAACTGCTGAAACGGGGCATGCTGATCCCGTCCAAAAGTTCTTGGGCATCCCCTATTCTGATTTTCAAGAAGATGGCTCCAACCGAGTTGTCATCAATTATTGACGCCTCAACAAGGTCATTAAGAAGGACTCATATCCCTTACCTTGCATAGACAACACATTGAACCGCCTCAGGGGTGCCAAGTACTTCTCTGCTATGGACCTCATATCAGGCTATTAGCAGATCAAGCTACTTCCCAAAGAACAAGAAAAATGCGCCATCATAACTTCACAGGAATTGTTTCAACCAATGAGGATGTTGCAAGGGCTGTGCAATGCCCCTGCAACCTTTCAGCAAGCAATGGACACCATCCTAGGTGACCTTAAACTCTTCTGTGTCCTAGTGTACTTGGACAACATCAATGTCTTCTCTAGGACTTTCACAGAACATCTAGCTCATTTGAAAGAGGTCTTCAAGAGGCTAGCTGCTGCCAATCTTAAGATAAAGCCACGCAAATGCTAGTTCTTTAAAGATCAGCTGGAATACCTGGGCTTTGTTATAGACAGTCACAGTCTACAGCCCCAGCCCGCAAAAACCAAAGCCATATCTAAGATGAAGCGCCCTGAGTCAAAGCGTGATATACAGGTATTCTTGGGTATGGTTGGTTATTATCAACGGTTCATCCCCTGCTTTGCAGCCATTGGAGAACCTCTCTTCCACCTGCTGAAATTGGGAGTTGACTTTGTATGGAGTAAAGAATGCCAAGGAGCCTTTGACAAGCTACGCTTGGTCTTATCAAGCAGCCCTGTTCTGATGTACCCAGACTTTGACAGACTATTTGTGATCCATACCAACGCCTCGCTTACCGCAGTTGGGGCTGTACTATCCCAACTTGATAACAAAGAACTCAAACACCCTGTAGCCTATGCCAGTAGGACACTAAATGTCCACAAACACAACTATACGGTGACAGAGCGCAAATTTCTGGCATTTATCTACGCATGCAAACAGTTTCAGGTCTACATCCATGGTGTACAGTTCACAGGGGTCACAGATCACACATTCCTAGCTTGGCTCCAGAGCCTCAAGGAACCAGAAGGCCAACTGGCTTGATGGGCATTGAAACTACAGGCCCTGGACTACAAGATCCTTCACTGCCCTGGCAGCAAGCACCAGAACGCAGACTGCCTTTCCTGCTTACCCATCATGGCCCTGGTGAGCTCATTAGCGGATCAGCTGTACCAGAAGATAATGACTGGGAAGTTTAGCAACAAACCTGAGAAAGTACAGCATATTCTACAGGACCTTCAGAAGGATACAGCACTACGCAATGGCATACTGTACAAGCTAGTGGATGGTAAGGAACGCATGTTCCCTCCTCCCTCCAAAAGGACTAGCATCATTACAGTCACTCATAAAGCAACAGGTCATGGCGCCTTTCAGAAGACCAAAAAAATCCTGTCTTGCACCTAATTTTGGGAGGCAATGAATTTTGATATTCAGGAGACAATTGACTGCTGCATCAAGTGTCAAGGGAATGAGCCACTACGCAAAAACACAACCTACCAAATGGTGCAACCCCATTTTTCCTGGCATACTGTATCAATGGATTTAGTGGGACCACTCCCACGTAGCAGCCCTGGCTTTTGTTATGTGATAGTGGCTATAGATCACCTAACTAAGTGGGTGAAAGCCTGGCCTCTAAGGAAAGTAAACGCCCCTTCCACTGCAAAATTTGTCTTGGATGCCATTATACTTTGCCATGGCTGCCCCCAGTTCCTACTCTCAGATAACAGGACCAATTTTATGGCCTCTGTAATATTGAGAGTGAACAATCTCATGAGAGTCTGCAGAATACTCTCCACTTCCTACCACCCTGAAATCAATGGGATGGTGAAACGTGTCAATGGTACCCTAACCCAGATCCTCCAGAAATTGGCTTCAACACATACATCCTCTTGGGAAACATACTTGGGAGCAGCAGTGTTTGCGTACAACATTTTGTTGCATTCCACCACGGGTGTGTCCCCTTTTCAACTGATGTATGGTTGACATTCTGCCATTCTGCCTGTCCTATACTTGACCACAGGCAATCCTGGGCAGCTTTCTTACAATCAGTACCTAGGACAACTGGCCAACACCCTCATCAAATTGCAGGCATCTGCTTTTAGCAACACAGCTATCAAGACCCAAGCCAGATTTGAAAGAGACTCCGCTAGTAGGGCCCCATTGCCCTCTTTTGAGGTAAGAGAGGGGGTCACATACTGCAACACTAGAGGAGCAGGTAGATCCCATAAACTAGACAAACTATGGGTAGGTCCTTTTGAGATCATAGAGAAGACCTCACCTGACGCCTACACTATCAAGGATAAGGATAGTGGACGCATATTCAATTGCGTACATGCAAAGTTTCTTTGCCCATTCTGCACCCCAAAGGAAGGGCCTAATTAAACACTATCTGAACTTATCATGAAAGAAAATAACAATAAGTAACATAAACACATCATGTAACTCATAAAAGAAAAAATATTATAGAATATAAAAATAAAATATAAAAAGTGCAATAGATAGAAAGAGGACTTAGTCCTATGAATGTCTATCAGTGAGCATCCTCCTCAGGCTCCTCGGGGACATAGTGGGTGGTAGCCTTCACATAGTCACCAAAGGCGTGAGTGGCCACTACCTGGTAGAAGACAACAACGTTTCGGAGCCACATGCGCCGTGCCTCGCAAGAGAGCCGCTCCCAGCGCATAATAGACACTGACAGGGCCAGCTTCCCATCGGCCAGGCGACCCAGCCCACACTCAATTGGGAAGCACGCCCCCAAACACCAGACACTCCACTATAAACCCCTTGGAGGGGTAATTGGCCGGAAGACCCCACTGGCAGCGCAGCACTTTGCATCAGTAAAACTTCAAGATGACCTGCATCTGGCCCAAAGAACCTTGAAGAAGCAAAGGCTTTGGCACTAAGAAAAGATTTCCCAGCAAAGCCATATGAGGGAGATACTGCGCAGAATCCCCAGTCTCCAGCTTCTCCAAGGTTAAGTTGATGACTGCCGCCAGCTGATTGTGCTGATTATCTGTATGCCAAACACCCCACTGGCAAGTAGAGTTGGGACTGGGCCCCCAAGCACAGGACCAGACCCACACCACCGCACAGTTGAAGTTGATTACCCGCACGTACTTGGCATACAAAGCCACGTTAGAGCACGGCAGCTCTACCAAGACCCCCTCTAGAGGCCAAGCCAGCTCCTGGAGGGCAACAGATCAAATGGCAGGAGGGTGGTACTGCTCCACATGGCAAAGACAGAAGTGAACATCCACCCCTTGATCACGGGACAGGAGGACAGAGAGGAACTCACTTAGGAACTCATACCCCTGAAAGAGGCTGTTGACCTCAAAGTCTGCGTGGTCTGGGTTGTAAGAGAGGACCACGCTACCCAAAAGAGTAGGCTCAGGAGCATATGGTACAACAAGTAACCAAGGTACCACAGCCTGGGCCCGCCAAACAGCTGGGTCCACTGAAGAAGTCCCCACCACCAAAGGAGAATGACTCTCTGGAATGACTTTCTGCTCCAGGATGAGGCTGTGGGGACACTGAAAAGGATTGGTCACCACGGTGGTGGCTAAGGACAACTCTGAGCAAGTGTCATTTTTGTGTGCTTGTAACAAACGCCAACCGTAGAATTGGAGACAGTGTGCCTCCTTACTCTGGCAATTGAACTCCTGACAACGCTCCGCAGACATGGTTGCCAGGAACTCCTGATACTCCTCCTTAGTGCTAAGACAAGAAGATGCTGTTGAGAAAGCCATATGCCTGATTCTCCTCTTACCCTCTCTATTTATGGTCAGGAGGGGGAAAATGTGAGATTAGGCTGATTGACCACAAATGATCAGGTTAATCATTGCACACAAATCTTAACCAGTTACACGCTATAATATCACTGGTCATCATTATATAAATAGATATAGCAGTTATACACTGTGTAATTGCTAGTTTATTATGAAACATGTAACAATTATACGCCGTATTGTCATTTGGTTTTCACTGATCAAGTGTAGGTTATTATACACTGTGTAATTGTTAGTTTATTATGATAGATATAACAATTATACACTGTATTATCAATGATTGTCCCAATGTGATATGATTATACACTGTATATTGCTTGCCTTATTATAATTGATGTAACTATTATACGCTGTATAAACGTTAGTCAATATAGTGGATATCACTGATTACACGGCGTGTAACTATTAAATCATCAATTGTATATCACCTATTCTACCCTACTGGATGTTGTATCAACTCAGCCCCAAACAGCCTGATGGACGTATATGTTCATATAAAACAAGTGATATACAAATAGATAAGAAATACTGAGTTGGATCAGTATTAAACGGCGGATAATCCTTTGAGTCATTAATGGATTGAGTCTGCTATTATACAGCGTATAATCCTTAATTTGACTTGTTGCATTAATAAGCAGAAGACTTGCCAACCAGAAAAGGATCACTGATCAAACTCTGCAAATGAAATACCAGAATTATACCTTCCAATATAGGAGGGCTGAACAGGGACAATTTCTAAGCACCAACTAAATACGGCGTAGTTTCCCAGCGCAATAATAGGCGTGTAAGATACAGCCAATCAATAAATGACAGTAGGCTAGCTCAAGGAGAGTGTAGGCTGTAGCTGAAGTGCCATGGACGTCTGCTAAGGCCAGTAGCATATCACATGCCAAGGACAGCCAATCAGGATGGGCGTAGCCAGCAAAGATAGACCTATTGCAAAGGTAGCCACTGAGAACTGTCTGAAAGGACAAGAACAAGGGTTGTTGCAGTATATATTGATATAGACACCTGAAAAGAAGGGGGTTCATAGTTACACCTGGATAGATTGCAGCCGCTGGCTAGATTGTACTCCAGTTTCAATAAACATAATTATCTTCAAAGCTCTACTCTATTGCAGTCTGTAGTGCTCTTGCATAGGATTAGGTAGAGTACATTGGCAAGGCTAACATCTATCTGTAGCTTTGAACATACCAGCAATAACTAAGGTTGATCAACAACTAGATTATTGATAAACTTTAATCCTTCTTATATTACTTCAAACTGTTATTTTTCTGGTAAGATATATTAACTATACACACTACCCCTAAGTCAAAATAACTCATGTCTAGAAAAATACCAAACAAAGCATCATGTCCCAAATAAACTCTCCATCTGAAAGTTCCAAGGGGTTAAAAGCACCACAGCCAAGTATAAAAACTCAGCTTCTTGATGCTGATGGAAATGTCTGCTATTATATTGGACAACCCATTGGTCAAGTAAAGCATATGCATATTATCAGATTTTAACAACTTTAGGGTGGCTTTGCATCTTGCTACAAAGATACTCTTGCCTCAAATGGCCAAACTTTATGCTATAAAACAATATGGAAACCAAAGCAATGTTATAGTTACATTGAACAGCAGGTAATAAGAATCTGTAATTTTAACTTACTTTATAGATCTGTAGTGAAATCACAACTCTCAAGAAGATGAATCATCCCAATGTGGTCAAGTATCATTCTTATATGCAAGTTGAAGAATATATATATTTATGGAGCTCTGTCCCCTTGGCAGCTTACAACAACTCCTGTATCACCGTAAGACATTGACTGAGCCTGAAACACGCTTCTATATGCTTCAACTACTTGATACTGTTGAGCACTTCAAGAAGAACCAGGTCATTCATGGAGATTTAACATTGGCAAATATTTTAATTGCACAGGACATGACCTTGCAAGTTGGAGACTTTGGTATAGCTAATGAACTCCCCCCTGGGCAAGATTATATATCAACTTTTTATGGCACACCTGAATGCATAGCACCAGAGACTTTAGATGGTGAACACAGCTATGAGGCAGATATGTGGGCTTTGGGAATTATAATGTAAGATAAATCAGTGACTTCTAATCCAAAAGGTATTATCTCTTAATTGGAACTCTTCCATTCAAGGCTAAATACAGTATATCTGATATTTTTGCGTAAGTACCCCAATAATATCTAACATGTAGCAAAATACGTGATTCTGACTTTAGCTTTCCTGCTGAGGCAACTATTTCTTCCCAGGCTAAAGAGCTTATAAAACTTATTTTACAAACCAATCCAGGTATTTTTGTTAATTTATCTCTTTCTAATTTCTTAGAGAAAAGACCTGATTTTAATCAGATGCGAAGTCACCCATTCTTTCAAGGCTACACTCCATCTTCACTCTCTTTACTTGCACTCCAAAATAATCCTCAGTTGTCATCTGTAGAAAAGGTCACAGCAAAGAGAAGGTAATTAGTCCTCTTTTCCTTTCTAACTTATATAGCTTAGATGCTGATGGATCTGAATATTCTTATCACACTACTTATCCATTTATCTCTCACAAGAAGCCTAAGTTTGATGCTTGTAACAGCTCAAAGTCTCTGCCTTTTTCCTACCAAAATCATTATTACTTGAGAAACCCAAGCATGGGCATCTAAGACCCTCAGCTCAAAATAAGACTGCCAACCCCCTTTCACAAGTAGCACTCCCAGCTCAGCCTCCAATAAGAATTACATGCCCTTCACCTGTAGGAGAAGCTACAATCATCAAGTCAATTCCCTCTCAAGGACCTGAACCAGTGCCAGCAAGAAGATACAATCTGAAAAGCTATTGTAAACAGTAAGCCCTTTCATTTATTCTCTAATGTTTAGCTAACATAGTTTATCATGTGCCCAATACAACTTGAATCATTAAGTATCCTGTCAAAGAGCCTACAACCTAAGCAATAATCAGATCAATCTAAGACCCAAGACAGCATCACTAAAAAGAAACCACCAAACTCAAGTCTAGAACACTGTTATGATACCCAAGAAGATGACTCAGCCTATATTACCAATAAGAGAAACATGTGAAAATTTATCAAACAGTAAGTATTTTTTACATTATTCTCTAAAGTTAATTAGCACAGCAATCCCATATCAAATACAGCTCAAATAATTAAGAATCCAATCAAAGACTACAGCCAGAGAAAAGAGAAGATGAACCTGAAACCCAGCAAGAACCAATGAGAAGAAACTGCCAGACTTAAGCCTACTAAACTATTATGATGTCACAAGGAAATATGAATGAAGATATGCCACACTGATAGAAAACCTCTTACAAGCTTCATCATGAAGATAAACCCAAATACTATGAGGTAATAGCAATGTTTTTTAAGATTTATCTAACAAAAAACTTAAGACAATGTACCATGAAGACATGCATAAATCAATTGATTCACTAAGTCAGTTTTTGAAGGAACCCTAAAAAATACCAAAATTAAAAATTCACAAGAAAATAAGGTTAAACCAGAAAAGAACTAAAAGAGATCTTTAAGAACATGCCAAAAGAAAATTTATCAAATATGCCAGGAAGAATAATAAAGTCAAACCTTCACTAGGATAATTACTACAATAAACTATTTTACAACTAATTATATCATGGTTTCATTTCTAACAAATACTCTAAAATGCAACTGTGATGAAATTGACTACCAGATATGTGAATCTATTAGTATTTTTTTGCTTAAACTAGTTAAGATAATTTTTACTAGTAAATCAAGAGTACAAAACCAAAAAGTGGGATTAAAAACACTGGAAGTCAACTCTGTTTAATAATTCTGTTAGTTCAAAGACCAAATTAAGAGGTAATTTATATGTAAGTTTACTAATAAAAATTAAAACCACCAGTGATTGACTTTCTAAAAGTAAAAGTAGTTAAGTCAACACTCTTTAAGCCAAATCCTATTTTTTATTAATAAAAACACATCTGCGCTTATATAAATTTTATTATTTACTATTATATATATTATTCATAGTTGTTAAAAATCTTTCAAAGCACCAAAATACTGTATTTAGTGGTATATAAATTAGTCAACTATCCCCTTAATTTACATTATGTCTATTCTGGGTTGCTATATCAATTGGTGCCACATAAATTAAGCTCAATTTATTAATAGATCTCATATGTAATTTATTGAAAACAGAAAGTTGACTCCCCTCCTGTTTGACACTATCCACTTTCCACATAATTGGTTTGACATTTAACAAATCAAAGGCTCAGATTTAATGTTAAATTAATAAGTGTCACATTATGGGTGCTGATTGCACCCACCAAATTGACACCTTATTAGGGTGACTAGTGAAGAGAGCTTCTTAATGTTTTAACTCTCACTATGATAAATAATCCACTTCTATCTCCCCCCTGTATAACAATATCACTAACAAAAACCTTCCAATCATTTAATTTTTTAACTTTTGTTATGTTTTTTTAAATTTTTTTGCACATATAAGACTTCCTTGCTTTTGGGTTAACTTTCAGACCTGTTTTTAAATTAAGCAAGTTTTATATGTAAAAAGCATAGTGATTTTAAATTTTTTGGTCAACTTCAGGAAAGTTGACAATGAGAATTCCATTTAATTTTTCACTCAATAATGAGAATTTGGGGGTTTCCAGCTGGTTGCTAGTGCTGAACATGACACTTTACTAATTTTTGGGTAGTTAATGTCAGGATTAACAATTTATCTCCTCTGAAAAACTAGGCCCGGGAACAGGATTCAAACCCTGAATGCCCGCAGGCTGCCAGCCTTAAGGACCAAAGGGCCGCCTGTCCATGTTTTTCTGGGATTGAGCCCTCACAAGCTGAGGCCCAGGTTACATCCCAAAGCAAGAATACCAACATGGACTTGAGAGTGGTGGCACCCAAGGGGGGACTTCTCAACTTGCCTAATAGAGGCAAGGAAAGTCCCTCTGTGAACTTCATGAACTTGAAGTTCTCATGGATAACCAATCAGTTTCAGCTACTTGAGGAAAATGCAGGCTTAAGGCCCACTTCCATGAACCAAGCTCAAGAACTCATGACTTAAGTGACATTCAATGAGTTCTCCACTAATAAGCAGTTCCTCAGTAGTGGTGTTATTTTGTTTCTCCCAAACCTGGGCGTCCTGGCCTTCTAACCAAAGATTTACCAACTTGTTGAAGATCCATTTATGAAAAATGTGAAGTTTGGCAGTGGGGTGCTATATAGACCCTACACTGATACTGTATTGCCATTTTTAAATAAAAGTATTATGAGACATTGGATTCCCCATTTCTTACCATATTTTATTCTTGCCATTTACAAAATCAGCTTCAAATCTTCAGGGCCACTTGTCACTCTGCCCACAGTTTATTGTCCTCCCAGTGCTCCCTTTGGTCCCGTCCACTATACACAAAACCTTTGAAGCCTGAATACAAGGAATTTACCCTTGAGAATATACTTAAAGCAGACCCCCTGGCCCAGCTGAATTTGTGAGTAAGATTTAATAGACAGGGCTCTTGGCATTACACCAAATTCATCCTTTTCAAAGACAAGTATAACCTCCTATCTGCCTATCAATTGGACATGGAGCTGTTGATCACTCCTAAACCCATGCCCATGTTCCCTCCCAAACTTCCCACAGACCATTCCAACAAACTATTTGGGATCATGTATATCACTCTCTCAGGGGTGATTGACACCATAATCCCACTACTGGCCCGTGGTCCTGGGTTGGGAAGTCCTTCTTGTACCTTTTTAAGTTAGCTCCTATCTTGTGGTGGGCTCTGTCTACAAAAAATCTGGCCCACGTGATCCTGGAAATGACAGGATGGCTGCCCAAGCTTGGATCCCTGACAGTTAACCCCTAATAAAAAATTCCCACTAAATAACTGATTTTTTTGCAAATGTGTTTTGTTAACCCTCTACTATTGCCAATATCATTTTTATTCATTTTTTTGTTTTTAAACATATTTTATCCTTGATTTAGTCCTAAGATGTTATGCTGAACCTAACATATTTGAGGTTTGATCAAATATCACATATTTTCTATGCTTTACCCTTTATATCTATACTTTTTGTTTTTATTTTTATTTTATTATGTTCTTTTTATGCTAAATAAGACTTTTTATGTATAATTATTACTTATATTTTGATTTTATTTACTTCATTGTGTTTTTATATATTTCCTTTTATTTTATTTATAATACTAACCTTCATGATAGCCAAGATCAAACAAACCTGTCAAGAAGACACATAACTCAGCCTCAACTTTTTCCAAGTCCACCTCCACTGCTCTCAAGTGTGTCAAGAAGGCCAGAAAAGCCAAGACTTCCCCTCCACCTCCTCATCCCCCACCACTCTTCATCTAATAAAAGTGATGATGATCTCACTAATCACTCTTTTTATGAGTCTGAGGCTGACTCAGATCCCATCAAAAAATGCCATGCTAAAAAGAGAAAGGCTGCAAAGAAGAGCAACCTCCTGAATTAACTCATACATCATGGATCATCCTCTATCTTGACAATTCTAAAAATTATTTTTGATTTATTCTTTATAATTTCAATTAAAAACCCAAAATAAAAAATAAACCTTGCTTTTATTATCAATATCAACTATTTAAGCCAGAAAAAAGTCTTTGAATAAATAAAATACAAAAAATATTTTTGAGGATTTTCAACATGGAGGATGTTCCATGCTGTATGAGTTAATTCTGGAGGTTGCCCAAAGAAGCCTGCTTCTCCTTCTGGTAAAGAGAAGAAGACTCTAAGCAGGCCTCAAGGAACCTGTTCCCTCCTCCCCTGGTGACTCTTTTCCCCTCCCTTTTTCTGACTATCAGAAGGAGCCAGAGGACTATTCAAAGAGGTTCAAGGCCACCAGCCATGTGGCTTGGGCTCCACTGGCCATAAACAACATCAGTAATGTGGATGGGGAGTTCAAAGTACCCAAATAATTTTCCTGCTACTTTCTCATGTCTGTGAAGGGTGGCTCTGGGTATGTGGTCAATAATTACATATTAAAATTTAATAATCAGAATTGCCAAACCAAAAGTAAGCACTTTGTCTGTGAAAAAAGTCTTGTGTTGCCTGCCTGAACATCAAAAGGATGGAAAATGATAACTTTTGAGAAGGGGGAACACAAATTTGAGCCCCCCTAATTACCTAATCACAAGGATGCTCAAGTGGTACCTTGTGCAAATGATACCCACCTCTTCCCACCTTCCGCACCTCCAATCTGGCTATTAAGGCCCTTCAACACCTGTGGCTCAACAACCTGAAGTTGGTGTCCACATAGACACAACTGATTAAGTTCATTAGCAACAAGAAAATTCCTGCCAATACCCCTTCCCAAGGCTTCAGACGTCCTCTCAGAGCTTATGCTCACACATGAGCTCAAGCAAGTCTCAAATGAAGAGTGATTTCTCTTGTATGATGATAGACCAGTCTTAAAGGACTGTATCATCTGCTACACAAATCAGCAGAACCTGATGAAGTTAAAAAGGGCGTCAAACTGGCTAGTTGATGGTATCTTTGCCACCTGCTCTTGGATATTTTACCAGCTTTGAATGGTACATGCCTAGATAGACATCTGGGTGATTCTATTTGGGTTCTATCTTCTTCCTGGGGCCATTAATACCCACACCTTCACCATTCTCTGCCACAAATTTCCCTTCTTCCCTCTGACAACATCCAGAAGACCCCTCCTCACACCTGCTCTAACCCCTCTGATGCTGAAAAAGATCAGGCTACCCTTGATTCTGAGGAAAAGGTAAGGCTTTGAGCTCTAGAACCACAAATATGCATTATGGACTTTGAACTTTCTCAGTCTCATGAACATAAGCAGCTGTTTGACAGGGAAGTTCAGGGGTACCACTTCCATTTCCGCCAAGAATTTGCTCAAAATGTGCAAACCAAAGCCAGGCTTAGTAGATTGAGCTGTAGGGATATCTCAGACACCTTCAAATTTTTGCTGGCATAATTCAGTGACTTGGCTTTTTTAAAGCCAGAGAAAATTGCGCAGGGGTTTGAGGTTCTCTTCAAGAATTCTTACTAAGTAAAGCATAAAGAGTTCAGGCCTTTCCTGGAGTAATTTGAGCCCCAGTGGATTGGAAAGGTTGTCACTCAGAGGCAAGGCAAGGCCAGAGCCAAGGCATTGTGGACCGTGTACTGGGATAATGTCAATGGCAAGCTGAAGACTACTTCAGCTCTTGAGGCCTACCATAAGCACCTCAAGTCAAACTTTGGGCTCCACCCCAAGTTCAACAAGTTTGTTTCTCTCCTACAGAACAAGCAAAAGAAGATCATCTCTAAGCTGTGTGATCTGGACAACTTTTCCCTCACCATGCCCTTGACTAAGTTTCCCCTCTTCACCAAGGCCATCCAGGACACAATAAAGCACAAGTACTAGCCTCTGAGCTTAAGCAGCAGCTTGAGCTCATTGCAAATGCCTCCTGGAAGGGAATAAAACAAAGAAGGGAAAGAAGGGTGAAGAATAAACTTGCTTGCTTCTATGTTTTTTCTTTTATTTTTACTTTTTAGCTTTAACTTTTGTCAAATATATACTTCTGAGAAGTGTATGAAACATAATAAAGGGGGAAATTAAGAAGAGAATGATACTTTATTGATATGAGATTAGAAGATTATATAGTATCTTGAGAAGCCACATACTGTTCATGAAAATCATGGTAGTGATGAGGAGCAACTTGTGGAGAAGCTTTAAATATGGAATTAAGAAGAAGAGAAGTATATTTTATTGGATAATACTTTAGACTTATATAGCTTGCGCTGTGGCGGGGATTTAAGTTGGATCAAAGATAAGGATGGTCATGTGCAGAATGGGTTCAAGTCACTGGATATTTGGACAAGTCATGTGATATTAGTTTGTTGCCTTTCTTGATATTTAGAACAGTATATTGAATTGGCACCAAACCAGGCAATGACTGGATGTTAAGTGTGTCAGCAGTAGCCAGAATACCTGTACATCCAGCTCCTTGACACCCCCTTAAGGGATTACTCTGATACATCAGGAGGGGGCTTTGTCTTGACAGCTTCTGTCTAATGTTCCTGGAGTTGTTTGCTAGTGGGTACTAGCCGCGTCAAGTGTTCCCCTTTGCTGAGGCAAAGGGAGGATCTGTGGTATTTCTTGATGACAGGATCTTTGGCGCCTTGGAACTTAACTAGATAGGTGTTTCTGTCTGGTTGGTATCTGATGACTCTTTCTGATCCTCTGGTACTAAGTCCAACTTCTTCCTGTTCCCTGCTAGGATCCAGACAGGGGAGTTGATTGGAAGTGGTTCCTCTGCAGAGGTTAGGTTTTGTGCTTTGAGCCTTTTGGTTTCTGCTTTTTTTGCTTTGAGGCGTATGTGTTGTAGAGCTGGTGCCTGTTCTACTATGGGAGGTTTTCCTGGGGAGATCTTCACACACAGTTGGCTATTGTGGGTGACTATCTCTGGTTTGTATCTTTATGTTAGTTCAAACAGTGAGTAGCCTGTCCCTTGGTTGGTGCATACCTGCAATACTAATAATGCATGTTTCACGTATAGTGGTCATGTGTCTTTGGCTTTGCCATCTATTATTTTCTTGAGGGTTCTGATGAGGCTGCCATTTAGGTGTTCAACTCTGCTGTTAGCCTGTGGCCTGTAGGGCAAGGTTGTAGAGTGTTTGATATTTTTGGATTTTAAATTGTTCTTCACTACGTGAACTGATAGCTCTGTGGCTCCATCTGTTATGATGTAGTCAGGAGTTCCGTAGTTGGCTATTATTGCCTTGTTGATGAAGCAATTTATTGTTTCTGCTTTGTGGTTCTGTGTTGCCCAGCAATGGACCAGCATGTTTCAAAGTAAATGTCTACAATTAGAAAGCATTGTTTAGTTTTTTCTTCCAGAAAGGGTCCCACCACATCCAGCCCCCAAACCTTGAATGATTCAGGGTCTGGTACTGGATTAACTGTTGGTTGTGGGGCCTTGGTGATAGCGTATTTCCTGCACACTGTGCACTTTTTCAGGACGTCAACTATGTCTTGTTTAAGATTAGGCCACCATACTATCTCTTTTAGAGTGAAGTATAAGTTTTTAGCCTGTGTATGTCTTATTAGGCAATGGTGTCTTAGTATAGTGTTGGCTCTTTGTGCAAGTGGGATGTAGGGAACATGTTTATCTTTAATGATGCAGTAAACTGTGCCATTTGATATCTGGAAATGTTTTTCATTCCTTACTAATGTATCATGGGTTGGTTGATATGTGGAGGGGTCTTTCCCTTTTGTCTTGTACTCAGTGTTATATTAGTTGGGCCAGTCAGGGTCTAAGTGGTCAGGATAATCCTCTATTGGCTGACATAGCCTAGAGAGAGCATCAGCTGTGACCAGCTCTGCCCCTTTTGTACTGGATGTCCAGGTTAAGCTGCTTAAGCAAGGACATCCATTTGGATCTTTGCCATGCGAGTGCATTCTGAGCTTTGAAATAGATTAAGGATTTATGGTCAGTTAGTACTTGGACGTTTAAATGTCCTTCTAGGTAACATCTTCATTTCTTGCATGCGTGATATATTGCTAGAAATTCCTTATTGTGTATTGGGTATCTCTGCTCAGTGTTGGTTAGTTTTCTACTTTTGTAGCATACTGAAAGGAAGTCTTGCTGCCCTGACTGGCAGATGTGTAGGACTGCGCCAATGGCAGTGTTGCTGGCATCTGACTTGAGCTTGTAGCACCTGTTGTTATCAGGGTATTGCAGGATTGGCGCTTCAATCAGAACTTGTTTTAATAAATGGAAATTCTTGTCACATTCTGGTGTCCAGATTAATTTCTTTTTGGCATTACCCTTGGTTAGGTCATTGATTGGGTGGTTATTTTTCCTCAGTCTTTGATGTATTTCCTTAGGTAAGCTACCATTCCAAGAAAGCATTTAACTTGTTTAACAGAGGTGGGGCGTTGCATGTTATTTATGGCTTTTATTTTATCTGGGTCTGATTTGATGCCATTGTCAGAGACAATGTGGCCCAAGAACAAGAGTTCCTTTTCCATAAATTGGCACTTGCTAGGCTTTGCATAGATTTTGTGCTTTGTAAGTCAATTAAGTGTCTTGCAGACATGCGTGAGGTGTTCCTATTTGGTTTTTGAGAGTATGATGATATTTTAAAGGTAGCATAATGTATTTGAGAGACTGTTTAGTGCTTGGTTCAACATAGTGACAAACGTTGCGGGAGTGTTGGTCATCCCAAAGTTCATTACCCTACATTCAAAAGACCCAAATTGCACATGGAACAAAGTTTTTGGTATGTCTTTTTCTTTTACTTTGACTTGGTTATAACCTGATGTGAGGTCAATTTTGGAGAAAAACTTGGCTCAGGAGAGCCTTGCAAATAGATCTTCTATGAGTGGAAGGGGGTATTTATTTTTTACTGTGCTTGTATTTAGCGCTCTGTAGTCAGTTACTAGGCAAATAAATTCTTCCTTTTTCTTTATGAAGAAAACTGCTGCCCCCCACAGGGATTCAGACAGGCAAATGAATCCTTTGGCTAGGTTGTCCTCAATATGGGTCTTGAGGGTTTGGGTCTCCACAGGGGACAGTCTGTAGAGGGGTACAGGTTTGGGCATGGCCTTACATAGGTCAATGCTGTGTTTGACCTCCTGTTCAGGGGGTAACTCTGTGAGCTCTTCCTTAAATACTTGAGCATATTTTTTTAGGAGTGCTGCAAGTTCTGGGCATTGGATTTTGGTTGTTTGTATGTTATTGAATTCAGTGTACCTCATTATTTAGAGGGTACTGTCTTTGGTTAGATGTTCTGAGTTGTCTTGATTTATGATTTGGACAAATACTGTGTCTCTTAGGATGAGATTGTTAGGTTCTTTGAGAATGTTGAAATTGACTCCATTGCGTTTGATGGGCATGGTCTTTTTTTTATAACATACTCTGGGGTTCACTCAGATGAACCAGTCCATGCCTGCTACAATGTCAAGGTTTATGTTGTTCATGACAAGACCTTTGATGGAAATTTGAATGCCTTGGAGGTCAATTCTGAAGGGAGTTGTTTTGCCTTCAAGTAGAACCTTTGATTTGTCTGCCATTCTGGCATATTTTAAGTTGGATTTAAAAACTGATATTTTGTACTTGGTTACAAATGGTTTGCTTACCATGGTGTGTTGGGAACAAGAGTCAAATAAAGTTTCTGTGTGTATGAGACTTATAATTGCATGGGTAGACAAGAAGTTGTGAGTAATCTTTAATTTTTACGTTTTTAAAAATGGAGAATTGCGGGACATATGGCATGCAAGCAGCAAAGTTTGTGCCTTGGTACAATTTCTTGTTGGTTTGGGGGGGGGGGGAGACAAGGGCACTTAAGCCTGTTCCCCCTCCTATTTTTCCTGTTACTCTGTTTTGAGACCTTTGAGGTCAGAGAATGTGGGGTTGGATTCATAGCAAGTTGCTGTTTCAGCATTGTTAACTTTGGCAGTGTCCTCTTTCTTGGGACAGGAGCAGTTTGCGCTCTGGCTACAATTGCCTTTGTTTTGATTGGAGTTGCTGTTGATATGATTGGTGTTTTAGTGTTTGTTGCCATTAGAGTTCTCTCTGCCATTCCTGTTGGAGGAGTGGTTGTTGTTGTGTGCAGCATATTCCATGCTTACACGTTTTCTGCGTGTTTGGCTTCTGCAATGAGCGCAGGCATGGAGGTGTTGGCCTCTGGACAGATGAGGGCAGCAACCTAGGGTTTTATTCTGTTGATGAATGATGCTTTAGTGTGTACGTTGGCAGCTTATGCTGGGCTTTGAATTTTGCAGTGTATTTTCTTGAATTCATTGGCGTAAGCTGTGATAGTGGTCTTCTGAGGAAGATTGCTGAGCTGTATTGCAATGTCTTAGAGGGATTCAGTGACGCAGAAGTTGTGGGTGATATTAGCTTTAAACTCCTCCCAGTTATCAAGCTGTTTGTCAGTTTGTGAGCCAACCCAAGTAGCAAACCAGTTAGCTGCGGCCTCGTAAAGGCGCTTGCTGGCTTCCTGGACCCATTTTTTGTGGGGGATGCAGCTGGCGCAGAGCTTAGTGGCTGAGTGGTCTAGCCAGTTGATAATGTTTTCTTTGTTTTTACCAAAGAACTTGTTGATGCCAATGTACTTGGTGTTGGTAACTTCACCTGCAATAGGCGGTTGTGTGTTTGTTTGTGGTTGTAAAGAGTGACTGTATTGAATTATCTTGGCGCATGCTTTGGGCATGACTAGTCTTTCAAATATGGTTCATCCACTAGGTATATCTTTGTTAATGTTGTGGGCGCAGAAGTATGTCTTCCAGGTATCCTGGGATGTGGCCTGGTTGAGTACATGAGCAAAGATGGGTGGGTTCTGTTCAGTCACTCTTTCTTTCATGGGTGTGATAAAAAACTGTAGCTGCTACCAGTGATGAGGAGCAACTTGTGGGGAAGCTTCAAATATGGAATTAAGAAGAAGAGAAGTATATTTTATTGGATAATACTTTAGACTTATATAGCTTGCGCTGTGGCAGGGATTTAAGCTGGATCAAAGATAAGGATGGTCATGTGCAGAATGGGTTCAAGTCACTGGATATTTGGACAAGTCATATGATATTGGTTTGTTGTCTTTCTTGGTATGTAGAACAGTATATTGAATTGGCACCAAACCAGGCAATGACTGGATGTTAAGTGTGTTGGCATAGCCATAATACCTGTACATCCAGCTCCTTGACAGTAGTTATGAGGCTTATCCAAGTAATGTTCCATTTAGGACTCAAAAGTTTTGATCCCTGTATAAGATGGGTGGCTGATAAGAGTGCTACCAACTTAAGGATTAGTTGGGAAATCACTTAGGGAATCACTTCCCCAAGAGGGAGTAATTAAAGATATTGCAACATCTTCACCTGGGGTGCTAGAAGATGGAGCCTTAGGAATTTTCTTGAGAGTGTTGGGGATTTGGGCTTGATATTAATCCAGTTTTGCGTTGGGGACAAGTAGTTATGAGTTGTGTTGTGCAGTTCTTGCCTTGCACAGGCAGATTTGGTCATGGTGCATAAGTTTCAAGCTAGTGTGGGCATCAATTACCTTGAAAAAGTAGGTTTTGTTGGGTTTAACCTCCATGAAAACTACTGGCCCTCTTAGTCCTGGTTCCAACTTGTGCAAATCATGGTTGAAAACCCAAATCTCATCTTCAACTTGGTATTGTTATCATTAAAGTGGAACTGTTTCTCTCTCTGCTCTTTAATTTTCTTTGGTCTCTTGATCTTTTCTGGCATGTTGCACATTAGGGTCATTTTCAGCTGGTTTTTGCTTAGGTAAAGATAATTGGGGTCCTAACTTTGTACTGACTTTGGCAAGATTATGCCCATAAACAAGTTCATATGGAATTTTGCCCTTATTGCAATTGACCTGTGTTTAGAATACCATCAACGCTGTAGGGAGCATGTCATCCAAGAGACTTGGGTTGTTGGCAGATATTTTATTGAGTTGTCTATAAGAGCCCCATTCAATATTTATAACCTCTTATTAGTTTTTGGGTGTTAGGGGCTGATGACTGTATGCCTTAGTCTGTTTTTAGCAAGGTAGAAATTAGTGTCAATGACAGCAAGTTCCATTCCTTCATTTTTAAGCAGGAATTTAGGCTTTCTGAACTTGGCAATGACTTTCTTGCCTATAAATTGTCTCACATAATTTCCTTTGTATTCTTTTGTGGCTTGTGCCACAGGCCACTTTGTTGCATAGTCAATGGCTATGATGATATTAACTGCTTTTTTATATCCAGAAAGGTCCCCACAATGTCTAATGTCCATACCTTGAAGGGTTTGATGATTGACACTGGAATCACAGATTTGGGGGTGCCTTAGAACACATATACATTTCACACACTTCACATAGTTGAGCATCTCTTTGATATTGCTCAACATGTTAGGCCACCAGTAGCAAGTCTTAAGATATTTGTTCTAATTCCTACTACAGGTGTGGGCTAAAGCTTTGTGGTAGCAAAAGATTGTATCAATCTTTTGTGTTGAAAGTACATAGGGCACTGTATTGCTGCTTGGTAATATGCAGTGGTGAGTTCTGTATATGTTTTGGAACATATGCTTGTTCTTAAGGGCTTTTTCTTAGTTGTCAATGGGTGTATCAGGTGGAAACCCCTCTTGGAGATTCCCTGTTATTAAAATGAGCCAATTGGGGTCCTCTCTATTAGTTCATATTAGGTGCTTATCTTATAGCCTTGATAGGGTGTCTGTAGTAAGTAGCTCTTTTCCTGGTTTATACTCAATTATCATTGGATATCCTTTTTTATCTTCAGATAATTTCCTTGATTCATACACAACAGGGAAGAAATAATTTTCTGTTGTTTAAATCTTGAATAATCTTCTAACTGCATAATCAGAAGTGTCTGTCTCTAGCTTGTAGATTTATTCTCAATTTGATACTGTAGGGTAAGTGCTGTGACCAGTTGTTCTTTTAATTTTCAGAAGTGCTGTTCTTGCAGCAGGGTCCATACAAATTTTGCTGTCTTGCCAGTGATTGCAGACAGGGGATAGTTAGAGCTCTCTAATCAGGGATGAATCTCCTGAAATACACAGCCATTCCCAAGAAAGTACAAATTTTACTCTTGTTGTGTGGCTCTGGAAGTCTGTGATAGCCTTTATCTTCTCTAGGTCTGGCATAATTCATCTTTACTAATAATGTGTCCTAGGAATGGCAGCTTAGTTGAGAAGAATTCTCACTTGGGTGGTTTGACTACCAGTTGGTTGTCCTGGAGGGTAATGAGTACCATATGAATCTCTTTTCAATGCTGCTCTTTGTTGGGGCTATAGATGATTATATCATCTAGGTAGACTATGAAATGTTTCTCAACATAGTCCTTGAAAAAACAAATATGAATTTCAGAAATGTACTGGGGTTTTATATAACAAAAAAAAATACACATAAAAACAACCTGTATTTGGTTCTGAGTGCTGGCTTTAGATATCTTCAGATTTGACTTGGATCTTGTGGTATACTGTGGTTAAGCAAATCTTTGTGAAGAATTTTGATAATACCAAAGCATCAAAAAGGTTGTCAATCAGAGGCAGGAGATACCTGTTCTTAATTTTCAGGATACCAAGAGTACTGTGATGCCCCTTCAGGTGAAGGAGGGGTAGATGCGGGTACAGGTATGGCTTACCAGATGATGAGATCTAACTTTACCAGGTAGGAGAGTGACTTCCAAGCTACAGCCCAGGGTCCAGCCGCTGGCAAGGCAGAAGCAATCAACCTTGTGAGTGACAGGCATACCACTCCCAGGAATAGACTATTCTGGCCAGTGCCATCAGAAGTGGGGGTTAAAATGGTTGGTTTGGGTGTCAAGGGTGGTTCCATGGGGACCAGGTAGATGTAGGATTATTGTATTTCTTGTTGAAAATCAAAGGGTAAATGGTAATCTCCTTGCTGTCACACATAATTTGGTAGGGGTATTTGGGTGCATTTGAGCGGGTGTACCACTGGAGGTCTTCCAAGGTCCAGGGTTTGTGGTCAGGATTGGGTGGATACTCTGTGAAATGAACAGAGCTAAACAGTGTGTCAGAGAGCAGTAATAATTGAAAACTTCTGGGTCTCCAGCTGGCGCTTGGTGCTCAACTCCTGAGGGTGAGTTCTGGTGTCTAGGTAAATGCAGATGAAAGAGTATCAAAAATAGGTATGGAATCAGATTGGTGAACCAAAGGTCCATAACAACTTTATTTGCTAAGAATGTCAATACATAATCTTTCTGGTGCTTTTGGCTTATATAATCATTCACATGCAGGTGCCTCTGGGAATTATTCTTATGCTATCTGGGTGGCAAGGTTTGTAATATCAAATTCTGCTGTTTGGTTGATTGGTTGCTTCATCATCATTTTTGGGGTCTTCAGGAACAGTTGCTTGGTTTGCTGGTGGCCTATCTTTGCCTGACTGGTCATTGGTTCTGGCAGGTTTGACTACAGGTGTAATGGTGTCTTTCTCAATTTGATTAGCATTTTAGGGCTGACTTGACAAGTATTTCTGAGGCAAAAGAACTTGATTAAAAAGGGGTTCTTAATTGAGAGCCTAAATTTCTAAATGGAGGGTGGTCTTGAACTGGGAGCCCTGGGAAGCTAAAATTAGCCTGCCCAGGCTCAGTCAAACCCACCAAGGCTTAAGCATAGCTTTTGGGGCCTAGGAAGGGCTCTGCAGCTACTGGCAGGGCAGGAGTAATTCCTTCACCTGGATATTTGCTTTGAAAAGCAAATCCAGATGCAGGAGGGCTCCTGCCACCCGCTCCCCCACCTGGTGGTTAGGAGCAGGTTCAAATCCCGCTTGGGGATTTGAGATTGTTACTTCTGTAGCATTAATTGTGACTTCATTGAGTGCTCAGTAATTAGTGACAATAATTATACCTCCATCTTTATCAGACACAAAGAAAAAAAATTGCACCAAAGAGAGATGTGAAAGGTCAAATGAGCCCTTTTTCCATAGCCTCATCCAGGTATTCCTTCAATGCGTCATCCTCTTGCGGTGTTAACTGGTCCATGGGGCATACCTTGGGTACACTTCCTTTTAAATCAGTTTTGTGTTAGATGCCTGTCAGGTGGTAGGCCTGGTAGTTTCTCCTGGAATACCAAGGGAAATTCTTGAAAAATTGTTGGAGTATGGGGTCCTGTTTGTGTGAGGCATCCATGTTTTTAAAATGAATGATTCCATATGCACAGGTGTTCTAATCAATTTTACTGGCGTCCTTTTCTTCTTCTGTCTTGTTAATATTAACAAATATGTGGTCTTTAATGAGAATATCAAGATGAATTAGATATACAAGATGTTATTTTTCCCTTGTTTAATTGAGTGTGGCATTATCCCAGTCAATGTGAGGTTTTTTCTTTCTCATCCAGTCTAAGCCAAGCACTATTCAATACTTAGGTATTGGAATGATGGGGCCACCAAGGGTAGTTTTTACATCACCTGTTTGAGCAAAGAAAGGTTTTGCCTCCTGACTGAATGGGGTACTTCTGTTGTCTGCCATAATAGCTCTTTTGATATTGCTCAGGGTTTTAGGTAGTTTCATGAGGTTGAAATCTTTTCTTGTTAATAAGGTATTGGTCTGCTCCAGTGTCAAATAGTGCTATGCCTTGATATCTGAAAACTCAGAAAGAGTAATTAAAGAGTTTATTTCCAGTTTGGGCAACAAACAGTATAGGATTGCTGAAGGGCACCTGGATCATGGTGATTAAATCCATATCCTGGTCCCTGTAAAGGTCTTGTAGAGTGAGAGAGGATGGCTTGCCTAAGCACTCCCCCAAGCCTTTTCCTCCTCAGGTGCAGTATCAGTACTTATCTGGTTTTCCTGAATTGTACAATTTCTTCCTCAAGGATGAGGGCTATTGGCCTGTTTTGTTTTTTTGTTGGGGTGAGTATTCTTTCTTGCTGAGAGACTCTCCATTTTTTGTTGGTTTCATAAATATTGTCAGATTTCTGAGCAGCTTGTTTTTCTTCCAAGAATACATCATGGAGGTTCTTGCAATAGCTCATATCAAACTGGAGTCTAATGTGTGTGTGAAGACCATTGTAGAAATTCAAACATGGTCTAGCCTCATCAAAGTTGATAGTGCCAGGAGCCCAATCATTTATGTCATTGTAGGTTGCAATGTACTCATCTAAAGTGCCTGTCATTTTAAAGGTTCTGGTTCTGTCATGATCACCACGTTAGAGTCTTTTATGGCAAATTTCTCCAGGAAGGCTTTCTTGAACATGTCTTAGTCTTCATTATGGTTAGGTTATTATTCAAACCAGTCACTCACAAAGTGTGAGGTGGCACCAGTAAATCATAAGTTAATTTTACTTGCCCAGAGTCTTCAGGAGTAGCCAACTTGTGTGAACTTGTTTTGTGTACTTTTAATCCAGAGGTTGGCATTTTCACATTGTAGACCTGAGAACGTCCCTATTTCTTCTGAACAGAGATACTAAAATACAATGTTGGGTATTTTGGGCAGTTCCTGGATTAGAGAGTGGGTTCAGGACTCCTTGCATACTGAGGAAGTTGTACTGTTTGGTTGATACAATGATATTTTTGAAGACAGTATATCCCTTAGGGGTGTCCTGACCTTCTTCATATCTTCTACATCCAGTGAAAAGTGCCATCTTCTGGGATCTTTTTTTGAAGGGATTTTTTCCTTTGAGTTGTGTAGGTGTGAATAACCTATCTGTGCTACCACTGTCAGGTATATACTTCTGAGAAGTGTATGCAACAAAATAAAGGGGGAAATTTAGAAGATAATGATACTTTATTGGTATGAGTTTAGAGTATTATATCAGTATCATGAGAAGCTACATACTGTCCATATATGTCATGATAGTCATGGAGCTTATCCAAGTAATGTTCCATTTAGGACTTGAAATACTTGATCCCTGTATAAGATAGGTGGCTGATAAGAGTGACATCAACTTAATGATAAGTTGGGAAATCATTCAGTGAATTACTTCCCCAAGAGTGATGTGACAGTCCACATGTTTGGTGATTTGCAGGCAGGGCTAATGTTGGCCAAGTAAAATTTTGGTTGTTTATTGCAGGTAGAAGCCTAGTAGGGAATGATGGCTACTAGGGAAAGTAAGGCCTAGCTAGTAGGTGTAAAGACTACTAGAGGCAGATGTTGTCCCCACCCAACAGGAGATATTGGCTGCTGTGGGCTAGAGGTACTCACCCAGCAGGGAACTGTGGCTGCTAGGGGTGAGGAATGAGATAGCTCAACAGGGAACTTTATCTGCTTGGGATGGAGAGTGATCCAGCCTGATGGGTAGCATGTGCTGCTCAGACTGGAAGATGTTTAGATCCTGGTGGGTAACACAGGCTGCCAGGGTAGAAGTGTGTGCCAGCATGGTAGGGTAACTTGCCTACCAGGGCTGTAAGTTTTGGACCCCTGGCAGGTAGCGCAGGCTTCCAAGGAAGGGAGGAGCTCTAAGGGCTCTATATACCCTGATACAATTACAGGAGGTCTGTGAGCAAGCATCCTACCTAACAGACTGGTAGGGTGTCCTCGTTTATGTCCCTATGAGAGCTTTGGGGAGATCCCAAAATGAGCATTGGAGGGCATAGATTTTCTCAGAGGTGTTGCCAAGGCAGTTGCTTGGGGAAGCAGCTGCAGAACTTGGTGTGATCAGGCCTCTGGGGAGTAAAGATGATTACTTTGCAGCTGAAAGTCCAGACTTAATCACCTGGGTGAGTAAAAACAACGGCATAGACTTTGATGATCTATGGGTGGATGGCCTAAGTGGATTGTCACTTGCAAGGGCCTAGTCAAACACCAGTTCAAATGTAGACTCATGCCTGAGTCTACAGATTCTGGTAACAGAGACTGAGATATAGAACCAAGGTGGTTCATAGTATGGGATCAGCAGAGAAGACTAGTAAAAAGGACTGTATGATCACAGTGAAGGCTAGTTGAGGGACTGTTGGTTCATGTTGAATTTTGGAACCAAAATGGTTTATTGTACAGGTGGAACCAAAGTGGTTCCTAGTGAGGATTAGTTGATAGACTAGCTGATGGATAGTGAAGGACTAGCTGGTCATGATGCAGGGGAAGGATTAGCTGGTCATGATGCAGAAGAAGCCAGAGGACCAAGAGATCAGGATGCAGGAGTAGTTGTAGATATGATGGATGGAATAAGCTGTTTGGAGACTGGAATGAGCTGGCTGAAGGATCAGAAGATGATGATGAAGGACTGGTGGTCCAAAGAAATGAGCTTAGGTTTTTCCTAATTGATTTGCCAAGGTGGAAAAATGGGAAATGTTTTGCCTTGGTTTAGTAGTGAAATCAATAAGGAATGTGGATAGAAGTGTGGGTAAGATATTTATTTATTAAGTTCCTAGGATAGATGAAGGTATGTTGCTATGAGAGCTAGATACAAAGTTGTTTTGGTGAGATGCGTTTCCTTGGATCTCACCATATTTTTAAATATATGGTGGAAACATTGAAGAAGTCCAAAAAGCTCAATTTAAATAGCATTTTAATATTTAAACTGGTTTAGGTTGAATTCATGCAATGGTGCCAGAAAAATGGACTGGTTAATGCTTTGGTTGCACAAAGGGGTCGTTGATTTGAGCGGGTTGAGCGGTGGAAATTAGATTTCCTAGTTGGATTGCAGTAGAACTTCAGAAATGGTTCAGCTTTGCGCTCTGCATTCATTGGTTGAGTTCTTGTAGGTTTCACTGATGAAAATAATTGGTTGGAAGCCAAAATCTTAAAGTATAAGCAAGGAAATTATGAATTAATACTTTAAGCTTTTGAGAAAATAGGAATTTAAGCTTAAGTTATTATAGGAAAAAGTGAGCGGCAATGGTTTAAGCTTTCGAAAAAAGCCATTTTGAAGGCAAAAACGTTGGGAAAAGGACACTATAAGAAGGAAGCTAGCTGGAAAGTTACAGGGTTTTTACAGGTTCTTTTGAGTTTCTGCTGAGAGGTTTTTGGAAGCCTTTTGATCACCAGCAGGAGCTTGGTTGGACTGATACAGGTGGAATACCAAGGCCACTAAAGATATACAGAGAGCTGAAACCCAAGATAACAGAGCAGGAGCCCAAGATTAAGGAACTGGAGCTTGAGATAAGGAGCTGGATCCTAAGTGCGGGCGCCAAGTTAAGGAGCAGGAGTCCAAGTCTAAGGAGCAGAAGTCCAAGAATAAGGTGCTGGTGTCCAAGACTAAATACAAGGAGTCCAAGATATTGTTGGAGGACTCCAAGTATTAGAACATACCATATTGTTTCCCTGACCCCCCAGGCCATATACCAGAAGGTTTCTAAGGGGATATTCCTTCTGAGAGTGAATAAAAGCCCATTTTGACCCCTATACATATTTCTGAGAAGCATTTTCCCTTACTAGAGAATGACAACCCCTTCCAGCTGGTCCCTGGCTATGACCCAGGATACACTTTGGGGACTAGTGGACAGGAACCCCACAAGGGAGTAATTATAGATGTTGCAACAATTGGAATTCTGTACTGTAGATTCAGAAGCTAAAGGTAAAAATTCAGGATTTTCAAATTCTTTTGTGTGAGCTCACCAACTCAATGGAATATTTTCCATCCTTTTATATAAAAAAGTAAGTTGTTTTGGGATGAAAATTACTTCATTAAGTTGATGAGTTCACACAAAAGAATTTGACAATCCTACATTTTTACCTTTAGGCTCTGAATTTGCAGTATAATAAAATACATAAATAACTTTGGTGAAAGATAGTATATTTTGGTCAGAAAGAATGATGACTATGAGGCATAATAACACAGGAAATGAGGAGTATATGTGGTACTGGGTTGGAAGGTTTGGGCCTGGGATTAGGTAGGAGATGCTTATGGGTGAGGGTTGGTTGTGACAGGGGTGAACTGGGTTGAATTTGTGTTAAGGCTGACAGATAAAGCCCATTAAATTCTTCATATGTCATTATTTTGATTGGTTTTTAGGCAGCTGTGAACCAGGGTGGAAGGCACTTGTCCTTATATTGTTGGCTTCCCTTATTCACATGAAAAAAGTTGGGCAAAAAAGTCAGCCACATCTGCCAACCAAAATAGAGAAGTGTAGTCTTGGAAATTAAGATAAAGATCATTGAAGGACTATGGGCGCCACTCCCAGACAATGTCCCCAATATCATAGAGCAAGACATTGCCCAGATAGATATCTGTATAGATGACTGTTTAAATTAAGGCCTGGTGCCTGCACTCTTCAATTATCTTGATGGCCTTAGCATTTTTTAATCTGGTGGCTCAAGAAAACCTAATAGGAGGAATTCAAGATGTCCCAAGAGTCAATTAATCCACCAAGGATCTGTTTATACTAAAAATCATTGGCTTAATCAGGGGTCTTCTAACAATAGACAGATCTCTTTGGAAAAACAGCCAGAAATTCATCAAGGAAAGTCCCCTTTTTGACCTTTTTCTTCCATTGTTCTTAGTAGCTTTTCCTTGCTCCCCAAAAATTATCAAAAGCAATTTATAGCCTGTAGTACAAAACAAACATGATATAATCCAAAAAAACTTTTCAGACATTGGACCAGAGTGGATTTGATGGCAGGATTGTATGGGGAATCTTTGCTGTCTTCCCATTGGTCCCTGCTACAATTGGTCAACATCAATACCAAAGCCACTTTTCCATGCATCCAGAGCTGCATCATGTGCACCAATAACCATATGTCATAGTGTACAAGCTGATTTCAGACTTGGGTCAGGGAGAGCTTAGGGTCCTGCTGCAATATATCAAGCATAATAGGGTCAGCTTTGCTGATTAGGGACTCAGGCTCCTCCTTTTTCTTCTTGGCCATCCCTATTACATCCCCCTTTCTCATATAGTTGTTGAATTTTTTTATTACAGTGGTTTGGACAAATTTTAATTGGTCAGTAATTTCCTTCCAGGTCAGACCACACTGATTGAGTACTGTCAAGATTTTGCATCCTGTAAAAAGAAGCTTTATTGTTTTTATACGTATTTGTGGTTAAGAGAAGATTATATGGGGACAATATTAAACTACCAATTGGGTTGTTATACAGAGGGCAGGTGTCTTTTTGCTCAACCCAAGGGAGATAACTTCTTTACTGCAAGTATTGAAAAGACTTTGCCCAATACTCATATACTTCTGAATACTAACTGGCTTAGTAGTGATACACTGTAATAGAGGATAGTTGTCTCTCTTACACTAAGTTAATTCTTCTTGATCTTTAATTAGGAGAGCACCTTAAATAGGGGGTATAAGCCCTCTTGCCAGGATTAACATCTGGCGCTTCTAACTCTTATTAGCCAGTCCACTATTACCTGGACTGCAAATTACAACCCCCAGAGCTAGGCATCCATGTTTTGCCAACATGTGATCACAATTGATTTCTGGACCTCATGTATGTATATCAGGATCTCAGCAGCATCCCATCTAATGTTCATGCACTTGGAGTATTTGATTGCCCATTTGAATGGTAACTTTCATCATGCATTTGACAGTTGTTTCACCTTCCATATATAGATAATTCTCTGAAATCCTTCCCAAACACAATAAGGTTTGGAAGTGACACATCCCATGAGAATATTCTGTTATATTTCCAAATCTGGAATCTTTATTAGCTTGATGTCAACCAATCAGATAATTTGGGTTTGTACATAGATCAGGCTTTGGAGTAATTTCTACATTCCAATCACCCAAATCTGTCATTTGGATGATGCAGTTCTTTGTTAAGCTTGCCTGGAGACACGATATCACCATCAAGCATTATCAAACTATGACCCAGAGGAATGATTTTCAAGTCTACCATTGTTGCACTTTTTGCATTACAGCGCCACAATTATTTGACATTATAGGGCACAGGGCATTTGCTTGAATACAGTCATATGTGAGGATATGAGTAGTATTGTATTAGAAGATCCAGGATCAAACAGAAACATGATTATTATCAAAGAATGGCTCCTGAACACACATAAGTACTTAAAGATTAAAAGATGATTTTATTGTAATTAATTAATTATTCTTATGCCCTCTCAAAGGTTAATCCCTGGGCTGCTATCAATGTCCTCTAGGGCATTCTAACATGCCCCTATTTTGGGTAATCAGTAATCTAGGTTTGGCACTTATTAAATGTTGCCCAATGGAATATATTCATCTTCACCTAGCACAGGTGGCCCTTGCTGGATTGGGTTAGCTTAGTGGCTTCAGGATCACTTCTTTTTATCCTGAATATACTTCAGAGTTGATGTATAATAAAATGATTAATATGGAAGTTTGAGATTAAAGGAAATCAAACCTAGCTCCTCAGCGCTTAATGTAAAAGTAGGGCGGTGCTTTGGCGCCCACAATATTTGCAAGGTGGTTCTTACAATGGTTTTCAGTTGGTGCAGCGGCGCCTGACAGATAATTAGTACAGCGCCTTAGCGCATAGGGTAATAGTTAGATAGTACCTGAAACTTTTTCAAAGTGGTGCAGCAGCAAATCATGTATCAACTAAGCGCCACAGCAGTGCTTATCATTGGCTGATTTAAAGTTCAGGTCAGCAAACTGCTGCTGGTTCAATATATATGTATTTTATATTATCAATTTATGATGTTTGGCTTCTGTAATTCATATCTGCAAGCTCTGTCATAATTGGCATCATTGATTTTTATACTGCTAACTTATGGTGGTTTCAACATATTTGATTACTCCCTCTTGGGAAACTAATTCCCCAAGTGACCTGAAAAATGATTCCCTGACTAATCAATAGGCTAGTGGCACTACTATCATTTGGCTGTATATTACAGGGATAGAACATTTTGTGTCCTAATTGTAACAGCACTTGGAAAAGCCCCATGACCTAGATAGAACATTACTCAGATAAGCCCCATGACTACCATGATGTACATGGACAGTATGTGGCTTTCCATGATACTATATAATCCTCTATTTTCATATCAAATAAAGTATCATTCTCTTCTTAAATTTCCTTTTATCTTGCTTATTAAACTCTCAGAAGTATATACTCAACAGTGGTAGCAGAAGAAGGTTATTCATACCTACACAACTTAAAAGAAAAATTCCTCCCAAGAAAAGAACCCAGCAGATGGCACTCCCCATGGGTTGGAGACAATACAAAGAAGGACAGGATGTTCCAGCAGGATTTGTTGTCTAAAACAGTGTAATTGTACCAACCAAACAGTACAATGTTCTCAAAAAACACAGAATCATGATCCCACCTCCAACTCCTGAAACACCCAAGATCCCCAACATTGTATTTCAACACCTATTCTCAGCAGAAATTAGACATTTTTAGTACTACACTGAGAAAACGCCAATCTCTGGATTCAAAGCACACAAAATAACTTTACACAAGTAGGCTACTCCTGACAGACTTTGGGCCAGCAAGATTTCCCTCTGTATCACAGGGGGCGCCTTCTACTTTGTGAGCAACTAATTCAACCAACATCCTGATCACAGCAAAGACTAAGACATGTTCAAAGCTGCCTTACTGGAGAAATTTGCCATAAAAGACTCCAAAGTGGTGATAATGACAGAACCAGAAACTTTAAAATGACAGGCACTTTAGAGGAGTACATTGCAGCCTACAAGGATGTAAATGACCAGGCTCCCAACACCATCAACTTTGATGAGGCTGGACCACAACTGGACTTCTACAATAGCCTTCTCAATCACATCAGGTATCAATTTTTCATGAGCTGTGGCAAGAACCTCCAGGACGTGTTTTTAGAAGGAAAGCAAGCTGCTCAGAAATCTGACAACCTGCATAAGACCAACAAACATAAGAAGAGTCCTTTCATCCAGAAAGTAGCACATGTCCTAATAAACAGGCCAACTGAGCCAACAACCCCCATTCTTGAGGCAGAAATTGTACTGCTCAGGAAAATCAAATGAGCACTGATAACACTACCAAGGAGGGAAAAGCTTGGGGGAGTGCTTAGGCAAGCCGCCCTCTCTCACCTTGAAAGACTTGTACAGGGGCAAGGATGTGAACTCCATCACCATGATCCAAGTCCCCTCCAGCACCCTCTACTGTTTGCTGCCCAAACTGGAAATAAACTCCTCATTTATCCTTTCTGCTTTTGCAGATATCAGGTCACAGCACTATTTCACACTGGAGCAGACCAGTACCTTGTTGAAAAAAATACCAACCTCATGAAACTACCAACAGTCCAAAGTAATGTCAAAAGAGTTATCATGGCAGACAACAGAAGCACACAAGTCACAAGAGAAGAAAACCCTTCTGCACCCAAATAGAAGACATGCAGACTACACTTAGTGGCCTAATCATACCAATCCCCAAGTACAATGTTGTACTTGGTCTGGACTGGATGAGAAAGACTAAACCTCATATTGACTGGGATAGTGCTATCCTCACCATACAACAAGGTGAGGTGCACTACCATGTATATCTAACTCACCTTGACATGCTTATGAGAGACCATGTATTTGTGAAAATTACAGAAATAGAAGAGGAAAAAAACCCTAGAAAGATTAATTGGAACATCTGTAAGTATGAGATTATCCACTTTAAAAGCGCAAAGACCTCAAGCAAACAAGACCCAGTCCAACAAAAGCTAGTTCTAGAATTCCCTTCAGTTTTCCAAGAAATTTTACCAGGGCTACTGCCTAACCGAGGCATACAACATGAAATTGACCTCAAATATAAAGTTGCACCTTCCCCTTAGGCCTCCACTTCAATTCTTGCCAAATGCTTGGGCATCTCCACCAAATTGCGCTTGAAAAACTATCCAAAAGTTACTGAAAAAGCCCAGGAAAAGCCCTTGAATTAATAATTGTGGAATTATATAAAAGATGCCCCACCTAACCCACCCAAGAGACACCCCTGGTTAAATATCATGTGCAAGAGCGGCCGGGAGCAGTGGTAATTGTGTCCAAAGAAAGTATCTCAATTTTTTAGTTAAGTTGGTTTTCCTTTTGATTTTGTTCATTAAAATTTTTTCAAGATTTTCCTGCCTTGAGAAATGCACTCATGTTTGCCCATATAATTGGTCAATTTTTTTGTGACATTCAATCTACCACCCCAATCCTATCACATCCCTTAAATAAATGCAAGAGTTGTAAAAGACCTTGCTTCATCATTATCTACTATAATAAAGTTCAAAATTTGTTAGTCTAATTTGGCCATTTGGTTTTTTCTGTTGCTTTTGGTATTCAGTTGATTCCTTCCCCCCTGTGGCCTCCCAGAAATTGTTGGCAACAACCTTTCAGTTGTTGCTGAAACCACAATTTTTATTGTGTTTGAGAGCTTGGTTTTATTTCCTTCTAACCTGTCCCCCAATTCTCACATCAAAGGGAGTGTACCAAAAGCACAACCTATCTACCGCCTAACACCACAAGAGGACAACACACTAAAGTACTATCTAGATGAAGTCCTTGAAAAAGGACTCATATGCCCTTTTAAGTCTCCTTTTGGTGCAGCTGTCTTTTTTATAGTAAAGAAAGATGGATGACGCCTCCTGGTCACAGACTACAGGGCACTCAACAAGGTCACAATTAAGAACAGGTATCCCCTGCCCCTAGTTGATGACATTTTTGACGCCCTGGGTGTCCCAAGTCTTAACAAAAATTGACTTGACAGCAGGTTACCACCAAATTTGCGTTAAGCCAGAGAACATACCTAAAATAGCTTTCAGAACTAAGTATGGCTTGTTTGGATGTGTGTTCCTTAACTTTGGCATGAAAAATGCCCCAAGCACTTTTGTGACCTTTAGGAACAGAGTCTTTAAAGAAAACATTGGAAAAAGGGCCATCATCTACCTTGACAACATAATAATATACAGCCCAACTATTGAACAACACTGAAAAGACGTCTGCCTGGTCATTAAAAACCTTCAAGAAAACCAACTCATAGCCAAACTCTCAAAATCTGACTTCTTTTCCGCAGAACTCCCATTTTTAGGACACATTATCAACAAGGACAGGATAAAAACAGACCCAGAAAAGATATAAGCCATAACCAATATGCAAGCGCAACAAAATAAGAGTGAGCTTTGTACATTCCTAGGCATGGTAGCCTATGCCAGGAGATTCATCCATGACTGGGGCGCCTTGAATGCTCTCTTATCTGCAATCACAGACAAGTCAACAAAATTTTTATGGACACCATTAAGAGATCAACATTTCTGACAGTTAAAGGAGTGTATGGTCACCGTCCCTATCTTACAGTATCCAAATTGTGAAGAAGTATACAAACTAGAAGCTAAATCCTACAATTACAACATATAAGGAGTACTCTGAATTTAAACTGCAGAAAAGAACTTCCTCTCTGTAGAATATGAATCAAGAAGGCTTCCTGATGGTGAACAGAGATATCCAATACGTGACAAAGAGCTGGTAGCTATTATCCACTGTTTAATGAAGTGGCAATGCTACCTGGAAGGTGCACAGATATTCAAAGTGCTTACCAGCCACAAGTCATTGGTGTTTTTCAAGACTCAACAGCATCTATCTAGACACCAAGATTAATGAATGAGCCTTATAAAAAGGTACCCCATGATAATTGAATACAAACCAGGCAAAGAAATACTTATTGCAAACACCCTATCAAGGCTATACCGTAAACATATCCTATGCACTGATGGAGACCCTGATTGGCCCATGTTAATAATGAGGAATCTCCAAGAGGGGTTTCCACCTGTTACAGCAATGGACATCCAAGAGAAAGTCCTCAAGAACAAACATCTGTTCAAAAATTTATATAGTACTCTACACCACATACTACCAAGTGGCAATACTGCACCCTACGTCCTGTCAACACAAAAGATTGACACAATCCTTTGATACCACAGAGATCTGGGACACACCTGTAGAAGAAATTTGCATGAATATCTCAATATACAATACTGGTGAACCAATATGCTAAACAACATCAAGGAAGTACTAGATCAATGCAAAGTCTATGAAAAGTATGCCTGCTCCCAGTCATCCCCCAAATCAGTCATACCAGTGTCAATCACCCAAACTTTCAAGGTATGGTCACTGGATATTGTGAGACCAATGCTTGGCAAGAACAAAGGCAAAGAGTACATTATTGCAGCTATCAACTATGCAACTAGGTGGCCTGTAGCACAAGCTACAAAAGAGCACAAGGGAAAAGTTGTAAGACAATTTATTGGGAAGGAAATCATAGCTAAGTTTGAAAAACCTTGTCAAAACAGCAGGCTTGAGCTGCCAACAAGGTTTCAAGTAAGCAATTTTGTGACCTGTAACCCAATTATCCAGTCACTTGAAGCCAGAATAGGAACTCAACTCAAATAGCCAAATCCAACAACATGAAAAAATGATGATCCCTTACAGTGGATACCTTGTTTTGGCGCTTGAATCATTACCAGGATCAAGCCACCCCCTTCACCATCCCACTGTGTGATCAACACTGTCATGTTCCTGTTATCCATGACTCACATTAACTATATTATCATTATCTCTCAATAAAGAATATTATCTAGTTTCTAAATATTTTCCCCCTTGTAACTCTTCTAAAACATCACAGTTACAACAAACTGAACTCCCAATCACAGACAGAGGAACTGAAATTAAGGCCATTGACACCAACCTCTACCTTGCCAAAAACGGAATAAAGCACACCATAGCCAGCCCCTTCACCAACAAGAAAATGGAAGAGTTGAAAGATTGAACAGGTCCCTTGTAGAAGCCCTAAGTAAGTTATCCACCAACAATCCAAAAGCCTGGGTTGACATGCTATCAACAGCACTTATGGTATGCAGAACATGATTTAACTGCAATACAGGAAAAAGCCTGTATGAGCTTGTCTAAGGGCATAAACCCGCCATTATTAGTACTACATCAGGACCACAATTACCTCTGTCCAAGAAGGTACTAGGCAGCAGCAACCCTGATGTACAACACTCCAGGAAGGACCAAGAGGACAAGGAAGGATAAAGGGTTGAGATAGAAGCAGTCCCACTACAACAAGAACACTTCCAAATTGGGGACAAGATCTGGGTTGTTAACCACAACATACACAAGTTGAACCCAGGATTACAAGAACCAGGCATTTTCATGGAGGTCAAACCAAATAACACCTAACTCATCAAAGGTATTGGTGCTCAAACAGAGCTCAAGCATATGCACCATAACCACCTCTGCTTATGCAAAGCAAGAACAGCACAACATAATTTACAACTTTCTGTCCCTAACACAAAACTGGATTAATACTAAGCCCAAATCACCAACACTCTCAAGAAAATTCCCAAGGTTCCACCTTCCAGCACCCCAGGGGGAGATGTTGCAACATCTTTGATTACTCCCTCTTGGGAAACTAATTCCCAAGTAGCTTGCCAAATGATTCCCTGACTAATCATTAAGTCAGTGGCATTATTATCATTTGTCCATATATTACAGGGATCAAGCATTTTGAGTCCTAATTGTAACAACCCTTGGAAAAGCCTCATGACCTAGATAGAACATTACTCAGGTAAGCCCCATGACTACCATGACGTACATAGACAGTATGTAGCTTCTCATGATAATATATAATCCTATATATTCATATCAAATAAAGTGTCATTCTCTTCTTAATTTGCTCTTTTATCTTGTTTATTATACTTATTAGAATTATATACTTGACATGGTGCTGGATGTTGGAATCCTAATCTGTGAGCTCTGTCATAATTGGTATCATTTCTTGGTCTAAATTCCCAACATATCCTCCCACTTGACCAAGCACTACTTCCTTTCTACATCATATGAATCCCAACAACAGCAACAACATTTGTCAGTCATATGATGCAATGATGGCTTCAATGGGCAAGGCAGAGAGTAATGCTTTCTTCAAGATGCCTTGGTCTGTGTGTATCAATTTCCTGAACCAACTTTGGGCAAATGATAACCAATTTTGCAAAGAAGACTGAGCTACTACTGTAGCTGGCTCTGAGTGTAAACTGCTCCTAACTCTGACGCTGGGGACTACCCTGACGTGAATTCAACGTTCAAAGAGGTCCCTCCCAGTGACAATGCCCACCTAAGCAGAAATTATTCTGGTGCTCAACACCCCTTTTCTCAACGCCTTCCTTCTACTGGCGCGCCTCCCCCTATTCTGTCCAGCATGCTTTGCACCTGTTGCAAATTGGATGAGGTCCCAATGAATTATCCTAACCTATTAAGCAAGTTCAGAGTCTGTCATCACAAGGAGACAATGTATATTCTTGTCCAGGCTATGCACTCTGATGAGTATGCAATGATCCCCATCTGCACCAGAGAGCTGTATCATGGCTGTTACAATGCATCTTGGTTGGACTAAGAGGTGCGTTTAGGATTGAAGTTGACCACCTGGGCCCCCAGAAAAATTTCCCCCAAGCATGCCAACACCATTGCCATTTGCAATGAGTATATTGATGAGGTATCTTGGATTTGGGCTCTTGAGCTTGTGGAAGACCCAAGTTTTCACCAGACCTTGGATTTTTCTGTCCAAGCCAACACCAACTGTTGCTTCTCTGCCACATTTAAGGTGTTTCTCCAAGCTTTTACCACTGGCAATGCTTCCCTGTACCTTTCTTTGGCTGCTGCAACTTGCCACTTCATATGGTATCCTCCTGAGAGTTGCCAGCCTGGCTAGCCTGGGTATACTGGTTGTTGCTTGGAGTATTACTGATACTAGGCTTACCAGCTCTGTGTCCCCTTACCTCTATCATATTCCTACATGGAATATGTATTGATGCACTGCTTCATAATAGATGCTGTGTTGTCTGCTTGTGATAGCTGGGGCCGGTTGGTGACAGTCAGTCAAATCTGCCTTCTCCTTTGTAACTGGTTGTCAATGTCCCGCAACTCCTAGTTAGCCTGGGCCCAAATGTTGGTAATCCTGGCCCATGTGCACCAGCGCCTCAACAACAACTTCTACCTTTTGCCCACTCACAAGCGCCCAGTGATTACCATTCAGCGCCACGCCAAGCATCCTTGCCCTGCCAACGTTCAGGCCACTCCTCTCACAACGTCTTTCACCCAGCAGCATAGAGGCGCCCCCAACGCAAGAGACCGCTCTTGCTAAGCCTGCCTTCTTTGCAATAAACTTGCTTTGCTCATCTTTTTTATTATATTTTATACTTTTATCTTTTTATCAATTCTTCCGATTCATTATTTGTTCTTTATATTTTAATTTCTTATTTTGAATCTTTTTTAAGGATATGTTGTTCAGTTACTCAACTGAACGCTGTGGTGTTCCAGATCATTGGTTGCAATAACATGTCCTGGGTCAAAGCCAGGTGCCAACTTAAAGTGATTGTCATTCTCCAGATTGGGAAACTTCTTAGGTTGAGGCCTGTATCTGGTTTGCAGGGCAGCAAATTCCTCAAGTACTTTTACTATGATCATGCAAGCATTTACTCCACATACCTTGTCCTTTTCTGGAGCCAGACCATCCTGGGGTTGATACCAATCCTTAAAGAGTCTCTTGAACTCCTTGTCTCTTGGGGCCATCTCAAGGTTTCTGGCCAATCTTTCCCACTTCTTGTCTGATGTTTTGCTGGTTAAAAATCTCCGGCAGCCCTGGCAATAGGCATCTTCTTCCCCTGAGCTAGAATAGAAGATGTTATGTGGTTCACTCATTGAGAACTATACACAGACAGGGATAACAAATGGGGGTTGAGAGTGGCATTTATTGAGTTCAAAAGGAAGACCCCCTTAGAAACACTCTGTTAAATATCCTGTTTTGGGGAGGATAAAATTTGATTTGCCAAGTCTGCAGTCCTTGTTTTTCTTCTTGGACTCCTGACACTTGGTCTTGGGCTCCTTGTCCTTGATCTTATGGTCATGCTCCACATCTTGTAGTCCTTGTGTGGGGCTTTGTGTCTCACTTCCTAGCCTATCACCCCTTGTGCTTCCTTGCTCTGAGACTTGTGCTTCTTTCTGGTGATCCTGGGCTCCAGGGCTCCTGATCTTATGTCTTGAGCTCATTGTCTTTGCTTATGGCTTTTGAAATCCACTATATCCTCCTTGTTTCAGCTGTTTCCCCTTAAATAGCATCTTGTTTCCTATGTTTTTCCTTTCTGACTTTCTTATTTTCAAAGCTTAAACTATCCAGTTTTTATTTCTCTATAATAATTTAAACTTGCTTACATACCTCAGCCAATAAAAGCAGACTTTTCTCTGTCAATCCCCTTATTTTTTAGGCTTTTCCCCTTCAGTTTAACCAATTAAAAACATTAATCAAACAAGCTTTGGCCTGCAGCCAATCAGGCATCTGGATTGGCCTGCTTTGCTGAAACATTTCTATGTATGACCTGCTCCTGACCCTGGTTTGAACTTGCTCTACACTCTCTTTATTGCTTTAGCAAAATCTCAGCCTTTGTCCCCAGAGTTTCATGCCATTCAACCTGTTTCCCTTTATTTTCCATTTCAATCAATTCCTTAATTTATTCTTATTTCTTTTTTAATCATTTCTCTTATTATTTTTATTTATTTATTTATTTCTTTTATTGTTTCTTTTATTATCTCTTTTTATTTATTTTATTATTTTCCTTAATTCTTTTATATCTTTAAATCTTTTCCCTTGTTTCTTATTCCTTTTTCCTTTCTGTTTTTTTTTTAATTTTCTTATTCTTTGCTGTTTCCAACCTCTTCTGCTAGCCTTTACCTACTTCTTCTCCTTCTTGCTGCTTCTCTCCAAAATTGTTGTTCCCCTGTTCTACTAGTCTCCATCAGTTACACCTCAGACTCAGGCAATAAGTCTCCACAAGTAAATCAACTTAGAATTGACTCCCATCAGTGACCTACAACTTGGCCATCAGTAACAGACACTTCTCATGTATTGTCACTGTTTTTACTCAATCAAGTGGTTAGTTTGAGCTTTCAGGCGCAAAGTAACCACCTTCACTTACAAGAAAACTCTAAATCACCAAGTTCTGTAGCTGTTTCTCTGGATAGCCACCTTAATAATGGTTCTGGGCACATCCAATCCTGTTCAATAGCTTCAAGGTTTCCTCAAAGTTACTTGACAATCATGGGGAGAAACCTTATCCCTCCATATTAGGTAAAGTTGTTCAACTGCACCTCCCTTACACCTGGTCTCAAGATCCCAGAGCTCCTCCAGTGCACACCTTTCCATCTAGCCAGGCCCTTATCTCCATCCATACATGTGCCCGTGACCACCTTGCTCTCTCTCCTTGGATTGAATCCCTCACCTCTCTGGCTGTGACCTAAATCCATCAAAAAAATAACTAAAATTTACTTGTTTCTAGGCATTTAATCTTTATTGTGGCTAAGTCAGCCCTTGCCTGCAACAATGCTCCCATGTGGATCATCACAAACACCTAACCTTATTGTTCTTGATTGTGTATCTATTTGAAGTCTTGTTGACAACTTCAATGGTCTTACCCCAAAGGGAAGTTGACTTGTGAGCTTTTCTGTCAGAGATCCAGCCTGTGGGGGGGGGGGGGTTCATGAGAACTTACAGGAAGACAGCCTGCGGGTCCTGCAGGAAGGGCCCACCACAAGATTGGAGATAAATTTACAATATAAGATAATGATTTGCCCAGAAGAGCCCAGGGTCTGCTAGCAGGCACCATTTAATCAATCAGGCTGGTGAGGGTGATGTACATTACCCCAAATATCTGTGTGAAGGTGGATTCATTGGTTGCAATGTATTCCTGAGGGCATTTGGGCCGCAGGGTGAGAGGTGGCATCATTGGAACTAGATAGGCGGGCAGGTAGCTATACCTATTGTGGAACAGCAGGGAGGTATGGTGACCTGAGTTCCTTCTCTACCAATGGTTTTGGTTTCTCTAGGTCTGGCTTCTGGTTCATAGATTAGGATTTCCTCTAGGGTTAATTCCAAATACGCCAGGTTGGGTGAGTATTCTGTGAAATGTACCAGGCCAAAGGGAGCTCCTGGTGGAAAATATAATTTGGGCAGTTAGTCTGTAGTTTTTTGGGGTTGTTGGGTGTGAGGTACAGAACTGCAGGAGGTAGACTGCAAATGAAATAGAACTAAAATCAAACATGGAATAACCTGGTTGAACCAAAGGTTTGTGTCATTTTATTGCAAGAATGGCAATGGGCAACTTCCTGGTGGCCCAGGGTATAGATATACCCATCTTCCATGAAGAAACTTTTACAGTTTCCTTTGGGCCTGGTGCTACTGTCTACCAGGTTTTTGCAGCCCTCAGTGGCATCCATAGCAGGAGTTATTTCATTGGATGGTTCAAATTGAGAAGGCTCATATTTCCCCTTCAGGTCGTGGGATCTGTCATCTTTGGGTGGACTGCATTTCACAGGAAGTTTCTTTGCTTCCCCTGCCGCAGTGGCCTAAGTTATTTCAGGATCCTTGGCTTGGCCTGTGCTCTCATTGGTTGGGTTAACATGAACCTTTGGCGTGAGAGGCCTTGATGCAAGTAATTCTTGTTCATCCAAACTCAGGAGATTCCCCAAAGTCAAATCCTGCTCTGGTTTGAGTCCAGGAAGCTGCAGGCTGCCGGTCCTGCGGCCTGCAGGGTTTTGGGGTTTGAATCCCATAGTTGAGGTTTTCTCATAAGAATAGTTAGCAAGAGTTTATCATTTGTGATATCATCCCCTTCTCTTCCAGCGCCCCCCTCCTTACTTGCTTTTCTGTCCAAGTATTGCTATATGGCTTTGTGTGCGTTAGGCAGGTTATAGACAGGTTCCCAGGTGCTCTCTTTGGGGGGGGGGGTAACTGTGGTGATCCACATGTATGCTGTTTTGCAGGCAAGGGTTTATTTGGCTTCAAATAAAGACATTATGCTGAAGAGTGACAATGTGTGGTTAGCTGGTGACGCTGTAAACTAGTAGGTAACATAGGGCTGCTAGGGGTAAGTAGGGGGAGCCTAGTAGGTAAAATGGTCTACTAGGGTAAGTAAGGCCTGGCTGGTAGGTAACAAAGGACTACCAGGGGCAGATGTTACCTCCACCCAGCAGAAGATATTGGCTGCTTTGGGCTATAGTGCTTCACCTAGCAGAGAACCGTGGCTGCAGGAGGGTGAAGACTGAAATAGCAATCAGAGAACTTTGTCTTTATGGGGGGAGTAGGTTTTGAACCCCTGGTAGGTAAAGCGGGCTGCCAGGGAGGGGAAGAGCTTGGAGGGCTCAATGTACCCTAATACGCTTACAGGAGGTCTGTGAGAAAGCACCTTACCTAACAGACTGGTAGGGTGTCCTTGTTTATACCCCTATGGGAGCTTTGGGGAAACCCAAGGTGAGCATTGGAGGGTATAGACTTGCTCAGAGGTATCATCAAGGCAGCTTGCTTAGGGAAGCAAGCTGCAGAACTTGGTGTGATCAGGCCTCTGGGAAGTAGAGCTGATTACTCTGCAACTGAAAGCCCAGACTTAATCACCTGGGTGAGTAAAGACAACACATAGACATTGATCTATGGTTGAATGGCCTAAGTGGATTGCCACTTGCAAGGGCCCAGTCAAACACCAGTTCAATGTAGACTCATTCCTGGGTCTACGAGTTCTGATAATGGGGGCTGAGATAAAGAACCAAGGTGGTTCACGGAATAAACAGAGAAAACTAGCAAGAGGGACTGTTTGGTTACAGTGAAGGCTAGTTGATGGACTAGTAATTCATATTGAATGGAATGAACCAATATGGTTCAGTGTGGAGAAGGAACAAAGGAGGTTCCTAGTAAAGATTTGGTGAGTAACTGGTTAAGGATAAGCTGAAGGAAAAGAAGATTATGATGCAGGAATAGCTGATCATAATGCAGGATGGCCAGAGGACCAGAAGTTGGTGCTGAAGAACCAAAGAGCTGAAAGGATGAACTAGCGGGACTGGATGCAGAGGCTGGAAGAGCTGGTTTTAGCAACTTTTGAGAGGAAATTTAGATAAAAAAAAGCAGTTAAAGAATAATTAAATACTGCCTGATTATGATTAAAAAAGGATTGAAGATCATATAATAAAAAAAGAGAAGGAAAAATAACATATAGTTTTTTAGAACTATATGTTACTTTTAAAAGAGGGATTGAAGAGGAAATAGGCCAGAAAGAAGCTGGAAGAAGAACGGAGAAACTGTAAGGGCAAAAGAGCAAATTTTGCCAAGAACAACTAGGAAAGACAAAAAGACAGATATCAGGCAGGTTTAAAGTTGCAAAACGTTGGAAGAAATACAGAGAAACATGGAGAAATGTTGAAAAATTGAAGGGTCAAAATTTGCCTAAGTAAAACATATGTGGAAGCGCTTGAGATTTGCCAGGGAAAAGTGACGGGAATTACAGAGAAACTGTTCAAAATGCAGAGCAGTTGTTTACCCAGAGCAAGACAGCCTCAGGTTTGAACCAGGGTAAAGGACAGGTCATCTGGGGAAACCTTTTTGGCAAAACCATTGAATCAAGGCGTATGATTGGCTGCAAGCCAAAGTTTATTTAATCAGTGTTTTAAGGGCTTTAACTTGAGAGTTAAAGCCTAAAAAATGAGGAGCAATAAGCAGAAAATTCAGGGCTTTCATTGGCTGAAGTAATTTTAAAGGTTTAATATATTATAGAAGAAGAAAAACAGGATAGTTTAAGCTTTGAAGAACCAGAGTTCTAAGAGAGGTTTTTGGTCTGAAACAAGGGGCTATAAAAGGGAGAGCTATCTGAGACTCTTGAGGGACTAGATCAAGTGGATTACAAAGGCCACAAAAGCTACAGAAGAAGCAGAAGACCAAGGATAGGAAGCCAGAGCCAGGACAGACCGCAGGAGTATAAGATTAGAACACAGGAGCCCACAACTGAGGTGCAGGAGCTCAAGACCAAGGAGCAGGAGCCAAAGACCAAGTACAAGGAGTCCAAGAGATTGTTGAAGAACTCCAAGTATTGGCACAAACCTGTTATTACTCCCTATCCCAAGGCCATATATCAGAAGGTTTCTAAGGGGATCTTCCTTCTGACTGTGAATAAAGCGCCTATTATTACCCCTATTCAAATTTCCCGTGTGAAGATAAAATATAAGTCCCATGAGACAATTACCCCATATTTTCTATCCTAGCCCAGGGGATGAGGAATCCTATTGCCTAGGGTGAAGGAAGTTTGCCTCCAGTAAATCTTCCCAGGAGGAGTGGGATAAGGTGATAAGGCATTTGGAAATGACAAATAGGGGAAGAGAGTTCATTGGGGGAGAGTTTGCAAGACTATTACAAGATTGGTATCAGCCTACAGAAGGGCTGGCGCCTGCTGAAGTGCAAGTGTACAGTGGAGATGCTTGCTTAGTGATTGGGAAGGTACTGGAGGATTTTGCCCTTATGCAAGCCAAGTATAAGCTCCTCATCAACCATTCACCACTGTTGGAGAATGACAACTCCTGCAAGCTGGTCCCTGGCTACAACCCAGGACACACTTTGGGGACTGGTGACCAGGAACCCCACAGTAACCTACCCATTTGACATAGTACTGTGGAGTCTTGTAGTGGAGGCAGTGTCTGTGTATGTATTTGGCCTTGTATTCATTTGTGTGTCCCTCCTGAATGGGTGGGGGATTGGACTTGATCTTCTGGTGGGAAAGGGAGGTTCCTTCTTTCTTGAATAGCAATGATCAGTGGAAGACATTGTGGATTTTCCAGGTAGGTGGCAGTTCTAGCTTGTACGCCACTTCTCCTATTTGATTTACAATCTTTTAAGGGCTGCAGCGGCAGTGAGCTAGCTTTCTACTTGGCATGTGTAAGGTGACGTTCTGGGAATAAAGGTAAAATTTGTTGCCTATCTCTAGGGGCTTCCTGAGGATCCTTTTCCTGTCAGTAAATGCCTTGTAGGTCTTGAAAGTGCAGGTTAGGTTCATAAGGCAGGTTTCATGGGTGGCATGTATTTGTTCAATCCAAGTTTTTCCTGCAGTATTCTGTTTCTTGCTGCTAATGCTGGGGTCCCAGGAGGGGTAAAACCTGTAGTTGGCCCTGAAGGGGGACATACCTGTGGATGTGTGATATTTGCTTTTATAGGCTTATTGCTCCATGGGTAACATCTCTGCCCAGTTTTCTTGGTCTGCATTGGTATAGCATTTGAGATATTGTTCAAGGATCTGGTTGACCCCTTTGGTTTTTCTGTCTATTTGTAGGTGGTAGGAGGTTGACACACAACATTTTATTCCAAGGTCTTTTATTACTTGGGTCCAATAGTGTGAGGTGAACTGGGGTCCTCTGTCAGTGATGATTTCTTCTGGTGTGCTGTGTTGCATCAATATGTGGCCGTGGAAATTTCTGGAAGTCTTGGCTGCTGTACAGTGGGTGGTGGTCAGAAGGAAGTAAGCCATTTTGGTGAAACAGTTGACCATGACTAGGATCACGCCAAAGGATTTCAAGGGGGGAGTTCCACTATGTAATCCATTGATACTGACTTCCAGGGTCCAGAAGGGATGTCCAGAGGTCTTAGCAATCCTTCTGGCTTTGAGCAATGTGTCTTGGTTCTTCTGCAGGTTTCACACCTGTTGATGCAGGCTTCTACTTCCTTGTCAATGCTAGGCCATATATAGTCCTGCTTGATGCTTAGGAGGGATTTGTGTCTACCAGGGTGGCCAGCTATCTCTGAATTGTGGTGGTTAATCAATATGTTGGTTTGGGTTGGGCCCTTGGGTACATAGATTCTGTTGTGGAGCAGCAAGGTGGTGTCCTTCAGGGAGTAACCTTTCTTTGAGTGATGGCAATCTGGGTCCTTTGCCAGGGCTTTGACTAGTTTGGTTGAGTAGGCGTCTTGCTTCTGAGCTTCTATCACATCAGGTTTGCTGGCAGCAATCTTCAAGTATTCAGTTGTATTCCTAGGCTGATGGGGTCTAGTGGTGTATGGGTGTTGCAGTCCTTGATTTCTGTAGAGGAGGGGATTAGGTCATCTCTCCTGCTCAAGGCGTCTGGTACTAAGTTTACCTTTCCTGGCTTGTAGTCTATGATCAAGGTGTAGTTGGCCAGTTCTAAGGCCCATCTTGCTTGTTGTTGGTTCAGCTGGCATAGTTTGAAGAAATAGACTAAGTTCTTGTGGTCTGTCAGAACCTTTACTGGATGTTTAGCACTGCACAGGTACCAGCGCCAATGCTTCAGGGTCTTTATTATTGCAAGCATCTCCTTGTTGTAGATTGGGTAGCTTCCTTTGGCAGGCAGCATCTTCTTGGAGTAATATGCTACAGGATGTAGCATACTATCCCCTCCTTCCTAAAGAAGGACCCCACCCACTGCAAAGTTGGATGCATCTGTCTCAAGCACAAAAGGTTTAGACAGGTCAGGCATGGTAAGGACAGGGGCAGACGTGAAAGCCTATTTCAGGGTCTCAAACGCATAGTGCATTCATCAGTCCAAAAAAATTGGACCTTTTCCAAGCAGAGTCTGGTCAGTGGCAGCGTTATGGAGGAAAAAGGTTTTATGAAATCTCAGCAATAGTTTGCTAACCCCAGGAAGCTTCTGACATCTTTCTAGCATGTGGGGATAGGCCAGGAGGTTACATCATCCACCTTGTCCTGAGTCATTGCAAATCCTCCAGTCTTTACAACATAGCCCAGGAATTCCACCTCTGGCTGGAAGAATTCACATTTCTTGAGTTTTGCGTGTAGATTGGCTTGTGAGAGTTTGCTCAGGATTAGGTCCAAGTGATGTAGGTGCTCTTTGTGGGTCTTACTATAGATGAGGATGTTGTCAAGGTAGGCCACACAGGACTGGTCTAGGTATTCATCCAGGACTGAATTGATAATACTCTGGAAGGTGCTAGGGGCATTGTATAGTCCAAACAGCATCATCAGGTATTTGTAGAGTCCATACCTGGTCTTGAAGGCTGTTTTATACTTGTTGCATTCTTTGATTTTGATTTGATTTAAAGCGTCTCTGAGATCAATCTTGGAGTAAACTTGAGCGCCTGTCAAAACATCATACAAGTCATCAGCATTAGGAATAGGTTATTGGTTCTTTATAGTTATATTGTTCAGCTTCTGGTAGTTAACACACAAGTGCATACCACTGTCCTTTTTTCCCACAAACAGCATTGGTGACAAGCAAGGGCTCTTGGACACACAGATGGAGCCCTTCTTGGACATGTCTTTGATTACACTTTCAGTGCCAACTGCTCTTTGTGATTGCAGCTATATATGGGATCATGTCAGGGCTTGGTGCCAGGCAAGAGGTCAATAGTGTGGTCATAATTTGTGTGTTCAGGGAGAAAGGTTGCTGCTTCCTTGCTGAAGACGTGGTTCCACTTCTCTAACAGAGCAGGTAGGTCCCTCACACTGGGTTCCATTTTCAGGGTCAGCAGCGTGTTGGGGGTTCCTTTGGTTGGACCCATCCGGAACAGCGCTACGTCACAAGAGCTAGCCCCTTTTAAGGCAACTTTTTGATCACAGAATTTCAGGGTGCCATCATGCCTTTGAGACCAGGAGTCTCCCAGGATCAATGGGTGGGGAAGTCTTTTCAGGATGATGGGGAGTTCTGGGTAGATGTTCTGACCAATTCTTAGCAACAACTTGGTTTCACACCTGAACCCAAGGTCATGGGAGCTGTTCCCCATGATCACCTTAACGCCTTCAGTGGTGGCTTTTAGTCCTAGGTCCTTTGCAAGAGTGGCGTCAATAAAGCTTTCTTCAGCTCCTGTATCAATAAATGCCTCAACAATCTGGGATGTTGTGAGTGTTTTTAATTTGACTTGGAAAAATTTGTAAGACTAAGTGGAGGTGTTTATTTGTGCTAGGGAAACTTTAGGACCAATTTTTTGGGGGGAAAGCCTTAGTGAGGTGGCCAGGTTTGTGGTAGTAGAAACACAACCCTCCACAGTAGTGACGTTGTAGTTCCTCAGGGGACATTCCTTGTCTGCTGGGTGTCTGGGCACAGTTAGTGCTCTGAGTGACAGGGGGGTGCCTTCTTGGTTAAGGCTCAATCCTCTGCACAAGAGAAGTAACTTATCTAGACCAAGCGTGGGGGATGATGCTCAAGGAGTTCTTTCAAGGAAGGGCAGGCTCTTCAGTAGTGCAGGAATGGCAGATAACTTGTCTTCAAGTTGGGTTCTAGCTTTCAGTTTAAGGAGCTCGTTGGTATAGGCTTTTAAGGTACAGGAACTTTTTTTGGTGTGCAGTAGGTTGATGAGGGTGTGGTGGTGGGTGTCTTGGTTGTTGCCAGTGGCCATCAGTTCACTGTTGAATTTGAAGTAGTCTAGGCAGAACTTGACGTCTTTGGTGGTGGCCTTCCCAAACCAGTCTAGGGCATTGTCAGAGAGCATGTAGGCCGCACCAAGTACCTTCTCTGTATTGTTAGAGTAAGAGCTTACATTGGCCTGGAAATGGAGACAGAGGACTGGCATAGCTCTACAGGCTTCTTCCAAGGTGAGCTTTCCCATCTGCAACATGTCCACCTTGGCCGTGGATTGATTGACTATAACATTATGGACTTGTGAATTTGGGGTCTTGGTCTTCTTGACACCAAGTGAGGCGTCCTTTGATTCTGTACTGCATTAATGTCTAATTGCTGATTTAATTAAGTTGGTAACTAGCTTGTAGGTGTAGTAAGCTGAAAGCAATGAAAATAGCATACAAGATGCCCCAAGAGTTATCAACATCTTGGGGCCCAGGAACCATGATTAAAGAAGATTGCCATAATGTCAGGGATCTAGCCTGTGGGGGGGAGTCATGAGAACTTACAGGCAGACAGCCCGTGGGTCCTGCAGGAAGGGCCCACCACAAGATTGAAGCTAACTTTACAATATAAGATAATGATTTGCCCAGAAGAGCCCAGGGTCTGCTAGCAGGCACCATTGAATCAATCAGGCTGGTGAGGGTGATGTACATCACCCCAAATATCTGTGTGGAGGTGGATTTATTGGTTGAAATGTATTTCTGCAGGCAGTTGGGCTGCAGGGTGAGAGGTGGTGTCATTGGAACTAGATAGGCAGGCAGGTATTTATACCTATTGCGGAACAGCAGGGGAGGTATGGTGACCTGAGTTCCTTCTCTACCAATGGTTTTGGTTTCTCTAGTTCTGGCTTCTGGTTCATAGATTAGGATTTCCTCTAGGGTTAATTCCAAATATGCCAGGTTGGGTGGGTATTCTGTGAAATGTACCAGGCCAAAGGGAGCTCCTGGTGGAAAATATAGTTTGGGCAGTTGGTCTGTAGTTTTTTGGGGTTGTTGGGTGTGAGGTACAGAACTGCAGGAGGTAGACTGCAAATGAAATAGAACTAAAATCAAATATGGAATAACCTGGTTGAACCAAAGGTTTGTGTCATTTTATTGCAAGAATGGCAATGGGCAACTTCCTGGCGGCCCAGGGAATAGGTATACTCATCTTCCATGGAGAAACTTTTACAATTTCCTTTGGGCCTGGTGATACCATCTACCAGGGTTTTGCAGCCCTCCGTGGCATCCATTGCAGGAGATATTTCATTGGCTGGCTCAAACTGAGAAGACTCAAATTTCCCTTTTGGGTTGCAGGGTTGGTCATCCTTGGGTGGCCTGCATTCCACAGGAAGTTTCTTTGCTTCCCCCACTGGGGTGGCCCAAGTTATTTCAGGATCTTTGGCTTGGCCCGTGCTCTCATTGGTTGGGTTAACATGAACCTTTGGCGTGAGAGGCCTTGATGCAAGTAATTCTTGTTCATCCAAACCCAGGAGATTCCCCAAAGTAAAATCCTGCTTTGGTTTGAGTCCAGGAAACTGCAGGCAGCCGGTCCTGCAGGCTGGCGGCCTGCAGGGTTTTAGGGTTTGAATCCCGTAGTTGAGGTTTTCCCATAAGAGTAGTTAGCAAGAGTTTGTCATTTGTGAAATTTGCTCTTGCTGTTAGTGTTATGAACTGTGGCTCATGACGCTGAAGCAGAAGGCGTCAATAGCCCTTCAACATACTGGTTCCTTTTCAATAAGTTACTACTCTTCAGAAGTAGGAGGGGGCCTTCCCCTTCTTAGGGAAGTCTTTTACAAAGCATCAGTAATATCCAATTGAGCCTAAAAGCACCTGTGCATCATGTTGTCTGGATGAGATATTTAATTGGTGCAACAGCATGTAACTTGTTGTTCATTGCCAGTGAGGGGATAATCAGTACAGCTCCAATCTTTGTGATAATGGTGTATCCTTTGAGTTATTTGCCTTTTGTGGCAGCTGTCTAGCAAAGGCGTCTGATAGAGCGCGGACCTATTGGGAGTGCCTTGTCTGTGCCAATGAAACAGAGTGTGCCTTGAGCGCGCCCATACAGTAAGGTTGATGTAACAGCTTGCGGCTTGATAGCACGTACATCCAGTTTCACAAGAAGCAACCTTTTTTACTTATGGTACCTTATTAGTGTATTTCTCTTGATTATCACAAACTCTGATTAGACTGGGAAAGTTATACAAGTGTTACAGAGAATTCCAAAGAGGTGGTTCTAAGGGCCCATGATTCTCAGTACAATCCTTGGTGGCCTTCAATATCCCCTTGCTTCAACTATCACCTTCTGTTGGAAATCATGCCATTTGAACAATTTTGATATGGCCTTCAAATATTAATACTCACAAGGCTTGGTTGTATTTGTCTTTGATTTTGGAGTTTGTTCACCTTCTGTGAATGGGTTGACATCATTGTCCACTCATTCTGGATTGCCCTACCTGCAACTGACTGATCTTGGTATGACCTCACCCCAATGTGACCTCATCAGCCACACTGCCTACCTAGTGAATTATCAATGGCATCTGTCTACTATTTAATTAGAATTGTTTTCCCTAATAAAGACAAGTTTATCCAAATTTGTGTTAGCTTTTATAATCTTCAAGTTTTTTCCTCCCTTTTTGCCAAAAGCAACTCCTCTTTGTTTATTCCATGAAATTAAAGTATGTGCCCTAAATTTTGCCTTGAAGGCTAACCCAAGGCTAGCTTCAAACCTCAAACTGTTTGTAATAAAGGTTTCCTACTGTGTCTTCTTGGATGTTGTCCCTAAGAACCAAACACAACACCTTCCAAGTGCGTTATGTATTACCTCTTATGATGCTGGTCTCCTTTGGTGCTCTGTTGTGTTGCCTGCAGTTACTAGTGTGTTTCCATTTAACTTCTTCTACAGTTGAATGCATAGTGCCCCTGTAGTGAGCACCATTGTCAGGATTTTTGCATTAAAGCACCACAATTATATATTATAGGGTACAGGGCATTTTCTTGAATACAGTCATATGTGAGGATATAAGTAGTATTGTATTAGAAGATCCAGGATCAAATGGAAACATAATTATTGTCAAAGAATGGCTCCTGATCACGCAGAAGTACTTACAGATTAAAAGATGAATTTATTGTAATTCATTAATTATTCTTATACCCTCTAAAAGTTTAATCCCTGGGCTGCTAGAAATGTCTTCTAGGGCATTATAACATGCCCCTATTTTGGGTATCAGTAATCTAGGCTTGGTGCTTATTACATGTTGCCCAATAGAATATATTCATCTTCACCCAGCACAGGTGGCCTCTTCTGGCGTGGGTTGGTTTAGTGTCTTCAGGATCACTTCTTTTTATCCTGAATATGCTTCAGAGTTGATGCTTAATAATATGATTAATATGGGAATTTGATATTATGGGGAATCAAACACAGCACCTTGGTGCTTGATGTAAAAGTAGGGCAGCACTTTGGCGCCCACAATATTTGTAAGGCGGTGCTGCAGCAGTGCTTATCATTGGCTGATTTATATTTCAGGTCAGTAGACTGCTGATGGTTCCATATATATGTATTCTATATTACCAATTTACGGTGTTTGACTGCTGTAATTCATATCCACAAGCTCTGTAGTAATTGACATCATTGATTTTTATACTGCTAATTTATGGTGTTGGCTGTTGGAATTCTAATCTGTGAGCTCCATATAATTGACATCATTCCTTGGTCAAAATTCCCAACAACCATATTACTCAGTAATCCTGACAAGTGCCATAATTTCCTGGAGAATTTGTGCTGTAATAATTTGACGCTTAGGGCGCTGGGCCGCAGGCGTCATAGCCTGATTGCCTGAAAGGAGAGCAATTTGGATATTTGTGGTCAATTTTTTCAAATCAAGATTGACATTATGATTGGCTTATTGACTGATACCAGGTGTGGGGTCAGGAAAGGGGGCATGTGCAGAGCTAGTCTCTTGGTGACTATCAACAAAGTTAACCCCATATGGGTTGGGATTCAGATATAGGTTGGCTTTTTTGTTACCCACATCATTGATCTGGGTGTAAATGGGGGCCTTCAAATACTGGATCTTCTGTCCACTGAGAATAGCTTGGCTCCTGCTTTATTTTCTGAGGCTGTCAAAAATTTTGTTGTTAACAAAAACCATTATAAAATAAAAGCAATCAAAAATCACTAAAAGAAGAAGATTAAAATTTCACACTCTGATTTTTATTATAATCATGAGTCAAGATTTGGATAGTTCTTGAAACCTTTACACACAAATAAAGAGCTTTGAAAATTGATAAAAATGTGTATGTTCCTAAATTTAATGGCTGTTGATTGCTGTTAAACTGTTGATTTTATATTTTAGGATTCATACACTACACATCTTGTATGACTTCATTTTGTTTTGTGTTTGTGAAATCTTGATTCTAGGTTGCTCTATTTTTGTTTCATTTTAGCCTTCTGTTGGATCCTCATCTAAATCCTTATAGTATTATAATATATTCTGGAATAACTCCAATCTATTTCACTTGTTGTACCAAGTGTCATGGCCCGCCATGACATGGTAGCTTTAAAAGGTCACGTTTTAAAAGCTTGGATCAATAAAGCTACCTCTTGCCGTCAGAAAGCCACCTTGATGGTCTCTCTAGGTACCCTAGATCACATGTTATGGCAATTTAAAGAGCCAAGTTCAAAAACTCTGTTAACATGCCCCAAAATGGTTGCAAGATTGGATTTCAAATCAAGACAAGTAACAATTAGTGAGTGGGCAAATCCAATCATATATCAGCTTCCAGTGATCAGTTTTGGATTTTATTATGCTCAAATGAAAGCCCCAGGCAAGGAGAATTGTAACAATTTTGACAAGGAAGCGTCAATACCTGATTGGTTGCACCAGTTGCAACCAATAAGAGACAAGGCAGGATTAAGAGGAATGATTTATGAAAACATGTTTTATTAAAGCAATCTTGATTGAGCTTATATAGCTGCTCAAATACAAACTTGGCAATTGAGGTAAATCTCCTTGCATTTGCATAGCTGCAAGGTTTAAGTCACAATATAAACTTGCATTGAATATGAAACTAAATCCATCATTTTTATGAATAAAACATGATGGGGATTACTTCTGGGTATTGCATTGCTTAACAATCAACTTTGATTAAATGAAGTTAACTCTATTAAATTCATCACAGAATCCTGCTGAAGTATTTTTAGATGACTAACTGAGGCAAAGCACAAAATTCAAATCTGGTCAAAAGAATATGAATAGAATTAGTCAGCTTATGTCTCAAACTTTTATCATGACCCCCCAGATAGAGAGACAAGAACCTTCAGGAATAATCTGGAAGAATCTCAAAGACTAATACAAATGGTATAAAAAGAATCTAGTTCTGATTTCCCCATTGTGATCATTCTTGGTCTGAATAATAAATAAAGTACTTCTCTTAGACTATATTTTAAATGGATCAGAGTTATGAGCCCTTGGGCCCTGACAGCAAGTCATTTTGTTTGTACTTTGGACTACATTGTTTGATGTTGATATAATTTTTTCTTTTTTTGCATTTTTTCAGTTCACCTAAAAAAACTCAAATTATTTGCAGTCTGGGACTTTCCCAGCTTTAAGTCTTCTTAAATATGAGCCCATTTTCTTTAAACCTGAGTTTTTTGCTTAGCATCATAGCCTTGAAAACTACTGTACTTGCACTTTGCTATATACAGCTATTCAACCTTAATCCTGTGTCTGAATTAATTTTCTACACTGTAAAAAAACTTTAATAGCTTCTCAAAAACTACTAGCACCCTTCTGAAGTTCTCTTAGGCCATGTACACTTTACATAGTACTCACATAATCTAGATCACAAAAAGTAGACTTTGGAGCATCTTCTTTTGTGCATCATTTCTATCACCAAAGAGGAAATTTACCAGTTGGTAAGAGATAATCAGATTATAGCCAAAATCCACCTGATTTTAAGAGAAAAATAAAAGCTATCAATAATTTATCTAAATTCTATGAAATCCCTAATCTTTCCTAAGCCAGAGAAATTGCCCTTATCTGAAGCAGGAATTTCAGGACAGATCAGCCAGTATTTGAGAGTGATATACATAGTAATCCTTGGGTTTTGGATTATTTCATACCAACCAGAAGTCTTGGTCTATTTAAGAGAGAGCTCTCACTTACCTAGTTAAGTTATAATCTAATATCTGATGAGCCATGCCTGATCACTCACCTGCCTTGTCATTCATGCCCATCAGTAATTCTAATAAATCTTGGGTTCCCAACACTCAATCCATTATGTTTGGTGTACTGAATTCTTGGTTTTTCTGTATTATCTTTATTCATCCTGCATTTTAATATACTTCATATTAATTTTTAATGAGCCTTTGTTTAATTCTTGGCCTTTTACTGATTAACTAATTAATTCAATATTATTTGCAGCCTGTAAATTACCCTATTCCTGTTTTGCTGAATGTTGAATACATTCCTAATACAGATTTTATGATTTCATTTATCCTCACAGCTGTGAAAACTCCTGTACCATGTACAGTAACCTCTATAAGTAATGTGTCATTGTCAATATTTAAGGTAATGCAATATTTAACAAATCAAAGATGAGTAAAATTGGCATAAAAATTTACAGCAAAATTTCACACAAGGCTTTAAAATTATGTGAAAATAACTTAAAGTGAAAAAAATCAAAAATAAACACTATTATAAACTTTTAATATATATAAGAGTTATGTACATAAAATACTTATGAAAAAGAGCCTCTTTCCCAAACTTATCTAGATAATAAAATTGAGGTCATAGATTACTTTGAACAGAAAACATGACTGAAACAAGAGAAATACCTGAGTATATTTGCAGACAAGGTATCTTAGCAAAAGATATGGGGTTATCTTATGGGAAAATAAGCAAGAAGCTTAATATTGGTGCTTAAAATGCCCAAGAAATTTACCTACTGTTGCAAAATCTTTGATTAAACCTCTCAGGGAATTAACGCCCCAAGAAAATCACCAAATGACACACCAAATGGTTCACTGCCCAACCAGTAAACCGGTGGCACCATTATCAGTCAAGCCATATATGACAGGGATCAACCAATCAAGATCATAAATGGAACACAACTTGAATAAACCTTGTGACTCAAGAGGAACATTACTAAGATAAGCCCCATGACCCCCATGACGTACATGGACAACATGTGTCTTGTCATGATAATATATATACAGCTATATTCATATTCAATAAAGTATTATTCTCTTCTTAAATCTTCCCCTTTTTCTGTTTATTATACTTCTTAGAAGTATAAACTTGACTGTGGTAGCACAAGTAGGTTATCCATAACTACCTAACCCAAAAGAAAAATTCCTCCTAAGAAAAGGACCCAAGCAATGGTACTCCCTAACAGCTTGAGAGACTACAAGGAAGGACATGACATTCCCGCAGGCTTTGTTGTCTACAACAACATACTTGTACCCATTGAACAATACAACACTCTCAAAGCCTGCAGATTGTTACCCACAGTACCAAACACAACAGCACCATAGCAGCCTGAGATACCCAACATTGTATTCAAGTGTCTGTGTACAGCTGAAATTGGTGCCTTTGCAGGGCTGCGCCAAGAGAACGCCTCCCTTTGGATTAACAGTACTGAAAGTAAATTTGAACAGGTGGAATACCCCCAAAGACTCTGGGTCAGCAAAATTGCCCTCCACGTTACAGGGACCGCATCACGTTTTGTAAGCGGGTAGATAGCGCAACACCTCAACCAGAAAGGAGACTGGGAGCTATTCAAAGTGACATTCCTCAAAAAGTTCTCTATGAAGGATTTCAACATAGTAATCATGACAGAACTTTGAACCTTCAAATTAGCAGGAACAATTGAGGAGCACATGGCTGCATATGAAGACCTACATGACTCTGCACCCAACACCATCAACTTTGATGAACCTGGGCCTTGCCTGGATTTCTACAATGGTCTTCCCACACACATTAGATGTCAGTTTGATATGACCTGCTGCAAGAACCTTGAATATGTATTCTTAGAAGGAAAGTGTTCAGCTCAGAAATCAGACAATCTCATGTAACCAACAAAGGCAAAGAGAGTCCTTCAGCCAAGATGGATCCTTGACCCAATAAGCAAAACAACCAAGCCATCAATACCCATCCTTGAACTGGGAATCATATTGCTCAAGCCAATCAGGCAAGCACTAAAGATATCAATAAGGAGGGAAAAGCTTGTGGGAGTGCTTAGGTGAGCCGTCCTCCCCCACTTTACAAGACTTGTACAGGGACCAGGATGTGGATTCAATCACCATGATACAAGTACCCTCCAGCAACCCTCTACTGTTTGCCGCCCAAACTGGAAATAAACTCCTCAATTATCCTTTCTGTTTTTGCAGATATCAGGGTACCACACTATTTGACACTGGAGCAGATCAATCCCTAGTCAAAAAGAAATTTGCTGACCTCATGAAACTCCCTATTACCCAAAGCAGTGTCAGGAAGGTCATCATGGCGGATAACAGAAGCACATCAGTTACTCAAGAGGAAAAACCTTTCTGTGCCCAAATTGGAGATGTGCAAACCACGCTTAGTGGCCCCATCTACAAATCCCCAAATACAACATTATACTTGGTCTGAATTGGATGAGAAAGACCAAACCTCACATTGACTGGGATAGTGCTACCCTCACCATTCAACAAGGAGAAGTGCATCACCATGTTTACCCAACTCACCTTGATATGCTTATGAGGGATCATGTATTTGTGAAAATCATGGAGACAGAAGAGGAAACCAACCCTAGCAAAATCAATTGGAGTACCTGCACATACAAGGTCATCCATTTTAAAAACACAGAAACTAGGCATGAAAAGGACCCCATCCAAGATCAGCTAGTTAACAAGTTCCCCACTGTCTTCCAAGAAACACTGCCAGGACTACCTCCTGACCGCGGCATACAACACAAAATTGACCTCAGGGGAAGTGTGCCTAAAGCACAACCTATCTACTGCCTCACACAACAAGAAGATGACGCCCTAAAAGCATACCTTGATAAAGCACTCAAAAAAGGCCTCATACAACCGTCAAAGTCACCTTTTGGTGCTGCTGTCTTCTTTGTGGCAAAGAAAGATGGAGGACTCTGCCTGGTCACCAACTACAGAGCGCTCAACAAGGTCACAATTAAAAACAGGTATCCCCTGCCCCTAATTGATGACCTTTTTGATGCCCTGGGGGGTCCCAAATCTTCAAAAAGATTGATTTGACAGCAGGTTATCACCAAATTTGCATGAATCCTGAAGACATTCCAAAGACCACATTTAGAACTAAATACAGATCCTTTGAATTTGCTGTTCTCAACTTTGGCATGACAAACGCTCCCAGTACCTTTGTGACCTTCATGAACAAATTTTTTAAGGAACACATTGGAAAACAAACAATCATCTACATGGACGCCCTCATCATCTATAGTCCCAACCTGGAACAACACTGGAAAGACGTCTGCCTGGTCCTCCACACCCTTGAAGAAATCTAATTGGTTGCAAAACCGTCAAAGTGTGAGTTATTCTCAACAGAACTCCCATTTCTTGGTCACATTATCAGCAAGGGCGGAATCAAACCAGACCCAGACAAGATATGCTCCATAACTGAGATGCCAGCCCCAAGGAACAAGAGCAAACTCTGCACCTGCCTGGGAATGGTAGCCTACGTAAGAAGGTTCATTCCTGATTGGGGTGCCCTAACAGCCCCCCTGTCTATCATCACGGGCAAAACAACCAAGTTTGTCTGGATACTGCTATATGACCAACACTTCCCCCAACTAAAGGAACACATGGTCACTGCCCCTATCCTCCAATACCTGAACCATGAGGGAATCTACGAGCTAGAAACCAATACTTCTGATTATGCCATAGGATGAGTACTCTGTATCCAAATGGCAGAAAAGGACTTCCTCCCTGTGGCATATGAATCAAGGAAGTTATCTGACAACAAACAAAGATATCCCATACACAACAAGGAATTGGTAGCCATCATACACTGCCTCATGAAGTGGCAATGCTATCTGGAAGGAGCCCAAACGTTCAAGGTACTTACCAATCACAAGTTGCTAGTGTTCTTCAAACACAACAGCACTTGTCAATGAGACAAGCCAAATTGATGAGTCTCATACAGAGATACCCCATGCAAATTGAATATAAGCCAGGCAAAGAAATGCTTACTGCAGATGCCCTGTCAAGGCTATACAGCAAACATGTCTTCTGCGCTGATGGTGACTCCAACTGGCCCATGTTAATCATGGGGAATTTTCAGGAAGGGTTCCCACCTGGCACCCTAATGGACATCCAAGAGAAGGTCCTTAAGAACAAACACCTGTTCAAAAATGTATATGGCACACTACACCAAATACTCCCAAGTGGTGGCACCATGCCTTACGTCCTGTCAACACAAAAGATTGACACAATCCTCTGATATCATAGAGACCTTGGGCACACCTGCAGCAGAAACTTGCATGAATACCTCAAAACACACTACTGGTGGCCCAAAATGCTAGATGATATCAGAGAATTACTGGAACAGTGCAAAGTCTGTGAGAAGTACACCCACACCAAAGCACCACCCAATTCAATAGTACCTGTATCCATCACACAACCCTTCAAGGTATGGTCATTGGATATTGTGGTACCAATGCCTGGCAAAAACAAGGGCAAGAAGTACATCATCACAGCTATAGACTATGCAATTAGATGGCCTGTGGCGCAAGCCACCAAATAGCACAAAGGCAACAATATGAGATGCTTCATTGGAAAAGAGACCATAGCCAAGTTCAGTAAACCTGACAACTTAATCACAGATTGAGGCACCAAACTTAAGGCCATTGACACCAACATTTATCTTGCCAAAAATGGGATAAAACACATCACAGCCAGCCCAAATCACCTTCAAGCAAATGGGCAAGTAGAACAACTAAATGTCATGCTCATAGAAGCCCTCAGTAAGTTATCTACTAATAATCAAAAGGCCTGGGTCAACATGCTCCCAACAGCGCTCATGGTCTGTAGAGCATGAGTGAACCGCAATATGGGCAAAAGCCCCTACAAACTTGTCTATGGACAAAAGCCTGCTCTTGTTAGTACAGCCGCGGGACCACAGTTACCTCTGCCCAAGAAGGTGCCAGACAACAGTGACCCCAATGTAATACAAGCCAGAAAAGACCAAGAGGAGATGAAATGCCAAAGGGTCAAAAGAGAAGCAATCCCATTGCAACAAGAGAGATTCCAAGTCAGGGACAAAATCTGGGTTGTCAACCATGACCAACACAAATTGGACCCAGGATTGTGTGGGCCAGGCATTGTCATGGAAGTCAAACCCAATAACACCTACCTCATCAAAGGTATTGTAGCTTAGACTGAACTGAAACGTATGCACCACAACTGCCTCTGCTTGTGCAAAGCAAGAACAGCCCAACAAAAATCCAGACTCCCTATTCCCAATGCCAAACTGGATCAATACCAAGCATGTATCCCTGACACTCTCAAGAAAATCCCCAAGGCTCCGCCTTCCAGTACCCCAGGGGGAGATGTCGCAACATCTTTGATTATTCCCTCTGGGGGAATTAACACCCCAAGAAGATTACCAAATAGCGCACCAAATGGTTCACTGCCCAACCAGTAAACTGGTGTCAACATTATCAGTCAATCCATCTATGAAAGGGATCAACCAATCAAGATCCTAAATGGAATACAACTTGAATAAACCTTGTGACTCAAGAGGAACATTACTAAGATAAGCCCCATGACCCTCATGACGTACATGTACGGCATGTTTCTTATCATGATAATATATATACACCTATATTCATATTCAATAAAGTATCATTCTCTTCTTAAATCATCCCCTTTTTCCGTTTATTATACTTCTTAGAAGTATAAACTCAACACTACTATGTCAGAAACCCAACTCAGTGAATAATTGACCAAGATCAGGCCACCCCAAAAAACCAATGAGAAAAAAAGTTGGCTAGTAATCAGAAAAGCTTTAAAAAATTGCTTTTTATCAGACAAACAAAGAAAAAATATTAAAACTCTTCATTACCCCAGAAAATATAGTTAAAAGAATGGCCTTTGTCCCCAATATATTGACCACTCTATATTTTTCTGAGAGAAGGTTATTTGATCTGATGAGACCAAAGTGCATCTCACTGGATATTAGAGGCCCAAAAATTTATATTGAAAAACATGGCCTTCTCTCAAGCTATGCTGCTTAAATATACTATTAAAGATAAGCTTACAGGTACCATGTTTTGGGGCTATTTTACAGCCAACACAAGAGAGGAGATCCAGCCACTCATTGGGAAGGTGGATGCTATTGTCTACAGAAAGATTCTTAGTTGGAATATATGTTGGCTTATGAGGGGTCTGCAAGATACAGCCAATTATATTTTCTTGCAAGATAACACCACTATCCACAAGGCCAACATTATTAAGGAATAATTGAATTCTAAACAGATTGCTTGCTTGGATTGGATTGGATTGGCCTCCTCAAAGCCCAGATTTAAATACTATCAAGCATCTCTGGGATGCTATTGAGTCTAACTTTCCAGAAGGCTCAAAACAATCCATAGTGGATGGAAAATCTGGGTTGGCAAAAGCATGTGAGGCAATCAGGGCAGGAAGATATTCTGTCAATTATTTTTCCATCAACTGATTTTCAGTCAAATTTGATCCAACTGTCGCAACATCTACAATTACTCCCTCTTGGGAAACTAATTCTCTGAGTGACTCACCAAATAATTCTCCAACTAATCATTAAGTCAGTGGTACTATTATCATTTGCCCATTTATTACAGGGATCAAACATTTCAAATCCTAAGCAGAACACAACTTGGACAAGCCTTGTGACTTAAGAGGAACAATCACTTGGATAAGCCCCATGACTACCATGATGTACATGGTCAGTATGTGGCTTTCCATGATAATATATAATACTCTAAACTCATATCAAATAAAGTATCATTATCTTCTTGATTTTCCCCTTTATCTCATTTTATATACTTCCCAGAAGTATATACTCAGCACAACTATAATTTTCTTCATATGTAAGTTTTTTAACTTTATAATAAAACAAATTTTTAACTATACTATATTTACTAATAAAAGCTATACTTCACACATATAATTATTTTTAATTTACTTTTTTTGTATTTAATAGGCTTTATTTTAAATATTTACCTTTTAAATACTAATTAAATTAAATTTCTCTGCTAGAAAATAAAATAAGATAAGATCATTAAAGGTTTCAAAGAATAATTTTTAAGGAAATACTTTCTTTATTTTTTATTTTTGCAAAGGAAAAAAACTTTACATGTGAAGAAAATTATAGTTGGATCAAATTTGACTGAAAATCAGTTGATGGAAAAATAATTGACGTAATATCTTCTTGCCCCAGGCAATCCTTATGGAAACTCTCAAGAACCTTGTCCACGCAGTACCTAGAAGGCTTGCTGCATTATTGAAGCCAAAGGGGGACCAGTAAAGTATAAAGTACTTGAGATATCTAATGTTGTAAACTACCTAGACGTGATAGTAAATATTTAGATTTTTGTTTCGCTTTTATTTATTTTCACATATTTCTTTACAGCCTTGTGCAAAATTTTGCGGTCCGGCTTTTTATGCTGATTTTATTCATTTTCGATCTGTAAAATCTTGCATTACTTTAAATAATACTGATGTCACATTACTTGGGGAGTTACTGTATGATGCTTTGTACATAGCTATTGTCGATTTTCAATCAAGATGCCAACTGTCGATAATTCTTTATCTTTTCCAGCTGAAGGGTGATAAAGCAATGCATGGGGAGTGTAGTGACGTCATAAATCTATCTATTCGGTGAACGAATGAAAAGGCAAATAGGAAAGCAAATAAAAATATCGAATAAATCAACAAGGCAATAATTTAGATTATTTGTCTGCATTCGTCCGCTTTCGGCCAAAAAATATGGCATGCCAATCCTTCATAGCTGTGCTCAAAGTCAATCATCTCGACTTTTACCAAACTAAAATCGGCTACAGCGACCTACCTACGTCGAGCTCTGCTAGCATAATCTCTGTTTAATTATTCCCAATAGATTCTTTGTTTATTGCTTCTCAACTAATATCCGAAATGTCGTGTCGCATGTATGAAAATAAGTTTCCGGAGATCGATGAGGTCGTCATGGTTAATGTGCGTTCCATCGCGGAAGTTGGTGCCTATGTACAGCTTTTAGAATACGACAACATTGAGGGATGGTGCTTCTCAGTGAACTCTCTCGTAGGCGTATTCGTTCCGTCCAGAAAATTATTAGAGTTGGACGCAATGAGGCTGTCGTTGTCATGAGAGTTGATAAAGAAAAAGGTAAACTAGCAGTTTTAATATTGCCTTACAATTTGTATTTAAATTAAAGAATCTTAAAAAACAGGCTATATTGATCTTTCCAAGCGTCGTGTTTCTCCAGAAGAAATCATTAGGGCTGAGGAAAAATACAACAAATCCAAAGCTGTAAGTTTATTATTACATACTTCTTTTTTATTAGCCGTTCCAAATTTGGTTTTTTGTCATCATACTTATAAATAACTCTAAAAGGTTCATGGTATCCTTCGTCACGTTGCTGAAAAGAAAGGCCTTGTTTTGGAAACCTTGTACGAGCAATTTGGCTGGCCTCTTTATAAAAAGTATGGCCACGCCCATGATGCCTTCAGGCTGGCAATTACGTAAGATGTTTCCTTTCCCTCTCTTCTCATTTGAGTAGTGATCCTGATTCAGTTTTGGAAGGTCTTGATATCCAACCAGATGTCAGAGAAGAACTTCTTAACAAAATTCGTGCTAAATTGACCCCACAGCCCACGAAACTGCGTGCAGGTATTATCTGACAAGCTTACTTTACTCACCTATCCATAAGATATCGAAGCTACTTGTTTCGGTTATGAAGGCATTGATACAATCAAGGCAGCACTTTTGGCTGGCGAAGCTTGCTCAAATGAAACCAACCAAATCCAGGTTTAACTTGTACCTTTTTCGATCCTAATTCTTCGAAAGATCAGACTTGTTGCACCTCCCCTTTATGTCATGTCTACAAATTCAGTGGATAAGAACGAGGGATTGGAAGTTTTGGAAAAGGCCATTGCCACAATTCAAGAGCACCTTCAAAACAACAGCGGTGCATTAACAATCAAGATGAAGGTAAAGCGTGCTTTCTTTTTAGACTTTTACTCATTTTATTAGCCCAAAGCTGTCAGTGATTCTGATGAACAAGAACTCGCTGATCTTATGGCGCGTGTTGAAAAAGAAAATACCGAAATTGCTGGAGACGATGATGTCTCGGAAGAGGAATAAAAGGAGTTGGATGCCTCATATCTAAGTATTGTTATAATCCATTTAAATTTTACTCAAAGGTAAATAATATTGGGCTGCATTGAAAGTAAACAAGATACCATCAGCTTGCTTATTCATACCTGGCTTTGACGCCCAATCTCTTTATATAGTTAGATTACAATCTAACTTCCAGATACAAACCTAGAAACTATTGTATCTTAATTTTATCATAACCTCTTAACATTCTATAGATTAATTGGTCAGGTTATAAAGTTTCTAAAGCAACTGGCATTTTAAAATTGCCATCACATGTTGATAATTGTTTGACATTTTTAGTATTATTGGTACAGTAATCCCTAATCATACCTAGCTGACATCAATTCAAGGAGGAATATTTGGTTTTCAAGTCCCAGCTTTAAAACATTATAAACCAGCTTTAATTTAACAGATCAGGAAGTTATACAGTAGTTTTCAAACCTGTTAAGATAAACAAAAAATCTCAGTCTAAAATCGAAAACAACTCAGTCTAAAAGCAAAATCAAAAATCAAGGAATTTATATTAAACTATAACATATTTGGATCCACTTTGATTTCGTTTTTAGAAGAGTTTTTTTTGTTTTTAGACTGAGATTTTTTGTTTATCTCAACAGGTTTGAAAGTTACTGTATATAGTACCAGAATGTGACAGTTTGAGCTTTCAAAGAAAAGTTTGTCAATTTGAAATTATAAATACACAAGAAGTTCTTATACATCAACCACATCCCTTTTCATTTATCTAACGTCACAATATCATCAGCTTTATAAAACATGCTGTGATACACTTCCTTTATGATAAAGTTTCCTCTCTGGCAACTATCTAACCTCCTTGCTAGCAATCCTTACCCTTAGTAAGAAATACTTTTAATCAAATAAAGTATTGAGCAATCTAGATTTAGTCTTATGACTTGAATCTTCTATAGGCCTGCTTGATGAATATGGTATTTAAATACTTGCTCACTTACAGTCCCTTAAAGTTAGCTAAAGTGTGGATAAGTTTTTTGGGTCAACTTTCTCTAAGATTATTATTCATGCTGAGCTAAGAACAACTATCTTGGGTATGATAACAGAATGGCCAAGTTACTTCTAGCTGCCATTAAATTATAATCATTATAGTAGATTATAACATATACTTACATCTATTGATTTAGTTAAAACCTGGATATATTTTCTGTCTGTCACTTAAAATCTGCAGATGTTGCAACATCTTTAATAGCTTCTTCTCAGGAAAGCATTTCCCCAAGAAATGGCTTGATTGCCAGGTAAAGGTGGTCCTGAAACAAAACCAGATATACACTAGGATCAAATACTTGAGTTCCAAGGGAATATGGATCTTCCAAAATCCTGTGACTGACATGATCTACATGAACATCATGTGGTTTACCATCAACCTATGTAATAGTCTTCTTTCATATTCAACAAATTTACTATTCTCTACTTTAATTTTTCCTTTAATTTCATATTATATACTTCCTAGAAGCATATAATTAACATTATGATGAGCCAAAGATAGGTAAAAACATTTATAGCTTTGGGGCTGCTTTTACTCTGCCATACAAACCATCATATTTTTATTTAAGTTTATAAGATAAAAAACAAAAAAATGCCTAGCTTAAGTTTTTAAATACAGTAGTTTTAAAAGCTATGGCAACAACCAAAAATACCTCAGATTTAAACAAAATGATTTCAGATTTGAACAAAATCCAACTACCAGGTTGGAATATACACTCTGTTAACAGGGATTTTTGGCGTTAATGGACAAAATGGGTCAACACAGCAAAGAAATGCTCACATGCAAAGCAAGACCATTCAAAATACAATCCAAAATACATTGATTCACAAACAAAATGGTGTGAGTTGACTTTCAGTGTACATATGTTTACTATGTGAATTGGTGACAAAATGCACCCAAGCAAGGTGAGTCAAAACTCAAAACAAAAAATAAAACACAATAGCAACTCACTATGTAAACAAAATCACTCACTCAATGTGTGCAATGAATTGTAATCAAGAATGATACCAAGGTATCTAAAATAAGACACAAGATATGAAACATAAATTTTAAAAATATTGTGTTGGGTGTTTGAATTTGGCAGTAAAATCTGGGGAAATGGGTGGATTTTTTTGAGTATTATAAAATGGGCGTTGTAAAACCAAAAACAACTAATTAAGAAATAAAAAATATATAATTGAGATATTGGGTGGGGAAAACTCTGATTAAATATCCATATTCATATAAAAGCAAAAAATAAAATCAGGGAGTAACTTAATTGAAATTTATTTAATATTTTATTAAATTTTAAAATGGAAGGAACACAACACCAGAGTACCAATGCACCCGTTGTGCACTGCGGTTGTGGTTGCCCCCACGGGTCAAAGAATAGAGTTAGTGCAACCCAAGTGCCTACTCAAGGAGGAGACAGGAGAGGAGAGTTCAATAGTGACGCTGCACTGACACAGCTGGTTCAAGGAGCACAAGCTACTAGGGTGCAGAGCGTCAACCCTTGGGTCCCCAAGCTGACCCAGAAGCCTATCAAGGTCACCACTACAAAGAAAGTTAGAAACAAGGAGGTAGAACTTACTTTGTATGTGTCTGACGTTGTGTACCGGCAAGAGTTGGTCCTGTCAGCCATGCTAGAGAAGGTTAAGCCTGTACTTGGCACTAGCTATGAGCCTTACATCAGTGATGGCAACCAGGAAGAGGATAAGGAGTCTGAGTTCTACAGAACCAATGAGGGACAGTTGGTGTTAAAAAAAGTTGCTGCATTTTACACCAAGGTGCCTATGCCCTTGTTTGCAAGCCAGTCTCCAATCAGGATCTAGATTCACCAACTGCAAGAAAAGCCCGCTCAGAAGCGCATCCCTGATATCAAGTGCATCATCCTGCTCAAGCTAATGTGTGAATCTGGTGACTACAAGGCAGCCGCGGCTCTTGTTGGGGTGGATTCCAAGTACGCCTCCAAGGCCTTCAACAAATTCATCAATACTGGCTCGAGCCCTTGCCGTGGAGAAATCCTTGCGCATTTCCACCATGCTCACCAAGGAGCACAAATGGGAAATCCACCAGTGGATAACCCAAGATTGCCATCTTGAACTGGCAAATATACAGGCCATGGCCAAATCTACTTTTGGGGTTGAGGCCTCAATTTCCTTTTACTACCATCTGGTGAAGAGAATGCACTTTTCCTGGAAAAAGCTTAGGGTATCCCTGTACAATTAAAATAGCCCAACCAATCTTGAGACCTGGAAAAAATACACAGAGGCGTATACTGCCCTCAAAGCCAAGGAGACGGTCAAGTTTTACTATATTGACAAATCAGCCTTTGCCTCGTCTATGTGCAATGGGCATTTGGCTATGTCCCCAAAGGCTCCAATGACAGGATGGCTTGGCGTGCTGCAGTCCGCGCCACAGCCTACTCAATGGTGGCTCTCCTCGGTCTAAAGGGGGTTGAGCTGTACCAAATGGTACTAAGCTCCCACAACAGCTGTACCTTTCTATCAATTCCTCCAATTGGTCCAGGAGCACCTGAGGCACACAAGCCTGGGCTTCACAAATGTAATTGTGCTGGATAATGTTGGTCTCCACAAGGTGGCTGATATTCTTAAAGAATTCCGAATAATTGACACCAGCATTGCAGTGGACCCCCAGCAATTTGCCACGTCAAATTTGCGCCTTCTCTTCCTCCCTGCTTATTCACCCTCTCTAAATCCCATCAAAGAAGTTTTTGGGTGGCTCAAGTGAGTTGTAAAGCGAGGGACCCTAACTGGGACTGAGGACCTATTTGATTTACTGTAGGCCGGGATCCACACCCTCCCAGCTGAGACTATGGCCAAATTCTATAGCCACACTGATTTGTTCATCCTTGCATGCCTTGCCAAACAGCCAATCAATTAAAAGCTTAGTGTGTCCAACTTTTTTATATTCTATAATTTATTAGTTAAGATTTATTAATTATAATTTTATATTTAGAAGCTTCCAAGCCTGCAATCAAATTCAGCAGGACCATCAATGAAGGTTCATAATGTATTTATTTTATATTGATTTTTTTATTATGGCATCTGAGGCTATCCCACACACTTGATACTGGATTATGCAAATATATTTATATCACTCTTAATAGATAAAAATAAAGATGAAATTTAAAAAAAATTAAATGGTTAATGTACAACTTAGAGGTATATTTTATTAACATATAATATTTTGCTTTTTGAAAACCTTCTCTGGGATTTTTTTTAAAAACTTGTTTGCTAAAATAAGAGTTAGCAAAATTAAATAGAAAAAAATGATTAAAATTTAAAGTAAATTTAAATGTGGAATGATATTTTTATTAATGTGCACTTATAGTGAGTCCTTTGGTATGTACCCACCCAGCAATGGAGGTGGCACACAACCTCCACCGCCACACCAAAGACAGTGGACACACCCTGATTAAAATATTCTTGGTGGCTAGTAAAAGGGAGTATGGTGAGCTGGGAGTGAAGCAGCAGCTTCTCTGGTGGGGCTGCAGAACCATCAATTCCAGCCAGGACCAGGGCGTCCTGGATCACATGGTCAACTGAGTTGTACCCAGGGGGACCTTCTTGTTGTCCAGGGAGAGCTAGGCCTTGTCAATCCCAAGAAGGACCCATCTTGGTCCTCCACACTGGCGCCCATTCCAAATTAGAAGAGATACCCAAGGTAAACAACGAGGTGAAGCCTTTTCCCAGCAAAGACTTCAGTGAACTCACACAGCTTATTGTATACTGTACTTATTTTCTTTTTCTTTTTGGTTTTAGAGAAGGTCAGCTCCATGACCGCAGGAAGCCCCTTCTCATTGGCGCTCCAGGCCAACCCAAAGTTGGCGAGGAGGATTTTTATCTTCTTTATGGCTGTTGCAGCTGCAACAGCCAATTTCAACACCTTGCGCCCAAAGTTCTCCAACAGGCAAGACAGGGTGTGCTCCAGGGGGTAGCAGAAGCAAGCAGCTGCATGGGCCCAGCCCATCTCTGGTATATTCTTGAATGGGAGCGTTGCCAGGACGTCCCAAACAAGCTCAATGGAGTTTATACAGTAAACTTCATTGAGGTATACCAGGTCCAGGCAGACCAGTTGGGCACCCTTGTAGGCAGTAACTGCCCACTCAGATGCCCCCTCAGCATGCGCAAGCTCAGCCAATGCCTCCCTGGACATTGGAAAGGACCTGTGGATTCCGTCTTCAAGCTCCTGCACAACAGGGGGGGACAGAAACAGCTACCTAGCCACATGATTGGCGTAGAAGGCGTAGAATGTGGCAGGGGCAAATGGGACCAGGACCTGATAGATTTCACTGTCTATGTTTTCTAAAAAAACAGGTAAGTATTTACAAATTTTTATTGATTTTATTTTTTAATGTTACCTTTGAGTGTTTCCTCTTTGCCCGCAGCCTCAGCTGGCTTGGCCATTCTTGGCGCAAGAAGTTAAGTGGGCAGTTCTGTATCCTCAGTTCTTCTGCGCTTTGCAGGTTTGAGGTGGGAATACATCTCAGGGTCATCCGTTCAGGCAGAAAGCGGAGAGGGCAAAGTACTTGAATTGAAGGCCCTTAACCACAGTCTTCTGAATTTTTAGTAAGCGCTTGATTGTCTTCTCAGGGGTGTCTGGTATTTTGGTCATAAGGGCCTTTGCGGACACCTTGTCTATTTTGTCTCCTTCAAGGACAGCAGACTTAACTCTTGCTTTGACCTTGTGGTCAATTTCTTTGATCTCTGCAATTGCAGAGTTGAGATCCTTCAAAAGCTTCTTCAATTCTCTCATTGATTTTTTACTACCCTTTCCATATGTTTTATGGCTTTCATCCCAATAAAATCTGTATTATTCTGATACTATTGCCTCTTTGTTTATTCCTGTTTGCTTTCACATTACTTCAACATTCCATTTTTTTACCCATAGTGTATACAGTAGTTTTAAAAGCTATGGCAACAACCAAAAATACTTCAGATTTAAACAAAATGATTTCATATTTAAACAAAATCCAAGTTGCGCAAGATTCAGGATTCAAATAATTTAAATATTTTTGGTTAATAAATGAACTGTCAAACAAAAAACAAAATTTCAGTAGCCCATCATAAAAAATTATATCAAAAATCAAGCATTGTAGTTCAAACCACAAACAAAATGAACTGACACAACAAGTGAGATGAATGGATGCTATTCTGAAGTATATTATAATCCAATCAGGATTCATACAAGGCACCAACAGAAGGACTAAAATTAAACAAAATTTGAGCAATCTAGAAGCAAGATTTCATAAGCACAAAATGAAATGAACTCACACAAGATGTGTAGTATGAGCAGCCTAAAATAGAAGAATAACAGTTTTACAGCCAATCAACAGCTATCCAATTTAGGAACAGAGGCATTTTATTCATTTTCATGGCTCCAGATTTGTATGGAATGGTTTTGAGAACCTTCCAAATATGGACTTGAGATTACAATAAAAATAAATCATTAAATTTTAAAATTTCTACTTTTTGTGATTTTATCCTAGGTTTTTTACAATATGGTTTTCAACAGCAACATCTTCAACGGCGCCAGCAGCCCAAGCCCACCCAGCTTCAATGGAGGTGAGGCTCAGGGCGTGGAGGCACACATTTATACCCAAGCCTTTGAGGTGGGTAACAAGGAAGCTGACCTGTTCCTGACCCCCAACCCATATGGCTTTGACTTGTTTGAGTAGTCACTTAGCGTCTAGCTCTGCCCCTGCTCCCATACCCACCCCCACACAAGCTGCCCATCAACCAACCAATCAGGATGGTAACCTTGATTTGGAACAACTTCCTGCCCTAGCCAACCTACCCCCCTAAAGCCAATCAGGCTTCAGCTCCTCTGGCCCAGCACCCCAAACAACAGAATCATCACTGCCCAAATTCTCCAGGAAATTGTGGCACTAAACCTACAGGGTCTGTCATGGGACCATATTGCCACCCAGTTGCAGTTCACCTGGGCCACAATAATTTGGGAATTCAATAACTTAATGAATAAGGGGAATCTGATTGGGACAGCTAAGAAGCCAAAGAAGGCCCCAGAGCCCCAAATCAATGAGGCATACCCAATAATGCTTGACCTCCTCCAGCGGGACCCCAAGCTTCCCCTAACCCAGGTCTGCAAACAGCTTGCGCACCATGACATATGGGTCTCTGAGCGCATGGTGCAGCTCTGGATGCATGGAAAGGTGGCTTCCATACGGGTTCTTACCAATTTTGCCAGCAACCAATGGGATGGCGCTGAGGATTCCCTATATAACCCCACCATTGAATAAACCCTGGTCCAATGCTTGGCTAGTCTAACAGATGAAGTCATGCTTATCTCCAAATACAAGTTATCAATTGTGTTTGACATTTTTGGTGAGCAAGGAAAAGCCGCTGCCAAGAATAGAAGGAAGAAGGTCAAGAAGGGGACATTTATTGGTGCATTTCTGGCTGTTTCAGCCAAGGGTTTTGTCTACTATTGGACAAACCCAGATTTCATTGATGGCTACTTGTACAGCCACATCCTTGGTGGATTACTTAACTCCTGGGATGGCTCAAATTCAAAGCATCTGGTTTGCTTGAGCCACCAGATAAAGGATAGCTCCACTGCCCTTGAGGCCATCCAGGAATGCGGACACCAGGCCTCCGTGTACCCAGCTGGTCATGCTGACATCTATCTGGCTGATGTTGTATTCTTTAACATTGGAGATACACTCTGGGAGCGCCGCCCTCAGGCTATCAACGACCACTATCTTGGGGTCCTTGACCACAATTTTCTCTTTGGCTGCCAAATGGTGGCTGACTTGTTTGCCCAAATTGTCTTCCATGTGAACATGGGCAACCAATCACGGAAGGACAATTGCCTACCACCTTGTGCCACTGCCACCTACCAGCCTGTCCAGCCAATGACAGACAAGGAGTATGACAAGCTGTATATGGCGGCCATCACGCGCAATCCTCCTCCTCCACCCCCGCCACCACCCCCCCCCACCTTCCAGCCCAACCCACCCAATCCCAGACCCCCCAGACCAGCACTTCCTCAACGTCTTCCTTTTTGCGCTATTCTTCCTACTAGGCATCACTCTTCCCCACCCCAATAAACCCCCTGTTGCCAAACATTTTCTATTTACATTATCTTTATTTTAAATTTCAATTGTTCATGTTCTCTTTGTTTATAGTTGGTTTTATTCTTTATGTTCAGCTTATTTCTATAAAATCATATATTTACTATGCCATGTATCTAGATCCAGGACACAGTTATTTTTAGCACTTAAACACACCCCTTGTGAAAATATTAACAACAATTTGGTGGTTGCCAAAATTTGAATTAGAAAATTATAGTGTTAATTGTGTTTAGATAAAGTTGTTACTGATCTGAATTCAAACCCTTAATGAACAACTTTAAGCCAATCAGGAGACAAGTGATAAAGTGATTGTTGTGACATAAAGGATCTCTCAATAATTCTTTGGTGTATGTGCGCTAATTAATATAATTGGCTGGTTGTTTTGCTATTGTGCGCCATTGTCACTGTGGCAAGTTGTTGGTGGACTAGTGCCTAACCCAGCAGATGATTGGGCACTAGTCCACCAACAACTCACAATAGCAGCAATAGCAGCAATGGCGTACAATAGCAAAAGATCCAGCCAATCATATTAATTAGCGCACATGCATCAAAGAATTATTGAATGATCCTTTATGTAACAACAATCACTTTATCACTTGGCTCCTGATTGGCTTAAATTTTATCATTAAGGTTTTGAATTTGGATCAGTAACAACTTTATCTAAACACAGTTAACCTATAATTTTCTAATTCAAATTTAGCTGATCATCAAATTGTTGTTAATATTTTCACGAGGGGCTGTAAAAAGTGCCAAAAATAATATGGCAATTAAGGAAACAATGCTGACACAAAGCAAACAACACATATTGAGTTGAGCGTAAAACATATACACAATGGGTAAAAAGATGGGATAATGTAGTAAATGGAAAAACAAAAAGGAATAAACAAAGAGGCAACAGTATCAAAATAATACAGAATTTATTGGGACAAAAGCTATAAAAACAAATGAAAAGGTTAGTAAAAAATCAATGAGAGAATTAGAGAAGCTCTTGAAGGACCTCAACTCAGCAATTGCTGAAATTAAAGAGATTGACCACAAGGTCAAAGCAAGAGTTAAGTCTGCCGTCCTTGAAGGGGACAAAATTGAAAAGGTGTCCGCCAAGGCACTCATGGCCAAGATGCCAGACACCCCCAAAACAACAATTGAACGGCTTTTAAATGTCCAGAAGCACGTTGTGGAAGGCCTTCAATTCAAGTCCTTTTCCCTCTCTGCACCATCCATCTGGGTTGATGACCCTGAGATGTATGAACATCTCAAACCTGCAAAGCGCGCAAGAACTGTGGACACTGAACTGCCAGCACAATTACTTGCGCTGAGAATGGCAAAGCCTGCTGAAGCTGCCAGCAAGGAGGAAACCTGTGAAGGTAATCTAAAAAAAATGAATACCAACTTCAAAATACTTGCCTTTTTTTAGAGAACATTGATGGTGAACTCTGCTAGGTCCTGGTTCCTTTTGTCCTGCCCACCTTCTATTCAAATTTTGCCACTCATGTGGCAAAACAACTCTATCTGTCCCCCCTGTCTTGTGGGAGCTCAAAGACAGGGTCCATGGGTCCTTTCTGATGTTGCAGGAGGCGTTGGCTGAACTTACGCATGCCAAGAGGGCATTTGAGTGGGCAGTTACTGCCTACAAGGATGCCCAATTAGTCCACAATGACCCTGTATCCCTCAGTAGAGTTTACTGTGTAAACTCCATTGAGCTTGTTTGGGACATCTTGTTGACACTCCCATTCAAGAATGTACCAGAGATGGGCCAGGCCCATGCTTCTGCTTGCTTCTGCTACCCCTTGGAGCACACAATTTCTTACCTGCTGGACAACTTTGGGCAGGCGGTGGGAAAATTGGCTGTTGCAGATGCAACAGCCGTCAAGAAAACCAAAATCCTCTTGGCAGACTTTGGGCTGGCATGGAGTGCCAACAAGATGGGGGTCCCTGCAGCCATGGAGCCAACCTTTGGAAGACCAAGCATGAAAAGAAGATCAGTGCAGTTTTCAATAAATTGTGCGAGTTTATGGAAGCCTTTGCTGGGCAAAGGCTTCATCTGGTGGTTTACCTGGGGTATCTCTTCTACTTTGAAATGGGCGCCAGCGTGAAGGATCTTGACTGGGTCCTCCTAGGAATTGACAAGGCCAGGCTCTCCTTGGACAGGAAGAAGGTCACCCCTGGGTATGACTTGGTGGATCACATCATCCAGGACACCCTGGTCCTGGCCGGTATCTACAGGTTTGCAGCCCCGCCAGAGAAGCTGTTCCTCCATTTGCACCTGACCCTACTCCCTTTCACTAGCAGGTGGGAGTATTTTAACCAGGGTGTATCCACTGTCCACAGTGTGGCGGTGGAGGTTGTGTGCCACCTCCATTGCAGGGTGGGTACATACAAAAGAACTCACTACAAGCGCACTTAATAACATTCTCTCTTCCACATTTAAATTTACATTACAATTTTAATCATTATTTTTATTATAATAAAAATTTCTAACTCTTATTTTAGCAACCAAGATTTGCAAAATATATCCCAGAGAAGGTCTTCATAAAAGCATAATATTATCGTTAATAAAATATACCTCTAATTTGTAACATTAACCATTTAATTTTTTTAAATTTCATTTTTATATTTATTTGATAAGAGTTTTATAAATATATTTGCGCAATCCAGTATCAAGCGTTTGGGATACCCTTAGATGACACAATAAAAAATGATTATAAATAAATAAATTACTAACCTTCATTGATTTTCCTGCTGAATGTGATAGTGGACTTGGAAACATCTAAATATAAAATGATAATTAATAAATCTTGAATAGTCAATTAGAGAATATAAAAAAGTCAGACAAGCTAAGCCTTTAATTGATTGGCTGTTTGGCAAGGCATGCAAGGATGAACAAATCAGTGTGGCCATAGAATTTGGCCACAGTCTCATCTGGGAGGGTGTGAATCCTGGCCTGCAGCAAATTAAACAGGTCTTTAGTCCCAGTTGGGGTTCCTTTCTTGACAACTTGCTTGAGCCACCCAAAGACTTCTTTGATGGGATTTAGGAAGGGCAAATAGGCTGGGAGGAAGAGAAGACACAAATTTGCCGTGGCCAATTGCAGGGGGCCCACAGCAATGCTGGTGTCAATCATTAAGAATTCCTCAAGAATGTCAGCCACTTTGTGGAGACCAAAGTTGTCCAACACAATGATATTAGTGAAGCCAGGGCTTGTGCGCCTCAGGTGCTCCTGGACCAATCAGAGAAATGATAGGGAGGTCCGTCTATTGTGAGATCCCAAAATCATTAAGTATAGCTCAACCCCCTTTGGACCAAGGAGAGCCACCATTGAATAGGCTGTGGCGCAGACTGCAGCATGCCAAGCCATCCCATCATTTGAGCCTTTAGGGACATAGCCATATGCATTGCACATAGACAAGGCAAATGCCAATTTGTCAATATAGTAAAATTTTACTGTCCCCTTGGCTTTGAGGGCAGTGTACGCCTCTGCGTAGTTTTTATGGGTCTCAATGTTGGTTGGGCTATTTCAATTGTACAGAGATACCCCAAGCTTTTTCCAGGAAAAGCGCATCTTTTTCAGCAGATGGTAGTAAAAGGAAATGGAAGCCTCAACCCCAAAAGTGGACTTGACCATTGCCTGTATATTTTCCAGTTCAAGATGGCAGTCCCGGGTGATCCACTGGTGGATTGCCCATTTGTGCTCCTCTGTGAGCATAGTGGAAATACGCAAGGATTTCTCCGCATCAAGGAATTAACCAGTATTGATGAATTTGTTGAAGGTCTTGGAGGCGTACTCAGGATCCACCCCAACAAGAGCTGTGGCTGCCTTGTAATCACCAGATTTCCACATTAGCTTGAGCAGGATAATGAATTTAATGCCAGGGATGCGCTTCTGAGCAGGCTTTTTAGTGATGGGGATTGACTTCTTGGCATTGGGCACAACACAGGGCATGGGCACCTTGGTGTAAAATGCAGCAACTTTCTTCAACACTAACTGCCCCTCATCAGTTCTGAAGAACTCAGGCTCCTTGTCCTCTTCCTGATTGCCATCACTGACGTAGGGCTTGTAGCTAGTATCAAGTACAGGCTTCACCTTCTCCAGCATGGCTGATGGGACCAAGTCTTGTCGGTACACAACTTCAAACACATACAAAGTAAGTTCTTCCTCCTTGTTTCTAACTTTCTTTGTAGTGGTGACCTTGGTGTGCTTCTGGGTCAGCTTGGGGACCCAAGGGCTGATGCTCTGCACCCTAGCACCTTGTGCTCCTTGAAATGAATGTGTCAGTGTAGTGTCACTATGGGACTCTCCTCTCCTGTCTCCTCCTTGAGTAAGCACTTGGGTTGCACTAACTCTATTCTTTGCCCTGCAGGGGCAACCACAACTGTGGTGCACAACAGGTGCATTGGTGCTCTGGTGTTGTATTCCTTCCATTTTAAAATTCAATAAAATATTAAATAAATTTCAATTAAGTTACTCCCTGATTTTATTTTTTGCTTTTATATGAATATGGATATTTAATCAGAGTTTTCCCCACCCAATATCCCAATTATATATTTTTTATTTCTTAATTAGTTGTTTTTGGTTTTACAACGCCCATTTTAGAATACTCAAAAAAATCCACCCATTTCCCCCAGATTTTACTGCCAAATTCAAACACCAAACACAATATTTTTAAAATTTATGTTTCAGATCTTGTGTCTTATTTTAGATACCTTGGTATCATTCTTGATTACAATCCATTGCACACACTGAGTGAGTGATTTTGTTTGCATAGTGAGTTGCTATTGTGTTTCATTTTTGGTTTGAGTTTTGACTCACCTTGCTTGGGTGTATTTTGTCCCCAATTCACATAGTAAACATATGTACACTGAAAGTCAACTCACACCATTTTTGTTTGTGATCCATGTATTTCAGATTATATTTTGAATGGTTTTGCTTTGTGCGTGAGCCCTTTGTTGCTGTGTTGACTCATTTTGCCCATTAACGCCAATAAATCCTGTTAACAGAGTGTATATTTTTACCTGAAAGTTGAATTTTGCTTAAATCTAAAATTATTTTGTTTAAATCTGAAGTATTTTTGGTTGTTGTCATAGCTTTTAAAACTACTGTATGTTTTACGCTCAACTCAATATGTGTTGTTTGCTTTGTGTCAGCATTGTTTCCTTGATTGCCATATTATTTTTGGCACTTTGTACAGCCCCTTGTTAAAATATTAACAACAATTTAGTGATCAGCTAAATTTGAATTAGAAAACTATAGGTTAACTGTGTTTAGATAAAGTTGTTACTGATCCAAATTCAAACCCTTAATAATAAAATTTAAGCCAATCAGGAGCCAAGTGATAAAGTAATTGTTGTGACATAAAGGATCATTCAATAATTCTTTGATGCATGTGCACTAATTAATATGATTGGCTGGATCTTTTGCTATTGTATGCCATTGCTGCTATTGCTGCTATTGTGAGTTGTTGGTGGACTAGTGCCCAATCATCTGCTGGGTTAGCACTAGTCCACCAACAACTTGCCACAGTGGCAATGGCACACAATAGCAAAACAACCAGCCAATTATATTAATTAGCGCACATACACCAAAGAATTATTGAGAGATCCTTTATGTTGCAACAATCACTTTATCACTTGGCTCCTGATTGGCTTAAAGTTGTTCATTAAGGGTTTGAATTCAGATCAGTAACAGCGTTATCTAAACATAATTAACACTATAATTTTCTAATTCAAATTTTGGCAACCACCAAATTGTTGTTAATATTTTCACAAGGGGCAGTGGTTGGGTGCTAAAAATAACTGTGTTCTAGATCTAGATACATGGCATAGTAAATATATGATTTTATAGAAATAAGCTGAACATAAAGAATAAAACCAACTATAAACAAAGAGAACATGAAAAATTGAAATTCAAAATAAATATAATACAAATAGAAAATGTTTGGCAACAGGGGGTTTATTGAGGCAAGGGAGAGTGATACCTAGTAGGCAGAATAGTGCAAGAAGGAAGACAAAGAGGCAGTGCTGGGGGGTCTGGGATTGGGTGGGTAGAGCTGGAAGATTGGGGGTAGTGGTGGCAGGGGTAGAGGTAGGAGGATTTTGTGTGATGGCTGCCATATACCGCTTGTCATATTCCTCATATGTCTTTGCCTTGATTGGCTGGTAGGTGGCTGTGGCACAGGGTGGGAGGTGCTTATCCTTGCAAGATTGGTTGCCCATGTTCACATAGAAAACCATTTGGGCAAACAATTCAGCCACCATTTGGTGACCAAAGAGAGAATTGTGGTCAAGGACCCCAAGATAGAGGTTGTTGATAGCCTGAGGGCAGCGCTCCTGGAGTGTATCTCTAATATTAAAGAACATGATATCAGCCAGATGGATGTTTGCTTGACTGGCAGGGTACACAGAGGCCTGGTACCCAAGTTGCTTGATGGCCTCAAGGGCAGTAGAGCCACCCTTCATCTGGTGGCTCAAGAAACCCTGGTACTTGGAATTTGAGCCATCCCAGGAGTCAAGTAATCCACCAAGGATGTAGCCATACTTATAGCCATTGATGAAATCTGGGTTTGTCCAATAGTAGATAAAACCCTTGGCTGAAACAGCCAGAAATGCACCAATAAATGTCCCCTTCTTGACCTTCTTCCTCCCTTTTTAAATGGCGGCTCTTCCTTGGGTGCCAAAATTGTCAAAAGCTATCAATAGCTTATAATAGGAGACAAACATGATGTCATCTGTTAGATTAGTCAGGCATTGGACCAGGGTTTATTCAATGGTGGGGTTATACAGGGAATCCTCAGCGCCATCCCATTGGTTGCCGGCAAAATTGGTAAGAACCTGTATGGAAGCCACCTTTCCATGCATCCAGAGCTGCATCATGAACTCAGACACCCAAATGCCATGGTGTGCAAGTTGCTTCTGTACCTGGGTTAAGGGAAGCTTGGGGTCCTGCTGGAGGAGGTCAAGCATGATTGGGTAGGCTTCTGTGATTTAGGACTTGGGGGCCTTCTTGGGCTTCTTGGCTGTCCCAATCAGATTTTCTTTGTTCATTAGGTTGTTGAACTCCCGCATTATGGTGGCTCAGATAAATTTCAATTGGTCAGCAATCTGATCCCAGGATAGACCCTACAGATTCAGTGCCATAATTTCCTGGAGAATTTTGGTTGTGATGATTTGTTGCTTGGGGCGCTTGGCTACAGGAGCTGAAGCCTGATTAGCTGTAGGGGGCAGGCTGGGTGGTGGCAGCAATTTGTTCTGGATTGAGGTTGCCATCCTGATTGGTTGATTGGCAGGCAGCTTGTGTGGGGGTGGGTATGAGAGAAGGGGCAGAGCTAGACACTATATGAATACTGAACAATTCAAAGCCATAGGGATTGGGGGTCAGGTATAGGTTGGCTTCCTTGTTACCTGCCTCAAAGGCTTGGGTATAAACAGGTGCCTCCACGCCCTGAGTCTTGTCTCCATTAAAGCTGGCTTGGCTGCTCTGGCTTGGCTGCTGGCGCCATCAAAGATATTGCTGTTAAAAACCATTGCAAAAAAACCTAGGATAAAATCACTAAAAGTAGAAGTTTAAAATTTTATGATTTGTTTTTATTATAATCACCATTCCATATTTGGAAGGTTTTCAAAACCATTATATACAAATAAGTATCTATGAAAATGAATAAAATGCCTCTGTTCCTAAATTTTATAGCTGTTGATTGGCTATAAAACTGTTATACTTATATTTTAGGCTGCTCATACTACACATATTGTGTGACTTCATTTCATTTTGTGCTTGTTGAATCTTGCTTCTAGATTGCTCAAATTTTGTTTCATTTTAGTTCTTCTGTTGGTGCCTTATATGAATCCTGGTTGGATTATAATTTACTCTAGAACAGCATCCATTCATCTCACTTGTTGCGCCAGTTCATTTTGTTTGTGGTTTAAACAACACTGCTTGATATTTGCTATATTTTCATATAATGGGCTAGTGAAAATTTGTTTTTGGTTTGACAGTTCATTTAATAAACAAAAATGTTTGAATTATTTGAATCTTGAATCTTGTGTGACTTGGATTTTGTTCAAATCTGAAATCATTTTGTTTAAATCTGAGGTATTTTGGTTGTCACCATAGCTTTTGTCAGGATTTCTGGATATTGACTAATTAACAGATTCAACAAAATAACACAGGCCAGCAGTTAATCACTCTTAGGAATGGTTTCAACAAACTAATGTGGGCCACAGGTTTATGGAATCAATGGATTTAAATGATCAAATCATATCCTGGCAATTGCAAAATCCCTATTCCTAATTAATAGTGAAATATGCAGATATTGTGCTATTAATTAGTCCACCTCAACAACCACCTCAAACATACTTCCTATATATAATTACTATTCTAAACTTTAATTACATTCTAGAACAAGGGCCATCATAAGGGCCATCATCTGAAACACTTTTAGAAGAGCCTAAAATAGACTGGGACATCATATGGGCCATCATCTGGAAACACTTCTAGAAGAGCCTAAAATAGACTGGGCCATCATATGGGCCATCATATGAAACACTTCTAGAAGAGCTCAAAATAAACTAGGCTGTCAGGCCAAACACTCTAAGATAAAAGGCTGTGAGCCTATTGTATTGGAGCAGCTCTGATTAAGTGAAGAATCATCTCCGCCAACTAGTAGCCAGCCAGGCTAGCTAGCCACTTGGAATGTGGTCCAGGTTCACAGCTACTCCGTTCAGATTGAGGGATAGTTGCACAGCTTCAGAAAGGATACTGAGCTGTGGAAGTTGTCAAGCAAGCTTCTGTCACAAACTGCACACACTCAAGGTTGGGCTGGAGCTAACTCAGATAAACACAGGCAGCCAGGCCAGCCTCAATATCAGTCTTCTAATAAAGAGTTGATATTTCAAACCCTTTCCCTAGTTTGATTCTAATTAAGTGGAGAGCCAAAGATCATACTGTTGCCATACAGTATTAAACCCTATAGTAAAATATAGAGACAACAACTTATGAACCTATATCCAGAAGTAGGAAGAACTGTCCCAAATCCTTTGGGCCTTGGGCCTTGTCAGACTTGCTACTTCTGATGACAACAAAATATTCCGGGCCAGAGGTTACGCCAAAGTCACAGGTTCTCTGTACTTTCCCAATGTTAGAAGACTTAGGATCTCATCTGGCTGATGATAAAATACTATGGTCTGCAATTTTCTGACAGCTTTTAAAACTACTGTACATAATTTCACTATTTATTTTAAAAGATACAAATATTAAGAGATTTAAATTTATCTACTGTGAATTCAGAACCTAAATGTAAAAATGCAGGATTGTCAAATCCTTGGTCTAAATTTAAAATCCCTTTTGCGGGCAACTCAGCTGAGTGAAAATTAAAATATTTAATAAAATCAACCATTTAACTTGAATTTTTTGATTTATTTAAATTGGCAAATTTTGAATCCCTTGAGCAGATAACTCAACTAACAAAAGACAAAACAGCAAAAAATGTGGGATACATGAATCAGAAATGTGGTATTCTAATGTACAATTTGAGATTTCCTGTATTTCAAACAAATCATAGACATCATGTAAAACTTAACAAATCGATATGCGGGATTGTCAAATCCAAGAACCAAATTTCAAATCAAAAATGAGGTGAATTTGAAATAAATATAAAATATGGTTGTCTCAAAAAGGATGCTAAATGATCTAGAGTGTATTTGTGCTGATTCTTTTAGGAAGCACATGCATTCTCAAAAACACCCTATTTCAGTTTAGGGCGGCTAAAATTTAGATGCTTGATTACAGTAGATTTTAAAAAACGCTAATAATAAAATATAATTATATATTAAAATCCTTTCTTATCACATTGTCTTTTCTTTGATGTGTTGATAGTTCATTTGCTGTTGATAAGGTGCTTGCATTTAATTGGATAGTTTCACCTCCAATTGCCAAGGCAGCTGGATGTGAAACTATCCAATTAAACGCAAGCACTTTATCAAAAGCAAATGAACTATCAACACATCAAAGAAAAGACAATGTGATAAGATAGATTGTAATATATAATTCTATTTTATTATTGTTGTTTTTTAAAATATACTGTAATCAAGTATCATTAATACCAATACATGAATACATAGTGTAGCAAACTGATGGTTTATCTTTCCTCCCTCCTTTCTTCCTTGAAAATTTTAAAAACATTCTGTGTCATAAGGAGGGTAGCTCATATATCATTATATGGTTTTGTGGTTGCTATATTAGTGATTTAGAGTGCATAATATTGCATTATTTCCAGTTTAGAAAATTTTACATTTCACTTAATTTCATGTCTAAACATGGTTGTTGAGATTGTATTTTTCATTTAATTCTATCCAGAGTGGAGCTTCTTGATTTGGGTTGATTTGTCCTAGTTTCTTACTGTACATTTAATTTGGGTTCCAGTTCCCGCAATTAATATTTGAGTTTACTAGTGGTATTTAAAAGTGATTTGAAATTTGGTTCTTGGATTTGGCAATCCTGCAATTCCAAAAAACATAGTAAACTTAATGAAAATGGCTGATAGATTTGAACACTTTGAATCTGATTCCAGTTAATTCATTTTGTCCATTGGAAATATGCAGTTTGACTTAAACTTTGCAAAGTGTCTATGAGTTCCTGAATTTTAAAAATCTAAATAAAAATACAAAGAATTCAATTTAATTAAAAAAGGCTATCCTGCAAAAGTGATTCAAAATTTGGACCAAGGATTTGACAATCCCGCATTTTTACGTTCAGGTTCTGGATTTACAGTATGCTTTAAAAACATTTAACTATGTCCTTGAAATAGACTAAGTAGACTTCTAAAGATTTTATGGCACCCTGGCTTAATAAAAAATAATGACCTATATGCACACATGTATTTGATCTTGGCTTATTTCATGATGCTGATGGGGGTTGCTATGAGAGAGTGATTGATTATTTTATTATTGGGGTGTTAAGATTGGGTAGTGTTATGCCTGTTTTTATAGACCATATGTATTCTGGGATGATGACGCTCACATGTGACCTTACTACAGTTGTTCCTAGTTTTATTCAAATAGAGCTATCAAATTCATCATAATTCATAGGTTAGAATGGATTTAATATCAGGTATCCATTGCTTAGAAATCCCATTTAGAGGACATACTATTGAAAAGTTTTACTCTGTATGTATTCAGGGGGTTTGATAATGTAGATCTACTTTTGGATATTATATTGGGTTCCTAGAAAAGTTGAAAAAGATTTATAATATTTGGAAAGTCATAAAACAGTTGATACATTATTGGGAAATAGTAGCTTAGCTTTGATCAAAATTACCTGTAAGTGGCACCCAAGTGCCTGGATTGAGCTTGTGGTGCTGCTGTTGCACCTCAAAATTGAATTGTTTGCCATGACATAATCTTATTTTTTACATTCATGATCTGGATTATCTTAGATAGAGCTGATTAGTCCACTGGTTTTATTATAGATATTAAAACATATATGTCACAGTAGTGTTGTTTTTGCTTGGAATAGATTGTCCAAGAAAGAAAAACAAGAAAAGAAAAGCTGTGAAGCCCCTGAAAGTATTAGATGATTTAAATTTGTTCATTAATAAAAATGAGTGAAAGCAGCTCTTATTGCAAATAAAGAAAATATCCTGCACCTCCCAGAATTCAACCCAAATAATTATGCGTTGAAGATTATGAGATATCATTACCCTGTGGCGTTTGGTGATCAATCAGCTGGTTGCCCAAAAATATCTGTTGTGATATCATAAATGTTTCAACAGTGGTCTCCAATCAGGAGGTAAAAATATTTATGACCAGCCAATCAGATTCAAGCTTGTCTCATCCTGTTGAGTTATAGTGCCTCCAACTTCCCCTATGAAAACTTGTTTTCAGATAGTTTTACCTACTATCAATAAAGACATTCCCCAATAGATGAAAGCAACTTTGGGGTCTAAATATCCCCCTCTTGGGCCATGGCTGTTGCTGTATTAGCTTGGTTGAGAAAGGTCTCCACTCAAGACCAACAGGTTTTATACCCTTTATAATAAAATCATTTCTTCTTGGTTGTTCATTTAAACGTCCTGTTTTCCCTCTCACTTCTCATTTTTGTGTTGTAATTTATCCCATTTTTTGTAGATTTGTAGGCTTAAAGCTTCAGTATACATATCTTTTCTCAGTTATTATTTTGGTATCAGCAATTTATCCCCATAACTTTTATTTGAGCTCAGACCTAATTTACACGACTCTAACAATATACACCTAGCATATTTTTATCATACCATTGTTTAATATTCACTACCAAAAGATGACATCCATTGAATTAAACAGCTTAATACTAATTGAGGGAACATAGACAAGCATGAGCAATTCATATCTGAGACTTTCTATTTCTAGACAATTAGTTTAACCAGGGATATAAATTAAATGATTAAACCAGGAATATTTTTTCAACCAGAATGGACACCTCAGCTGCCAACGTATCTCAAAAGCCCTAGGGGCGCTCATCAAGTCACCCTATGTTAGATCTGATTTCATGGCCCCAATTAACCCCACCAGGATGACATAATCTCATGCTTACTTATAAAAAACAAGGACAACTATGAAAAAGGTACTAATAACAACTTTTATACATAATATTGCTTATTTCTATCTGTATTATTTCACATAAACCATCTCCTGGTGGCCCAATGTCTTTTTTCCATAGTATAAAAATCTTTACTTTTCTCAATAAAGACCATACTATTATAAATATTTTTTCTTTTATCTTTTTAGACTATTATCTTCTTTCAATCTAAACACTGGATAATACTTAGTTCAGTTGCAACAATATTATTAACAAGAAGTTAATCATGGGGCTAAAATTGGCTTGCCAGTTTCAAGTTTAGACAATGATATCTTTGGTGAAAAGGAAAATCTGGTTTACAGTTAGAGTCATGAAAATCTTGGATCATGAATGTAGGTATTTCAAAGGGGTTTAATATTAAAGTTATGTAATACTTCAAGCCATGGAAAGTAAATATTCACAAAAATAATCAGGTGATTATTGAATGCACTCTGATAATTACTCAGGGATTAAGAGATGGCAGATTTTTGTAAAGGTCTTGATTGAATAACACTATCATCTTATTGATTATATGTTAGAAATTAGGATTGAACTTCTCAGTAAAGGGATTTTCAGCTGAGTTTATCCTGAATAGTATAAAATGAAAATATAGAGTTAATAAATAAACATTATTCCCTCAAAAATTGTTACTTTACTTTCACTGATGACATTTTACTTTTGTTTATAAAAAAACCACATTTCAAACCCCAGATTGCACACTCTGCACCCACACCCCCACATTTTTTGGGCTCCAATAAAAAGGAAATTTGATTAGGGGCCCACAAGCTGAGGGAGTTTCATCAAACCCAGGAGAGGTGAAAAGGCAGAAGTGCCTCATTCATTAAGGCCTGAAAGGTTGATGGAGCATTACATAATCCAAAGGGCATTACATTGTACTTGTATAACCCAAATGGGGTACGGAACACGGTCTTCCATTTGTGGCCAGGAGAGACTCTGATCTGGTTGAAAGCGCTTTAGAGATCAATCTTGGTGTATACAGAACTACCAGCGAGGCAATTGGTCAAAGCCTCAGCAGAAGGAATAGGGCATCTATCCTTGATTGTGATCTCATTGAGAGCTCTATAGTCTACACAAGGGCGCTTAGAGCCATCAGATTTACTGACAAAGAAGATGGGGGAAGAACATGGAGACGTAGATCAAGAGATGAAACCCTTGGAGAGTTCCTCATTGATGTAGTTCTTTAGTAGAGTGTTGTCTGAGTCAGAGAGAGGAATAAGCCTTCCCCAGGGAGGAGTGGTGCCTGGCTTAAGGTTTATCTGAATATTGTAGGGCCTATGAGGAGGTAGTAGGTTACATTCCTCCTCACTAAAACAATCCTTGAAGTCAGAGTAACAATAAGGTAATCCATCTTTGTCCTTGGCAGAAAGAGTATCCGGGATTGTACTAGAGATAGCAGTCAGGTTTGGTTTGGAAGAAGTTGAGCCAAGAGTACCAGGTACAAGGGATAACAATTTGACAACGTCATTGCATGTAAATGATATCTTGTTGTTTGGGTGATCAAAGTTAAGCAAAGACTCTCTCAACCACGGGAATCCAAGGATGAACGGGAAGGATAAGTTGGGGGAGGAGTTACACGTGACGCAGAATGGAGAGCCCTCCAAGTCAATGGTGACAGGTTGGAGGATAGGTGTGGCGCCAATGAGAGTGCTGTTTCCCACCTTAACATCAAGAGATCCAAAAGCGGGGAGTCCAAGTAGTTTAGCGAGTTTCTCCTCAATGAAGTTGGCATTAGCGCCAGTGTCAAGAAGAGCAAGCACCTTGATCTTTCCCAAAGGTCCATGAATGGTCACTAGGACAGTAGGTGACTTTGAAGTGTTGTTAAGGGAAAGCAAAGTGAGAGTGGAGGTCTTGTTGACAAAGGGGGGACGTTTGGAGAGAGGGCAGGCTGGTAGAAGATGATCCTTTGATCCACAGTAAGAGCAGAGGTTGTTGTTCCTTCTTCTAAGGACTTCCTCAGCAGTAAGGCAAAAACCTCCCCCAGACTTTGGCTTGGTGCCAGGTGGAGGAGTTGAAGAGAGCAGGGCCTTGTCTGGAATAAACAACTGGGCTGCAGGGGATAGGTTAGAAGGAGGGTGTGTTTTCAAAGAAAGGTATTTCTGATTCCACTTAACCACTTCTCTGATAAGAGGTTCTAGTTTGTCAGGGAGATTGTGGTGGACCAAAAATTCCTGGAGCAATCTGTTGAGGCCTATCTTGTAGAAGCTGCAAGCCTCAGCGTCAGAGGCTTGTAGTCTTGACTGGAGGGAGAAAAACTTCTGGTTGTATTTGCCAAGTGGAAGAGAACCTTGTGTGAGACCTGCAAACCAAGAAGCAGAGGGAGTGGACAACTCCTTGTCTTCTCCAGAGAAAGATAGGAGTGAACTGACAAAGAGATCATAGTTCTGGAGGATACCTGGGTTGCATATCAAGTGAGAGCTAAACCAATCTCTGTAGTGACCAGTGAGCTTCTCTGCAAGATAGAGGACCTTCTGGGAGTTGGTGGAGAACTCAGACCTGTAAGCAGTAAAGTGGGCCTGTGCATAAGCTAAAGTGTTAAAAATACTAGGGGGTGGTGAACTATGGGCTAAGGTATTGAGAACTACTGTTTGGTTGGTGTAGGTAGTGGGGGTATGATCCTCCTTATTACAAAAAACCTTATCATATAACCAACCAAGTAAAAAAACTACTAGAGATAACAAAGTTACAATAATAATAGAGAGAAACAAAGCTAAAAAGATGATAGAAGAGATGGAAAAAGTATTGCCTGGGTCAATCCCATGGGAAGCCAAAATAATGTAAGGTCTTGCCCATAATGGTGCAAGGTTATAGACTAGAGCGTGCAAAGCATTGGGATTCAAATTTAAAAGATATAAGAACATAGGAACTGTCTGTAAGATGATCTTACAGAAACCTGCTAAAAACCTATATTGCGTCACAAATGGAGTAATAGAGTGTAAAAACCCTAAGCAAAGAAGATAGAATAAAGTGTTCAATAGTGAACAATTTGTAACTAAGGGAATATCAATATTAGGATATTCTCCATTGGCAAATTGATACATATAACTATTGAAAGATTCCTTAAGGGAAAAAATGGATACAATAAGCCTAAGGCTTGTTGTTTTACAAGTTCCATTTGGATTTAAGGAAAAGCTAAACTAAAAAAATGAATTAAAAAACAAAATTCTTAAAATTACAAATTTGAAGTTTAAAAAATTGTAAAAAGTTGAAGGGAAGAAATCACTTAGAATTTTGGCTTAAAGCCTACTCTTCAAAAGCTCTTTATTTATAGAGAATAAGCCTTTTCTGTTGCAATTGATAGACAGGAAGGAAGCAGCCAAGAAGAGGAGCAACTGGAGAAGTTTGGAGTCAACCAGAACCAGAAAAGGGGAAACAGAAGCCATTACTCTACACAGATCAGCAACATAAAACTGGGGGAGCAGCAACAGCTCAAGCAGGAGTTTTGAAAGGTAAGATAAGGTGAAAATATTCTAACTTTAAGTAGAAATATATGTGGAATAAGAATAGGGAAGACAGAGCAACAACAACAACAGCAGTTTGAACAAGAATGTCGTAAAACAAAGGTAAACTAACTTAAAATACTAAATTATTAACAATTTAACTTAAACTTTTGAATATTAATAAATAAAGAAAGATTTAAGCAAAACTGAAAATTAACTAAGTATCTTAAAAAGCCTG